>JAPDOI010000516.1:0-451373 GCA_029168955.1 Aplectana chamaeleonis
ATCCTCCGTGGCTTGGTAGACTTTGGAAGCACCCATAGCTTTCCGTCACAAACGTGGTGTCCCTTGTAAGTCACTGCGACTTATTATTGGATATACATTGGTTAATGATTTTTTCTGGCTTTGGCCAACTTTCCAGAAAACAGAAACAGAAAACAAAATGGCCAGAGAACAGAAATCAGAAAATTCCGCACACCCCGGACACGTACCCGTCCCTTTCCGAACGCGAGTCCACCCATAGGCGCAATTCTGACTGGACTACATCGATAAGGATTTCTACTGCCCGTTACAACGTAGAGACCTGCTATAGTAGCACATGTACACATCAGATAATTTTTGATCCACACACATAAGAGCGAAAGAACGTTGTCATGAAATCGTAAGTCGCCAGGTATCCCTGAGCTCTGACCGACGCAACCGAAATGACGCGCAGCTAATCGGTAGGCCAATGCACGCTCTATGTCATTTCATCGTTGTGCAGCTCGTGCAAGATCCTGGATAACAGAATCGGAACAGCATCCGGCGAGTCTGACAAAACGTTAGAAGACGGGAAGCAATACACGGACCAATCCAGAGACTGCGGTTACCGCACGGACACGCTAAAACCTTCCTTCCTTAAACCTCACGGAGGGGCCGAACCGAAATATTAGTTCCTACCCGGTGTGGTATTACGAAACTCTGAGATCTGATAATAATCGTAATCACACGCCCCCGCACACAAGCGGTGGGCGTGCCGTAGTAGTCGGTTCAGTACGTCACAGCTAGCCGGCTGCCCCGGGTAATGTAATGATATTATTTTATATTATCTAAGTTCTGTTTTTGAATATGTGTATCATGATTGATTGGATAATTACAGATTAGCACATGATCAAGATTAATCTGATATGATCACGGATCGCGGCGTCACTTGTCACGATAATGCTAGAACACTAATTAGATCTTCCTCAACCAGTCCTTCGACAAGGTTATCGGCGCCGCACAATAAACAAGTCATCGTCGCCGTATATAAGCCGTCCACAATTGTTAAAGTGATCCCACTCTCCTATCTATCCGTTTATGACTTCCTTTATCTATGTAGTCTCTTAAACAAATGTCCCTCTCTCTGTGTCGGAACATGGGAAATAATCAGCAGTGGAAGGTCAAGTGGCTTAGAGCCACCTAACCAGTAGATAGTGGGTCTTCGTTTGCTAAACTGACCTGAAAATATATACCAGAGCAGGTGGCCAGCACCATCTAAGGGAGAATATGCGATGGCCGTGTGCCTGGCGAGTTCCCGCTCTGATGTAATATGGTCCAGGGAAACAGCCGAGCCAAACCTTAGTATAGGCAAATCCTTCTTAGGAAACTTAGTAGCTGAGACGGTTTAAGGACAATAGGTTCATGCATCTTACAGTTCTTCTGATCCCAGGTTCCTGGAAATGTAAGATGCCTTCCCTATGTCGGTAATTCTGCTTCTACCCTTTGGTAAATCTTACAAAAGGGTGAACGGAACATCGAAGTAGGGAAGGCGTGCTACATCGCCTGGAGAGTTTAACGAGGAGAACTACCCGGGGCAGCCGGCCGTAAATATTTCTATAATCTCCTTCTTTGTCACTGCTAATAGGAATGTAAATTGCGTATAAAAACTGTTGAATACTGGTGTCTATGCTTTGTAGCAAAAAGGGATACTCCTGAAAGGTTCAGATTGCCGCAATCATTGGAGTAATTCGTCCATAGGATGAGAGTGTATTTCCCTCATCCTCGGTGCCTTCTGTCTCGACTTAACCCAGTCGCTACCACCGGACGTGAATTCCATCCATCAGCCTCGTGCAACACATCAAGATCCAACTCAGGGAGGAACCACGTGTAATGATAGTTTGCGCAATGATAGTCATCTGTATCTCACGTGGCTCTCGTGAGTATCTCAGAATTGTATACGCCAGCCCGACTACCAAGAGAAACGATGGGCGGGGCTACGAAGATAGTCGCTTACGAGAGTTCGCCGATGTGCGGCCACCTGGCTGTCTCGGCTGTCCAAGCCAAAAAGAAAGAAAAGGAAAACAACTGACCATGACCGATCTCCAACACAGGCAATTCCCCTAAAAATTTCAAAATCACTAATTTTCATTCCCTTATTTTCTCATTTTTTTCGTTCTCATTCCCTATCTTCACATTTTTAATAAATAGCGTTAGTCCTCGGGACAAGGTATTCTAAGTGGTAGAAATGTCTGTGAGTACTGAGGACGTCCGTGACAGTAAGATGGGACAGATCCCCTCATCTTGAAAGATATGGAGTCCTGGATATAGAAGATGTTGGTCAAAGTTAACGAATGGTGATGGCTACCAGTGCTACGGTTAGCCATAGCCGGAATGGTCACTTACTTAATGTCGGTCAAGAGAGCGGACATCGCGACGATATTCATCTGTATCTCTGCTGCTCTCGTGAGTGTTCAAGAATTGCATACGCCAGCCCGACTACCAAGAGAAAACGATGGGCGGGGGCTACGAAGATAGTCGTCTACGAGTTCGCTGATGTGCGGCCGCCTACTGTCACGGCTGTCAAGCCAATGCCCGAGTGATTATCTGTCCTTTTCCCTTACCATCCTCTTTATTATATGATCGCCCTCCACGCTGCATTGCCTTGTCCCGATTCGGGACTCTTCTGTCCATATGTCAATTTCTCCCTTGTTGTTGTTAATTGCTGGAGCGAGCCACCACCCCTGAAGGCCCGACTTCGGGCATACGCCCTTATTACGACCGTGATGGGGCGAATCATTTTGTATGGTGGACTGATTATATTCTCTGGTTATCGTCTCATGCGCCTTGCGGCGGACAACAACAATCTGAACCACCGAGTATTCTCTGAGCACTGAAAGCCCATAATGGCGAAATAATCCACTGCCACCGATAATCTGGTGTATTTTTGTGTGGTGGACTGATTTTTATTCTCTGGTTGTCGTCTCGCTGCCTTGCGGCGGACAATGAATAATCTGAACCACCGAGTATTCTCTGAGCACTGAAAGCCCATAATGGCAAAATAATCCACTGCCACCGATAATCTTGGTGTATTTTTTTGTGTGGTGGACTGATTATGTTCTCTGCTTGTCGTCCCATAGCCTTGCGGCGGACAATAAATAATCTGAACCACTGAGTGTTCTCTGGGTACTGAAAGCCCATAGTGGCGAAATAATGCACTGCCACCGATAATCTGGTGTATTTTTTGTGGTGGACTGATTATAATCTCTGATTGTCGTCTCATCGCCTTGCAGCGGACAATAAATAATCTGAACCACCGAGTATTCTCTGAGCAATTGAAAAAGCCCATAGTGGCGAAATAATCCACTGCCACCGATAATCTGGCGTATTTTTGTGTGGTGGACTGATTATGCTCTCTGGTTGTCGTCTCATGCCTTGCGGCGGACAATAATAAATAATCTGAACTGCCGAGTATTCTCTGGGCACTGGAAAGCCCATAGTGGCGAAATAATTTACTGCCACCGATAATCTGGTGTATTTTTTGTGTGGTGGACTGATTATATTCTCTGGTTGTCGTCTGTCGCCCTGCGGCGGACAATAAACAATCTGAACCACCGATTCTTCTCTGAGCACTGAAAGCCCACAGTGGCGAAATAATCCACTGCCACCGATAATCTGGTGTATTTTTGTGTGATGGACTGATTATATTCTCTGGAAAGTTGTCCTTACGTGCCTTGCGGCGGACAATAAATAATCTGAACCACTGAGTATTCTCTTCTGGGCACTGAAAGCCCATAGTATGAAATAATCCACTGCCACCGATAATCTGGTGTATTTTTGTGTGGTGGACTGATTATATTCTCTGGTTGTCGTCTCATAGCCTTGCGGCGGACAATAAATAATCTGAACCACCGAGTATTCTCTGAGCACTGAAAGCCCATAGTGGCGAAATAATCTACTGCCACCGATAATCTGGTGTATTTTTGTGGTGGACTGATTATATTCTCTGGTTGTCGTCTCATGCCTTGCGGCGGACAATAAATAATCTGAACCACCGGAGTATTCTCTGGGCACTGGAAAAGCTCATAGTGGCGAAATAATCCACTGCCACCGATAATCTGGTGTATTTTTTGTGTGGTGGACTGATTATATTCTCTGGTTGTCGTCTCATGCCTTGCGGCGGACAATAAATAATCTGAACCACCGAGCATTCTCTGGGCACCGAAAGCCCATATTGGCGAAATAATCCACTGCCACCGGCTAATCTGGGTGTATTTTTGTGTGGTGGACTGATTATATATTCTCTGGTTGTCTCATCGCCTTGCGGTGGACAATAAACAATCTGAACCACCGAGGTCTGAGCACTGAAAGCCCATAGTGGCGAAATAATCCACTGCCACCGATAATCTGGTATATTTTTGTGTGGTGGACTGATTATATTCTCTGGTTGTCGTCTCATACGTCTTGCGGCGGACAATAAATAATCTGAACCACTGAGTATTCTCTGGGCAATTGAAAGCCCATAGTGACGAAATAATCCACTGCCACCGATAATCTGGCGTATTTTTGTGTGGTGGACTGATTATATTCTCTGGTTGTCGTCTCATGCCTTGCGGCGGACAATGTCAAATAATCTGAACCACCGGAGTATTTTCTGAGCACTGAAAGCCCATAGTGGCGAAATAATGCACTGCCGCCGATAATCTGGTGTATTTTTGTGTGGTGGACTGATTATATCTTCTGGTTGTCGTCTCATAGCCTTGCGGCGGACAATAAATAATCTGAAATACCGAGCATTCTCTGGGCACTGAAAGCCCATAGTGGCTAAATAATCTACTGCCACCGATAATCTTGGTGCATTTCTGTGTGGTGGACTCATTATATTCTCTGGTTGTCGTCTCCATAGCCTTGCGGCGGACAATAAATAATCTGAACCACTGAGTATCTCTCTGGGCACTGAAAGCCCATAGTGGCGAAATAATCCACTGCCACCGATAATCTGGTGTATTTTTTGTGTGGTGGACTGATTATATTCTTCTGGTTGTCGTCTCACGCCTTGCGGCGGACAATAAATAATCTTGAACCACCGAGTATTCTCTGAGCACCGAAAGCCCATAGTGGCGAAATAATGCACTGCCACCGATAATCTGGGTGTATTTTTGTGTGGTGGACTGATTATATCTTCTGGTTGTCGTCTCATAGCCTTGCGGCGGACAATAAACAATCTGGAAATATCGAGTATTCTCTGGGCACTGAAAGCCCATAGTGGCGAAATAATCCACTGCCAATGATAATCTGGCGTATTTCTGTGTGGTGGACTGATTATATTCTCTGGTTGTCGTCTCCATAGCCTTGCGGCGGACAATAAACAATCTGAACTACCGAGTATTCTTCTGGGCACTGGAAAGCCCATAGTGGCGAAATAATCCCACTGCCACCGATAATCTGGTGTATTTTTGTGTGGTGGACTGGATTATACTCTCTGGTTGTCGTCTCACGCTTTGCGGCGGACAATACACAATCTGAAACCACTGAGTATTCTCTGATAATTTAAAAGCCCATAGTGGCGAAATAATCCACTGCCACTGATAGTCTGGTGTATTTTTGTGTGGTGGACTGATCATACTCTCTGGTTGTCAGTTCCATAGCCCCTTTGCGGCGGACAATAAATAATCTGAACCACTGAGTATTCTCTGGGCACTGAAAGCCCATAGTGGCGAAATAATCCACTGCCACCGATAATCTGGTGTATTTTTGTGTGGTGGACTGATTATATTCCTCTGGGTTGTCGTCTCATAGCCTTGCGGCGGACAATAAATAATCTGGAAATACCGAGTATTTTCTGGGCACTGAAAGCCCGATAGTGGCGAAATAATCCACCGCCACCGAGCAATCTGGTGCATTTGCGTGTGGTGGACTGATTATATTCTCTGGTTGTCGTCACATACCCTTGCGGCGGACAATAAATAATCTGAAATACCGAGTATTCCCTCTGGGCACTGAAAGCCCATAGTGGGCGAAATAATCCACCGCCTTACCGATAATCTGGTGTATTTTTGTGTGGTGGACTGATTATATTCTCTGGTTGTCGTCTCCATACGCCTTGCGGCGGACAATAAAATAATCTGAACCACTGAGTATTCTCTGGGCACTGAAAGTCCACATAGTGGCGAAATAATCCACTGCCACCGATAATCTGGTGTATTTTTGTGTGGTGGACTGATTATATTCTTTGGTTGTCGTCTCACTTAGCCTTGCGGCGAGCAACAAATAATCTGAACCACCGAGTATTCTCTGGGCACTGAAAGCCCATAGTTGCGAAATAATCCACTGCCACCGATAATCTGGTGTATTTTTGTCTGGTGGACTGATTATATTCTCTGGTTGTCGTCTCATTGCCTTGCGGCGGAGAATAAATAATCAAACCACTGAAAGTATTTTCTGGGCACTGAAAGCCCATAGTGGCGAAATAATCCACTGCCACCGATAAACCTGGTATGTAATTTCTTATATGCTTCTATGATATAAAAGTAATAATCAAAGTGTTCAGAATTATGGTATATGATAGAAGTGAGGACAATGGAAAAGAGTCTAATCTACTGAGTCTAACAGCAAGGTAAGAAAGCGCATAGTAAGCAAAAGGCTTCCGATAACTGGTGTATTTATTGTGTGGTGTATCTCCCTCCATTCTCTGGTTTCGTATCATCATGCCACTATCCAATTTGAAGGTTATCAAAATAGTAACCACGTAATATTGCCCTGAAAGCCCAATTCGGAATGAAGTGTTAGATAATCTGATGATCAGTTCCATAGTGATGAGGACTGATCCCTCTCTCCACTGTTTCGAGATCTGAGAGATCGCCTTGCGGCAGACAATAAATAATCTGAACAGTCAGTCAGAGTTATCGGGCACCGAAAGCCACTATAGTGGCAAAATAATCCACGTACCGATAAACATGTAATTTCTTTGTGTGGTGGACATGATATCATATTCTTCAATCAAAGTTGTTCATGCCTTGCGGCGGACAATTACGAACTTCACCGCAGCAGGAAGATCTCTACCGAAAGCCCATAGTGGCGAAATAATTCCACGTCAACAGACGATCAATCGAGCAGTACAAACCGCCCCATGTGGTGACATCGGATTCATATTCCTCGAGATCGTGCCATCAATACCCTCTGCCAAATAAAGATCTGACCTACAGTCCTCCTGAGTATTTCGGAATTGAGAAGCCCATAGTCCGGCGAAATAAAGATCCTCCGGACCGATAATCTGCGTATGCTTCTTAGGTGATGGTGGACTGGATAACAAACCACCTCACCCGTTGTCGATCTCAAAGCTTGGTGATAAGATTGCAATAAACCAGGTCTGAAACCGAGTACCCTCTGCAGGGCAACCGGAAAGTATTACAGGTGGCTTGTCAATAATCCACTGCCACCGATAAAACCATGCAATTTCTTATACCAAATGGTATTCTTGTCGTACAAAGAGGAAGAATTATGGTATGTAAGGGAGAAGAGGACGTGTCAGAGAGCGATCAACCGTTTAAGAAAACCGACATCCCTTCTGGTGCAGAATAGACTTCGCGCTAACTGCCTCAGATAAAAACACCCACTAGCACAGATGTAGAGGCTATACAACCTGTCACTGTTTCGAGATCTGCGTAAAACATCTGCAAAAATGGCCGCAGTCAGCAGTTAACGAACAGTCACTTTGTGTCGTTATTAAGGCGCAAAAGTATACACAAACATTTCATTCTTTACCAACATCATTGTTTCGTCTACACATGAAGAACACTATTACGCAGGATTCAACAGACGATCAACGAGCAGAGATCAAGCAACTGTCCATGGAATCGGCATCGCCCACGAGATCGCCGGATCGCCTGCCTCTGCCAGCAAAGACAGAATTACTTTACCCCAGTCCTCCTCCAAAGCATTCGGAGATTAGCGTCGCCAAGACCTCCACCCTGAAAGAAAACACAGGGATAACAAGCCACCCCCAGAGCGTTCCACCCACAGGCATGTGCAGACCAAACTAGACCGCAATGGTATGCTTGTCATGCAAAAACATATCACCCAATTGACGTGTCAGAGGCAAGAATCCCTTCGATTATAAAACCGACATCCTTCTGGTGCAGAATAGACTTCGCGCTAACTGCCGCCAAAAGCACTCCACTAGCACAGTGTAGGGCTATGACAGGCATGCGTAAAGTGCAACAGCATCAGCACTCGACCATCCTTTGTAATGTGTCACACTGTACCCGTCACATGTTTGGCACCAAGCCATTCTCTGGGCACCTCCCGGCCGGAACGGCAAGCGAAACCTGTTTTTCATATCTACATTTAGTGTTTCAGAAAAATGTGTATACTGGACCAGACATAATAATAATAATGGTGGCTAAACCTCTCGGAAAACGAGGTAATGTCTTATAAGACTGACCCAAACCTGCTGCAGCCAAAAAGATATAACTAGGACATCTTGACCTCGCCACCAAGGTTATCGGCAAACAGATGACCGATAAACAAAGGTCAATCAGCCAACCAACCCAAAAATCCGTCAGCACGCCATCCCATTATCGCTCACCCGGGCCCCAAGTAACACCAGGAGCAGCCAGCTATCTACACAGCAGCCAACGTCCACCAGCGCCGACCGTTCACCAATCGACCACGATCCATCGACAAAACATCCTTCCAGACAACCGACCACTCACCCACAGCCACCAACAAGTCGTCGAACAGAAGCTGTCCCTTGCGGCCGGTTCAACTTTTATTATCTATACTAAACTGGATCAAAACAAAAAAGAAAAGATGGAAAACTCAAACTTCTTGAAAGCTTCCACCACTTTTGGAAATCACATCTACGCGCTGAATTTTTTTCCTTCTCCTAACAGTTTCTTTACTTTTTTTGTTTTATTTTTTTCTCTTTTCCTCTTTCTCTCCAGCTCCTTATTTGATTATATAACGCGCGCCTGATTAGGTTATCGAAAACACTTTTCCTCACCCACGTATCTGAAGCAACTTGAAAAGAGAAACTCAATCAGCAAGTCTCTACAGCCTATGCAGGCTGTTAGATAGGAAAGCAGATCAATTCTAAGCGGGGCATAGACTTGATCTTCGGGAGGAGTTCCTCCAGGATTATTGGGAGCTTGTCCGACGCCTAAACATACCTCACAATCACGAAAAACCCTTATACCTCTTTACTTCACAGGAGGCACCAAGTTGAAGTACCAACCGCTGACCGATGCAGAAAAGCCAAGTTGGCCAGCTATGACAACTGCGCTTGCGAGAAAGTTCCCACATGCAAGCGGCGCTCAGCAACGCCGCACAGGATCTGAAATATCTCAAACAAGGAAAAGAGAGCTTACCAAAACAAAAATTGCGTTTCAGGGAGAGGACTAACAAGTGTACGCAAGAAAACTGGAAATCGACTTTTTCGGAAAAGGCCTGAGGGCAAAGATCAAAAAACAATCCGCACGCTCCCAGACGCGCCAGATTTTGAAACGGTAGTCGAATACGCTGAAAAAGAAATCAGAATCCTAGAACAGAAGCGCCGGGAAGACAATTAGATTCCAGAGAAAATAAATCCTCTAGCCTTGAGCGAAAGAATGGATATCATGGAAAGACAAATCAACAGCATTAGAGCTGAATCTTCCCGGATCATTACCAGGTCAATCAACAGACCACCCGTCAATCGTCTCGACTGAACCCGGTCGCTACCGCTGGTCGTAAATACCATACATCAATCTCAGGCAACCAATCAGGATCCAACTTGTGAGTTACTTCAAAATAATCTCAATAGAACGTGAATAAATAAAGAATTCTTTTCAAGCTTAGACTCTTTTTTTCGGTTGATTACTTTTTTCTCTGTTTTCATTTGAAGTGAATGTTGTTCTATCTATATACGTTGCATTCTCTATTAGCACATAAAGACCCGACCAATGAGTCAAGCGGTGGGCGGGACCAAGGGGAGAGCAGTCCAGAGGTCTCGCCGACGGTCGCCAGCTGTCATTTATGGCAGGTCCGAAACTTCGTCCGAGTAAATATTTAGAGTTCTCCATCATACCATCATCCATTTGGTCGTTCTGTCTTGCTGTGTTGCCATTACCTTTCATTTATGATATGTATTTTTATTGTTATTTTATTATTTTTTTTATCATTATTATTTTTATTATTATTGTTATATTATTTTTTATTATCCTCGCTATTATTTTTTACATAAAGTAATATTCATAAGGTTGTAATGTGAGTTGAAAGAGAAAAATAAAACTGGAGTCAGATATGCTATATTGAAATATGGTGGCTGAGATACTCTCTAAAAGATCTTTGTTTTATATAGCCTCAAAAATAGAGGTTGCGGTAGAATGCAGTTCGAGGCGAAAAAAGCGAGGTGCACGCCACTTGTCCGCCAGTCCTAGCCTCTATACTACGAGAGATCGAGTTGTAAAGAAAGCTAACGAAGGACGGTGATAGCCAACAGTCGACGGTTAGCCGGAACCGGAATAAGTCCCCCACTTAGTTACAAGAGGGTTCATCTTACCAATTTCAGCGTACGCATTTTTTTCTTCTGTTGTTTTATTTTCATATATAATACTTCCTGACCATCGTCCATCACTGGATGAGGGATCGCCGCGACGCTGTTTGGCGGGAAAAATTGGGCGATCAATAGCCACTCTCTCTTCGTTTTCCCCGGCGCGCAATTTTTCCCGCCAAGCAGCGACGCGGCGATCCCTCATTCAGTGATGGACGATAGTTTTTAGCCCAAGCAGTGAAAGTAAAAAAAAAAAACATCACATATATTTCATTTCGTTGTACTACAAAAACAAACTAACTGTCAAAATGCCAAGTAGAAAACGAGCAGGTATCCTCACAGGAGACGACGACGAGATGGCGGATCCTATATACATAAAATACACATTTTTCCTGGTTCCTGAAGAAAAAGAATGCGGGTCCCGCGTGGAAAGTTTGAGCTGAGTATCTGCTAAACCCACGCGTGGCCCGCAGCCAATTTTCCTCTCGCCTTTTTAATTTTCTCTTTTTTTTTTAAATTTAGGATTAGGTTTTTCGTTTTTTTTTTTGTTTGATTGTTCGATTCTCAGGGAGAGGGAGTTTCTCAGGAGCTGGGGGAGGAGGAGTACGGGGTGGCGTCGGCGTCAGCCGTATGGCAGCAGTGACCGCCCTCGGCCGAGTCGCCCAGACAGCGTGATTGAAGGTTCGCTGGCTCGATAATTGGCGGTTGGAGATCACGCATGCGAGATCAGGGCCTGTGCATGGAACTCAGCCTTTTTTTTAGAACAAAAAGAGTGATGATTTCATTTTTTTTAAATAAACAACCCCTGAAGTTTTTGAGGGCTGAAATCGTTTGGTATGTCAGAATCTCGCCCACCTGGGGTTCTAACTCCTTGAAACCTTGAAAAATCCGCCCCCGGAAAACTTTGCCAGCTTCATGTTCCAGCTTCGTGCATTCCTTCTCTGACTTATTCCGTTGTTATGATGAAAATCTCGGCTCCACCCTAAGGGGGTACCTCCTAGATTCAAAAATCGGGTAAACTGAACCACGCCTGATAAAAAGATGCTTGATACTGCTACCAGTCATTGTTGTGCGGGACCCGCATGGAAAGCTTGGCTGAGTATCTGCTAAGTACACGCATGGCCCGCAGCCAGTTTTTCTTCTCAGCCTTTATTTTTTGTTATTCTTTGAAATTTCAGGACTTTCCGTTATTAAATTTAGTTCTTTTTCAAGGAAATATAATTTTTTTAAGAAATTTAGTTATTTTTTAGGACGGTGATGAAGGAGTTAAAGCGGTACAATTAGAGGGCATCGCAAGCAAGCCCAAACCTCTACAAGCTCATGCAGGATGTTAGATAGCAAAGTAGGTCAATTCTCAGGGGACACAGACTTGACCTTCGAAGAGTTTCTTAGAAGGATTATTTAGAGCTTATGTCAAGGCGGGTGCCTATTGGACGTTTGAGGTAACCGGCGAGGCCGTGTGTTTCATCGCCAGAGGATCCGAGTTTAGCTATCGATCGACGTCGTGTGGAACCGTCACCCTGCCCTAATAGCTCGCCTACGATTGTATCGACGGGCGGTCGATCAAAAACTCTACGGGCCGCGACCTCACTCTTCGAATCTCAAAAAAATTCGAATTTTACTTTTGCGCTCTTCATTTTTTCCAAAGCTTCGTGTTCAACTTCAGCATTCCTTCTCTGACTTATGACCCGTTGTTATGATGAAAATTCGGCTCTATCCTATAAAGCACCCAGAGTAGATTCAGAAATGAAATGAACCACACTTGATAAAGATGCTTGATACTGCTACTAGTCATTGCTGTGCGGGACCTGCATGGAAAGCTTGGCTATTGAGTATCTGCTATATTACATGCATGGCCTGCAGCCAGTTTTTTCTTTTCTCAGCCTTTATTTTTTTGTTATTCTTTGAAATTTCAGGACTTTCCGTTATAAAATTTAGTTCTTTTTCGGGAAATATAATTTTTAAGAAATTTAGTTATTTTTTTAGGACGGTGATGACGGAGTTAACGCTTTGGTACAATTGAGAGGGCATCACCCGGGCAAGCCCAAACCTCTACAGCTCATGCAGGATGTTAGATAGCAAAGTAGGTCAATTCTCAGGGGACACAGACTTGACCTTCGAGGAGGTTTCTTAAAGATTATTTAGAGTTTGCGTCAGCGGCGGGTGCCTATTGGACGTTTGAGGTAACCGGCGAGGCCGCCGTGCGTTTCATCGCCAGAGGATCCGAGTCTAACTATCGATCGACGTCGTGTGGAGCCGTCACCCCTGCCCTAATAGCTCGCCTACATGTATCGACGGGGCGGTCGATCGAAAACCCCACGGGCCGCGACCTCACTCTTCGAATCTCAAAAAATTCGAATTTTACTTTTGCGCTTTTCATTTTTTTTTTCAAAGCTTCGTGTTTCAACTTCGTGCATTCCTTCTCTGACTTATAATTCCGTTGTTATGATGAAAATTCGGCTCTATCCTATGGGGGCACCCCAAGTAGGATTCAGAAATGAAATGAACCACACTTGATAAAAAAGATGCTTTCTGATACTGCTAATAGTCATTGTTGTGCGGGACCCGCATGGAAAGCTTGGCTGAGTATCTGCTAAGTACACGCGTGGCCCGCAGTCAATTTTTCTTCTCAGCCTTTATTTTTTTTTGTTATTCTTTGGAATTTCAGGACTTTCCGTTATTAAATTTAGTTGTTTTTAGGAAATTTTATTTTTTAGGAAATTTAGCTATTTTTTATTACGGTGATGACGGAGCTAAAGCCGGTGCAATTAGAGGGCATCGCAAGCAAGCCCAAACCTCTACAGCTCATGCAGGATGTTAGATAGCAAAGTAGATCAATTCTCAGGGGACACAGACTTGACCTTCGAGGATTTTCTTAAGGATTATTTAGAGCTTATGTCAAGGCGGGTGCCTATTGAACGTTTGAGGTAACCGGCGAGGCCGTGTGTTTCATCGCCAGAGGATCCGAGTCTAACTATCGATCGACGTCGTGTGGAGCCGTCACCCTGCCCTAATAGCTCGCCTACGTGTATCAACGGGGCGGTCGATCGAAAACTACGGGCCGCGACCTCACTCTTCGAATCTCAAAAAAGTTTGAATTTTACTTTTGCGCTTTTCATTTTTTTTTCAAAGCTTCGTGTTCAACTTCGTGCATTCCTTCTCTGACTTATGATTCCATTGTTATGATGAAAGTTCGGGTGTATCCTAAGGGGGGCACCAAGTAGATTCAGAAATGAAATGAACCACACTTCTGATAAAAGATGCTTGATACTGCTACCAGTCATTGTTGTGCGGGACCCGCATGGTGCTTCTGGCTGAGTATCTGCTAAGTACACGCGTGGCCCGCAGCCAGTTTTTCTTCTCAGCCTTATTTTTTTGTTATTCTTTGAAATTTCAGGACTTTCCGTTATAAAATTTAGTTCTTTTTCGGGAAATATAATTTTTAAGAAATTTAGTTATTTTTAGGATTTGGTGATGACTTGAGTTAACGCCGGTACAATTAGAGGGCATCGCAAGCAAGCCCAAACCTCTACAGCTCATGCAGGATGTTAGATAGCAAAGTAGGTCAATTCTCAGGGGACACAGACTTGACCTTCGAGGAGTTTCTTAAAGATTATTTAGAGCTTATGTCAAGGCGGGTGCCTATTGACGTTTGAGGTAAATCGGCGAGGCCGTGTGTTTCATCGCCAGAGGATCCGGAGTCTAACTATCGATCGACGTCGTGTGGAGCCGTCACCCCGCCCTAATAGCTCGCCTACGTGTATCGACGGGGCGGTCGATCGAAAAACTCTACGGGTCATGACCTCACTCTTTCGAATCTCAAAAATTCGAATTTTATTTTTGCGCTTTTCATTTTTTTCCAAAGCTTCGTGTTCAACTTCTCGCAGCATTCCTTCTCTGACTTATAATTCCGTTGTTATGATGAAAATTCGGCTCTATCCTAAGGGGGGCAATCAAGCAGATTTTAGAAATGAAATGAAACCACACTTGATAAAAGATGCTTGATACTGCTAATAGTCATTGTTGTGCGGGACCCGCATGGAAAGCTTGGGCTGAGTATCTGCTAAGTACACGCGTGGCCCGCAGTCAATTTTTCTTCTCAACCTTTATTTTTTTGTTATTCTTTGAATGTTCAGGACTTTCCGTTATTAAATTTAGTTGTTTTTAGAAAATTTTATTTTTTAGGAAATTTAGCTATTTTTTATTACGGTGATGACGGAGCTAAAGCCGGTACAATTAGAGGGCATCGCAAGCAAGCCCAAACCTCTACAGCTCATGCAGGATGTTAGATAGCAAAGTAGATCAATTCTCAGGGGACACAGACTTGACCTTCGGGAGGATTTTCTTAAGGATTATTTAGAGCTTATGTCAAGCGCGGGTGCCTATTGAACGTTTGAGGTAACTACCGGCGAGGCCGTGTGTTTCCATCGTGCCAGAGGATCCGGAGTCTAACCATCGATCGACGTCGTGTGGAGCCGTCACCCTGGTTCTAATAGCTCGCCTACGTGTATCGACGGGGCGGTCGATCGAAAACTCTACGGGCCGCGACCTCGCACTTCGAATCTCAAAAAAGTTTGAATTTTACTTTTGCGCTTTTCATTTTTTTTTTTTTCAAAGCTTCGTGTTCAACTTCGTGCATTCCTTCTCTGACTAGTATGATTCCGTTGTTATGATGAAAATTCGCCTCTATCCTAAGGGGGTGGGGCACCTAAGTAGATTCAGAAATGAAATGAACCACACTTCTGATAAAAAGATGCCGATACTGCTACTAGTCATTGTTGTGCGGGACCCGCATGGAAAGCTTGGCTGAGTATCCTTGCTAAGCACACGCGTGGCCCGCAGCCAGTTTTTTCTTCTCAGCCTTTATTTTTTTGTTATTCTTTGAGAAATTTCAGGACTTTCCGTTATTAAATTTAGTTCTTTTTTTCGGGAAAGGCAATTTTTAAGAAATTTAGTTATTTTTTAGACGGTGATGACGGAGTTACACGTTGGTACAATTTAGAGGGCATCGCAAGCAAGCCCAAACCTCTACAGCTCAAGTGCAGGATGTTAGATAGCAGAAGCAGGTCAATTCTCAGGGACACAGACTTGACCTTCGAGGAGTTTCTTAAAGGATTATTTAGAGCTTGGCGTCAAGGCGGGTGCCTTATTGGACGTTTGAGGTAATTCGGCGAGGCCATTGTGTTTCATCGCCAGAGGACCTGAGTCTAACTTATCGATCGACGCGTCGTGTGGAGCCGTCACTCCTGCCCTAATAGCTTTCGCCTACGTGTATCGGGACGGGGGCGGCCGATCGAAAACTCTACGGGCCATGACCTCCACTCTTTCGAATCTCAAAAAATTCGAATCAGGCTTTTGCGCTTTCATTTTTTTCAAAGCTTCGTGTTCAACTTCGTGCATTCCTTCTCTGACTTATGATTCCGTTGTTATGATGAAAATTCGGCTCTATCCTAAGGGGGTGGGGCAAATTCCAAGCAGAGTTCAGAAATGAAATGAACCATAATTTGATAAAAGATGCTTTGATACTGCTACTAGTCATTGTTGTGCGTGACCCGCATGGAAAGCTTTCTGGCTGAGTATCTGCTAAGTACACGCGTGACTCCGCAGCTAGTTTCTTTTCTTCTCAGCCTCATTATTTTTTTTTGTTATTCTTTGAAATTTCAGGACTTTCCGTAATTAAATTTAGTTCTTTTCGGGAAGATAATTTTTAAGAATTTTAGTTATTTTTTAGACGGTGATGACGGAGCACGTCGGTACAATTAGAGGGCATCGCAAGCAAGCTTGCCCAAACCTCTACAGCTCATGCAGGATGTTAGATAGCAAAAAGTAGGTCAATTCTCAGGGAGACAGACTTGACCTTCGAGGAGTTTTTTTAAGGATTATTTAAAGCGGTGTCAAGGCGGGTGCCTAGTTGGACGTTTGAGTTAACCGGGCGAGGCCGTGTGTTTCATTCAGAGGATCCGGAGCTCTAACTATCGATCGACGTCGTGTGGAGCTGTCACCTCGTCTCTAATAGCTCACCTACGTGCATCGACGGGGCGCACGATCTAAACTCTACGGGTCTATGACCTCACTTCTTCGAATCTCAAAAAAATTGAATTTTACTTCTTTGCGCTTTTCATTTTTTTCCAAAGCTTCGTGTTCAACTTCGTGCATTCCTTCTCTGACTTATGATTCCGTTGTTAGGATGAAAATTTGCTCTATCCTAAGGGGGGGGCACCCAAGTAAGTAGATTCAGAAATGAAATGAACCACACTTTGATAAAAGATGCTTGGATACTGCTACCAGTCATTGTTGTGCGGGACCCGCATGGAAAGCTTTATTGAAAGTATTCTGTTAAGTACACGCGTGACCCGCAGCCAATTTTTCGTCTCAGCCTTTATTTTTTGTTATTCTTTGAAATTTCAGGACTTTCCGTTATTAAATTCTAGTTCTTTTCGGGAAATATAATTTTTAAGAAATTTATTTATTTTTTTTAGGACGGTGATGACGGAGCTTAAAGCCGGTACGATACTAGAGGGCATCGCAAGCAAGCTCCTCAAACCTCTACAGCCCATGCAGGATGTTAGATAGCAAGGTGCAGGCTCACCCTCAGGGGGACATGACTTGACTCTTCGAAGGATTTTCTTGGCGATTATTTAGAGCTTTATGTCAAGGCGGGTGCCTATTGGACGTTTGAGGTAACCGCCGAGGCCGTGTGTTTCATCGCCAGAGGATCCGAGTCTTGCTATCGATCGACGTCGTGTGGAGCCGTCACCCTGCCCTAATATAGTGCATCTATCCACGGCAGAGACCAATGCACAACCCCTGCCGCCGGTGGTGGTAGCGCGGTGCGTGGCGCCCGGCGGAAGGGCATCGATCGACTGGCGGCCGCGCAGCTGAATCAGCATCAACTCATTTTCCTATTTTCATCCCTTCTCCGCGTTCTCCATCCATCTCTCTATCCCCTTCCTTCTATTGTTGGTTTTACATTTCGAAGTATTCTCATTGCATGCTAAATTACATACATGCACGCATCTTTGTCAACGAATTACGTGTTGTTTTAACATTTTAATTCAAAATCTCTTTTTCAGGTTAATAATTCCATCTGGATCCCGACTGGTATTCTGTTTTGCTGTACTATATTCCTCTGTTTCATCTGTAATTATTTCTCCTGAAAACTGTATTCCCCATCCTTATTTGTAATGGAGTCCGCGCCATCATCTTCTCTAATTTTGTGAGTTTTCGGCCGCTTTGCTTTCTACTGTTTTCATTATTAATCACAGAGTTGTTTAATAATTTTCGTATTTATCAATGTGGTTTTTTCCATTTTAATTGTTGCTTGCCTGCCGTCTGCTGTTATTCCAGACACAGGGCATCGTAGAGGAAAAAGTTGCTGGTACTTTTCGGGTTAGACGACCCGCTAGAGAATTCTGTTGAGAATTTGTCGAGAAAATTTCTCTAATATAAATGTTTTTCTCTAGTGTGTCGTTTAATCCGGAAGCAGTACCAAAATTTAGGGTTGTAGCGCGTTTCCCTTCATGTCCAATCGGGTTCGCTGTAGTTTCTGCATTTGTTCTGTGGATTCTTTTCGGTTGATTTTTTTTTAAATTTTGCTCCCAGAAAACGGCTTTCCGATTTTAGGAGTGAGCATGACAATCTATGATTTCCTCCGATCCAATATTTATTCTATTCCGCTACACCAAATTTATTTTATGAGAAGCGAAAACAAAGTGCCTGGTTTTGCAAACGTTAGGTTGAAGTTAGGGGACCCAGAACTCACTTCTTCTATGGACGCAGGGTTGTGCAGTCCGTTGCGTCAATTTTTTAAATTTCCAAGCTTCTTTTACAATCCCTTCTCGAGATGAAAAAATTCCACTAGCTTTTCGAGAGTGAAAAAGTTGGAAAAAGTTCTAAATTTCTTTTGGCGACCTCGGTCAAATCTTTACGAGCCCACAACCCGATTTTCTATTTTCTTCTTTTTACGAAAATTTTCAATTATTTAGCGACCCTGCTGCAACTGAGAGACCGCCATTTCTCCCTCTTGATAGGATTAGCGTTGGTTTGTCTCTCGCGACAACGGGTAATAGCAGCAGGCGTGGGTCGCGAAAACTTCTGTTCGAATAAATTTCCAAAAAGAGGTCATTCGAATTTTGGCACAAAACGAAGGCATATCTAGGGCACCAGAAAAAGGATAGCCAGAGACACTGCTCAGCAGGCTGCGCTGCGCCGTGTGCGCCCACGAGAAATGTAGATCGATCGGCGCACGCGACACGCGCGCGCGGCCTGCTGAGTGGTCTTCAGCTATCTTTTTCGCGGATACACCCACCATATTAAAGAGGGACGTCGCGAATTTCGCGTAGTTTTTGTTCATAGAGGTGGGGTCGTATCTTTGCCGTGATCCGGCCAGCTTACCCCGCTCTTTCACGTTCTCAGGCAAACCATCGCTCCGAGCGGTACCGGAGAGCTACTCGAGCGTCGCTGCTCTCCGCCCGAGCAAAATTAGCCATCTACTCGGGCCACAGCAGCCGCTCTCCGGGCCACAGCATCGCTCGCAGCGATCTTCGGTCCTGCAACTGGCACTGCGGTTCTGTTCGGGCGATTCTCAAAATTTCTAATTGCTATTTTCCTTATTTCCGCCTCTTCTGGAGAGGATTAAGCCTGTTAAGAGGAGTTAAGGTACTGTTACAGCCTGCGTCAGGAGGTTAACCTGCCACAGGCCGCAAATCAAGGATACTCATCCCAGCATGGTCCGCAATGAGGAAGCCTTCCCCACTGCAATATGAGGATCCCCTCGGCCGCCAAAATCGTCATCCTGAGAGTGATCCGAAGTCACCTTCTGAAGTGTGGCCTCGAAAGGCCAACTAATTCGTCTACACGAGGCGAGCCGCCTTTACCCGCAGGATTGGTTGTTCTTTGAGTGATCACGTGGCTCGCGCGTTATCACTCAAAGAATAACCAATCCCGCATCTTCTTATCTACAGGCGATGGCACCGCTGTGGCTCCGAGAGCGACCGGAGAGCGACCGAGGGGCGAACTGGCACCGACAGGACCGCGGTGCCAGTTGGCCCTCGACCGCTGCTCAAGCGATGACGTCATAATTGGGAGGAGCCGGTCCCGCTCGGAGCGATGGTTTGCCTGAGTTGCTATACTAGCAAGAATGTAAGACATAGTCTCGGAAGAGCCGTAACGGACGAGATTTTTCTATGGCAGATATCACGTCATCCACAATCAGCATTTTTTTTTGCTCTAGCTGAGATCAGGACACTTATTTTCCAAGTACCCGCTTCTTTTCCATTTTTTCCATGGGGTCGTCCGGCAAAACCATTCAGCTTGTGACATGTGTCAGCAATTTATTTCTCGACCAACAGGACTCGATTGGTGAACGTGTCGAAGGAAAACGCGCTTTTAAATTCTAAATTTTGTTCCGGTCGCGATGCTCCGTGGGCCATTGTTATACCTCTTAATTTTGTCGAAACCGACACCAGCAAGATGGTGGGAGGATCTCGCAGGATGTATTTGCAGCGCGCATCGCTGAGATCACTCTTTCCCCAGTCCATTGCCGGCGATCAGACTGCTGGTGAGGTATAACATTGGCCTAACTGTTGTCGTTCACCAATGCGTCTGAGGCAGAATGGAGCGTGGATTGTTCTGCCGACCCCTGCAGAGCTGTGACCGCTCCTCGGTGCTCCGGGAAGTGTCTGTAAATGAAGGCGCATACCTCAAGGTTTTGCATTGATTTCGAGGGGTTGGACAATTATATCCTAGCGACCCACCATCACGACTCCTCCCCCACAAATTTGCTTTTCCAGGGTTCTGTGAGCTGCTGCGGCAGACCTCGCAGCTACGACCCCATCCCCTTGGTGACAAAGATTTTTAGAAAATTCGACGATCCCGTAGCCTAGTTCTCATGTAGAAGCCGAAGTTCGCACGAGATCCCCCCAACACCAAATCTTCTATTTTGGGCAAAAATATTCACGGTAGTGCTCAAGACACGTTGCATCGCGACGCGACTCTGCTTGACCCTGGCACGTTTCGTTGGTTTTCCATATCATTGAGATACAATCACGTTGGACTAGGAGAAGCGGCTGTCGCTGGGGCTGCTGAGAGGGGGTGTCGCTAGAATTTCCGCCACAAAATCAAATTTTTGTGACGAAATCGCATAAGTTTAGCGCAATAACGAGAAATAGAGAGGGCAAATCGTAGCATTTTTCGGTCTTCTTGTTATTCAAGAGGGGAGGGGGGTCGTGCTTCCATCGATGTCCGACACAACGGCTCGTTCGATGCCGAGGTCGGGAATCTCCCGAACTGAGATTTTGAACATGATATCTGTGATTTACGAATCTTGTGGGCAGTGACTTCTTTAACCTACAAACACTCGATTCTTGGAGACGGAGAAACCTTCAACCAGTCACAAAGTTTATAGAATTACTCTTACTGTAAGGTGTATCACGTCCTTTACTAGCCTTTGCTGTGGCAGAAGGGTCATAAGGGGGCGTTGCGTAATTTTTTCGAAATTTGAGCCAATAACTCCCCTCCTCGAGGTGTGATTTCTGGGCAGTTTATTTTCAAAAAAAACGTTTTTCTTATTTCGACATTCTGGCCGTTCGGAAACCTAAAATAATCAGTACATTCTGATTACTAAAATTTTCAGACTCTCAAAATTCGTTCAGTAGTCGGGCTCTGTAGTGCTCAAACCTGGAGCAGCGCTACGATCCTTTTCCTTTTTGGTGACCAAAAATACTGAGACTTTTGGGATACCTTCACTGAATTTCAACTTTATCCTGAAATTTTTCAAGCGAACTCTCTTAACCTTCAATTTTTGACCCGTACTGCTCATGACTTCACCCTCAATTTACGTTGCAGGATCAGGGTCAAGCAGGGCTTTTGCCTAATTTTCCTCTCTAAATCATAGCGACCCACATCCCGGTCATCGATTTTTTCCCAAGAATCCTGAAGTTTTGGCGATCCCTTCCCGAGGTGTAAAATTTGAGCATTTTTTTTGCAAAAATTGTTGAATTTTTGGTGGTGGAAAGTGACTTCTCTCATTCTCATTTCCTCGGGGTCAATGCGGTGCGTTGCGTAATTCTTCGTAAATCTGAGCGACCCTCTTCCTCGAGGTGTGATTTCTGGCAGTTTATTTTCAAACTTTTTTTTTCTTGTATTTAAATAATGGTTTCCAGCTCGGAAATCTAGAATAATCAATATGCTCGATTACAAAAAACCCAGATACTGAAAATTCGTTCAGTGGTCGTGCTCAGGCGTCTAAAATCTTGAGCAGCGCCATGAATCTCTCCCTTTGCACGTAACATCGAGACTTTCCAGGACATCTTCACCGAATCTCTTTTATTTTTGGTCCGAAATTCTCGCTATCCCTCCTAACTTTCAATTAGACGCCAAAATTCTACGACCCCTCCCCCGAGCTCCTGCTGAGAAATTCCCACAACCTCGCTTGCCCTGCGCGGGATTTCTCAACCCCGCTTGACCTTGCGTGGCAGACACATCGGTTGTTGAATACTGGTCGCTCGCCACCCAAGCCATGTTGCATGTGTTTGAACAGGGCTTCCTACTCGGCTTTGTGTTGCCGGCAGGCCCCCTCCTCTTTTTGATCGACGGAAATTCTGCAACATTTGAGTCGGAAATTGAAGCCGCCTCTCGATTTGTCCTGTTTTTGTTGCACGTGTTGAAGCTCTAAATATTGGCGCTGTGTTGTTTGGTAGTCCCTCATTTGTAAATGAGGGAATCCTGCAACATCTGTGTTGGAGATCGGAGTCGTTTAACGGTTGGTCCATCTCTGTTGCATGTGTGAAAGGTCCTGATCCAGGCGCAGCGTTGTCGGTAGTCCCTCTTCGGTGTAGGGGGAACCTTGCAACATTCACGTCGGGAATTGAAGCAACGTCAGGATTTGTCATTTTTTTGTTGCACGTTTGAAGCTCTAGAAGATCTCGGCGTTGTGTTGTTGGTAGTCCCCCATTTGTGTCGGGGGAACTCTGCAACATCCCGTCGGAAATTCAGACGCTTTGAAACCCACAGACTATTGCTTTATGTGTGAAAGCCCTTAATCCCAGCCTTGTGTTGTTGCTCGTCGCTTTTTTCACTGCACTTAGTTTAGTCTTCTATTGCACGCCGCCTGCTTCCACACGATTCTTCGGCACATGGGAACAGTGGCGTAGAGGTGAGTTCATCCCATCGTTTTCAATCTCCGATTTTCATACTTTTACTTTACGGTAGATCCTTCCTGACCGAATCGCGACCTCCGACACGTGCTCGCAGCGCGCCGAAATTCAACTAAATTAAAGGTCTCAAAGTTAAATAATGACCTTCGCGGCGAATTTCCAGGGTTTCTTATGCTCCAGTTCAGTATGCTTTGCAATTTTGGATCGGCTATCAGCTTCAGTTTCACACGGGAGTATTTTAGCGGATGCGATCGCGCACAGTCGCGATTCAATTACGGAAGGCCCAAATTAGCCACAGAGCATTTTATATGGTTATTTTATTGCTAGTGAATTTGCGTCCTGTGCTGTTAGATATTTACTTGATTCAATATAAAGTAATTAGCAACATCTCAACAGTTTTGCAACGAAACTATACTTATTGTTCCCTATATATGAATCAACAGTCTCCAGTTTTCACAACCTAACTACAGATCTGCACAGGAAATATTATCTATAGCTCCATGCTTCTTGACAGGCTCCACAAGCTCGGTGAAGACGATCCTGCCGAACTGACCTGAGCTGTCTCCCTCATCACCGTCTTCTCTCATCGCTGTCCTCTGCATCCATCATGTCCAGCGTTTGCTCTGTTCTCGCCTCTCCCTCTTCTCGTTGTGCCTGACGGCACCAACCCTGACAGGGATGCCACGCCTACTCCGCCTAACCAATCCAGTGTTCTTCTCCGCACCTGAACTTTTATAACTAATAGAATAGTACGTAGAACAAGTAGTTACCTCTTGTAATTTTGTCAGTGGGCCGCCCTCGCTTAGTCAGATGACTCTTAAGCTGTGACCAGAGCAGCTCCACTGGATTGAAAACACAATGGTATGCGAATGAGCCGTAGAACCCCAATACCCATTTCTGAGCATATCTGCTCGACCGCGTACGACTGAAGACGGGCTGCTCCACCCCTACTTCTGACAAAGGAGTTCAGCTGAAATCATTCCTCATTCAACTGAAATCGTCATACAATGTACCATTCGCGTGCTAACCTCATCCACCAGATCTCTCTTGAAGCTGCCCTCGGCTACCTCAACACCTCTCCTCGACAGAAACGCCACTATTGCTTCCTTAGTGGAAGCTTGGGTGGGTACCTGAACTTACTGTCACGAAAAGAATCATGGTGAGCAAGATTATACCTTTTCCAGCTGCCGTGTATGGTACTAAGCGTTGTCCGTGACGAGTGTTACGTGCTTCCCGGCGGCGCACCCATAGTACCCATAGTTAGTACCCATAGTTTGCTGCTCCAACAATATTGCTTCGAAAAATTGTACCTACGTGACCAATACCCTTGAAATTTCTTACAAAAATTCATAACTCATGAATCAGGGCTTCAGAGGCTAACCTCAAAAAAGAGGTATACGCAAAGTTTGATGCTCTATCAAACCTTTAAAACTCGTTAGTTGAAAAAATCATTATAGTCGAGATATGCGCGAAAGACTGAAATGTTCGGAAGCGGGTGCTCTGATACTTTTGCACGCTACTGTATGTGAAAGAACAAGAACCCATTCATGAAACCGACTGATGTGACGAAAGCATGGAAACCAGCCAAAGGAACAGGCAAATAAGCACCGAAAACTTAGGTCATCGCTATCTGATAGATTCAATCATTGGGTGATGATTAGTCTTGAAAACTCTCCCGGCGTATTTAGACCAAATCGCATGAAAAAAAAACTATTTTACTTGTAATTGAGATCCTAACACTCCCACCAACGTTTTGCGACGGAGCAATTCTTTCGTTACGATTTTCCCCTCACCGCTTTTGCGAAATTGTTTTGAAAGTCATGGGTTAGGGCAAAGAATCAACAACCTGACATATACCAGCATCAGTACACAAATAAAGTACATGTCCTATAAGGAACTCGAAATGGATAATGAGGGCGTTATTGCACAAAAAGCCTAAACAATGTGGTGCAAAGCTACAAAGACACCACAATTCCACTTATATCGGAACATTCCTGTTACAACCATACCTATTATACATAACATACTCTATTAGAAAACGGTAAAGGACGTTAATGTCAGAAGCTAAACGCTGAACACACTTGCTTCTACGCTAGAATTCGGAACTGCTCGCGCTCAGCCTCCTTCATCCGGTTTCGAGAGCGCCCTCATTTCGAGTCACAGCATTTTGCACACGATGTAGTTTTCTACAAACAGACCTGAAAATTAATCTTTATCTACCCAATATCTGCCATGTGACTCAATTAGAAGTGATCTGGTTAGACAACGAGCCACTGTGATTTTCCTCACAAGTTGTTACCGCAATTACATGTATGAAACGATTCTTTTGCAGCTTTCACTTTTCTTGGCGATGTCGTCTGGAGTGGTAATGTGAGGTACTTCCCGTTCCCAGGAAAGGGCTCTTTTGACGGGATCTCATCGCCACGTAAGAGAAAATGGCCTAAATCCCCTCAAGCCTAAATGTATGAGTCTAGATTGGAGGGAATTGTCATTTCTGTGATTTCCTCGCACCTACCATTGTTTCGGAATAGCCCTTCCTTGGAGCCGGTGAGGACACCAGCCCGTTATCCCGGGCATAACCATAATCATTCGCAGTTTTATAGGTATATCTCGTTCACAAAGAAAGCTGTGAGAATTTTAGTTGGCCAAAATATATTTCAGAATTTTTTTTATACTAAAACGTCAGTCTCCAAATGCTGCAGATGTTTCAGAGATCTTTTCTTCATAGCCGAGAAAACATTTTTCCGCCTAAACTACACGTTTCTTCTCGACATTACCCGAATATTGTGGGGCCTCTCTGCAGCAACCGCTACACATGCACTTCTGGGCGTATCTGCACAGCAGTATATTCCATTATTTGAAGGTAGTGGTCGCGATCAAATATGCTGGTCTTCTTCTCCTCTCCAGACCCTTTTCTGGGTTCAGAGAAGTAGGACCTACAAGAAAAAGCGCGAAAAAGCCGCTGCTTCGGGCCAATTTGGAGCCTTAACTTTCTTCTCTTTTGAAGGTGGACGAACCCGCTCCACATAATCGGCATCGATGATCTCTAGTATCAGGAACATCAGATGGCTTTGAAATTGAATTCGACTGACCTCCTCGAATATTTATGTACTCATCTTGTCGAAAACATTGACTAAAGTGCTTGCTTTCATTGTTCAAACTGTTGATATTAGTGGTAAATTTGCATATATTTCTTCCTCTGAGTGTCGATGAATTTTGACTGCTCGGCATGAGACTGGCAGTGATCTTTTTGGGCGGAGGCTTGCACGTGTGCGCAAATCCTGGCATCTTTAGCCCCCCCTAGGAACTCTAATTCTAGCCCGTTTTTCACCGCGCTGACCTTCATAGTTTTCAGCTGTTTTCGATCTTAAGCTGACTTTGGTAAGTTTTTTCGACTAACGTGTTCTCATAGTGACTACTGCCTTCAAGCCCAAACCACAGCTATCATTATATTTGTCACGGCCTAAATTACAGCACACCAGATTTATTTGAGCGGTTCAGCAACTTTTGAGACGTTTGACTACTGCGGACCTTTTTCTGGTAAGTACATCATAATTAATTGAGGGCAGGAGGGCAAATGGTGCCTCGCCGGGAGGAGGGGGCTGAGTGGGAGACTTTGCCGTAAGGGAGTGGTCTCACCTGTATGAAAACCCTCAAAATCACC
Organism: Aplectana chamaeleonis; assembly: GCA_029168955.1. NCBI lineage: Eukaryota > Metazoa > Nematoda > Chromadorea > Rhabditida > Cosmocercidae > Aplectana > Aplectana chamaeleonis. The sequence goes on from JAPDOI010000516.1 coordinate 26,303, forward strand.
ACTGTATCCTGCCCTGGACTCAAAGAAGCTCCAGAGTAAAAGGAAAAAATTTCCCTCACATTAGAACGATTACCTGAGCAAAAAGCGACGAATTCTTTTTGAAGGACCCTCTGTGTTTCCCATCATATCGTTCAACGTCTTGGCGTGTACACCTAGCTAGGTGAGTCTCGAGTATTAAACATGTTTCTCACTCTGAAAACATAAAGAAGACGCGCATTTTACCATATGATTTCTATAAGTGGAAAAGCAACCAGTTTGCTGACGAAGTAGCCGTCACAGCCAACAGATCTACCAGTAAGGATCGATATGCGAGATGTGCACACTGTATCGCTCATCGCTGGTCGCGTTGGAAGTATGCAACCATATAAGCGCCGGTCCATTCTCAATTGGAGTGGCGCGGAATTTGAAATCGCGTTTTCCGAACGTTTTTTTTTCGTTTCGCCACTCCCACAGAAGCAGGTTTCAGGATCCAGAATGCCAATACACTGATGAAGCGCTTATGAACTCTTCAGTGAAAATGATCTTCAAAGAACAAACAACGGCCCGAAGCTTAGTTGACAAAGTTTTTATGGTAGACACAATGTCAAATAAAGCACGGTGCAATGTAACCGTATCTGAGCTTCGGAAACGTTGTAGCTGCTGGGAGAGTGGTAGTACTTCGCGGATGGATGTTCGACATCTCCTCGTCGATGATGGGTCATTTCACACAATGAGACGGATGAACAAAAAAGTATTTCTTGAAGGGGCTTGAAGTATGAGTATATGTTTGCTATATACCTCCTTTCCAGTTACTTGGTCTTCTGCCGAAGTACCTTCGATATCCGATACCTCCTCGATGGCGGTCGTTTCCTCTCGATATTGTGACTAGAGCAAAAGTGTTTTTGCTATTTGTTTAGTCCTGGCAGCATATATTGCCATATGCCTTAACTTCCCAACTTCCCTAAAATTTTTCTTCCTTCCGGAGTAATTCCTCCTTATCTAACACCTTCTTGGTCGAATCGTCCTGTCACGCGACTCATTCGCCCTAGAACGGTACTGTAGACTACCAGACATGTCTATGCACATCATAACGTACTCCGGAGAATGCCAGAAGACTAATAGCATGAGGGCCGTGATCAATCGTTGACAATCAGCGCAGCACTTCTAGTGTTGATGACATTGTTCTTTGTTCGGCAACCTATAAATTCTGGGCATGCAGTAAATCAAGTTGCAGCTTAATTGTTCTCTGATATTAGATTCATCTCACGCCTACGAGACGCATATGCGTCCTTCCTTGGTTTGAATGACTGAGGACGATCGATCACCATTGCAAGAACTTTCGACTAGTGGGTAGCATCTCTAGACGGCATGTCTGCTGGAGCACGACCTGTAACACCTTGCAGGACAACAAGAGTGCTTCTTCGTCTGGATGGAGTGAATTGCTTTTAAGCCTACGTGTAAAATCCTTTGCAAAAGTGCTTTGTACATACCTGCCATAGTTTTCTCAGCCTGAAACAATGCTAACTGCAGAGTAGATACAGACTCAGACAATTTTGAAACAGGATTATTGACAATTTTCCAAAATGAGTCCTCTTCAACACCTCTTCGCCGGTCGCGATCACTTCACGATGAGATGGCTGAACGAGAGTGTTTTTGCTGCAATTTTAAGTATGGTATATGTTACTATATACTTCCTTCCTATGTTACTTCGGATTTTCACCCTTTATGCATAACATAGCTTTTGAGTCGCACCTCCTCGCACTTGCTTGATGAGAGCTCGTTTACCGTCGCTAACGGCTCGATACTTGGCCTAGATTGTCTTGTGTGTGTCTAGAAGTTGAGGATATTGAAGTCCGATCCAGGATTCGGAGTAGGCCAAGGACTTACCGGTGAAAAGCTAACGGTCTCCGCAAGTTTATTTTTTCTGTAAGCAGTGGCGCTCAACGCAAAGTACCTATAGAGCTTTTTCAACCGCGCCCTTTCAGCTTCTCCTCGGCTTCTTTCAATTGCTTTATCGACGACAAGTGGATCCAAAACAAGTGCACTACGAGTCATCGAGCTTTTACCCGCGCCTCAACGCCGTTGCGAAGACTATAAACAAGCCAGAATTCACTTGAGCAACCCTGAATCGCCAGCATATCAACTTTCACCCAACCCCATGAATGACATTATAAAAGCGGAAACATGAAGGAAAGTGGCATCATAACAAACGGAACATGATTGACATCACTAGTATAAAGAATCGGGTCGGCAAAAAATAATTATGAAGCTGGAACGATTACGAATCATAAAAAACGGAACGCATGAAGAGGGTAACCGAGCAGGTTCCGAAAAGTGAGAATGATTACATTAGCGATTTCGAAACATGCGCCTGTGCTTAAGCTGCGCACTACACCGAAGACCTGCACACACCTCTGAATAAATGTCGCGGAAATTCGCACGTTTTACACGACGACACGACCAAGGCCGAATTCGCTGCGACATCTGGAGGAATGTGGTTCCAGCTCAAGGAATGAGGTGGGACTACGGAAACACCCTCAGGTGCTAACGTGTAGTTGAGGACCCTTTTGAGAGCCATCTGAACACGTCAGCGGCGCTTGTTCTGGAAGTATAAGTTAGAGTTCTTTTTGCCGAAATAACTTCTACAATAAGAGAATGTAAAAAGGGGAAAACCCTGAGCAAAACAAGCTGGCACAACCGTAAAATCAATTTATTGTAAAATAGAGCACAGAATAATACGCGCACGGAAATCACAAACACGAGTGCAAGGGAAACGAACAAAACAATCAAAATCTAGTATTAACTAAACTCTAACAACTCTAATACAAAAATCGTAAGGACTATTGCCAGAGCTGCGGCTTGAGAGACTTCACGATCGCTGCGGCTGGAGAAGAGGAGAGGGTGACGAAAGAGTACTAAAACGGGTCCGCGGGCGACCCTAGTGACGAGGAAGGAACATGCAGAAATGGTCGTATTCCCTCGACGGAGACCCAAAAGACTTTTTCCCGCATCTTTCGTGCAACATTAAAGCGCCTGCAAATGGCGTACAGAAGCCCGTATTTCCCCATTGCGTATGACAGAGAGGCTACCGTATGCCATAAATGGCGCAATGCAGTTTTTTGACAACTTTCAATGCGATGTCGTCGACTAGTATTAGGGATTAAACATTGTAGCTGTTGCTACGGCTGAAAATAGGGACTTGCGAATGGGAGGAAATAAGATTTGCAGTTCACATTTTCTATTAAACCATGTGAAACCCGGGTTCTAACGTAGTCACTAAAACCATTGGCGTCCCTAGTATAGACGGCTCCTTAGTACACTTTGAACACAGTTATGGTGTAAGGACGGAGTAAGCATTTTTCGTATGTGTTTTTGCCTGAACGGAGAAGACTCTAACCGGTATTGTGTGCATAAGATTGACTCACCGAATAAGACATTCATTATTTGCATCCAAGACAGGAGATTCTCTCCCCCTTAATATTTTCAGGAATAGCTAGCAATATGGCTTCCCAATGTCCCTGAACACGCGTAGTATTGTCATTGTGTTATAGCAGAGTATAAGTAAGCATGTTAGTATGATGAGACTATAGAATCAAGACCTAAAAACAAGAGAGGAGAAGGCAATGCAGGCAGGAGAATACCAGCGCAGCAGTACGTGCGGAATCCATCGTGGAAGTAAAATAAGAATTTCTCGCACGTTTGGTGTAGCAGCCAATTTGCCTGCGTACATTGAGTGAATCAGAGGCAACGGCAATGATACACTAAGTTCAGCCAGAATGCTCCATAGATTGGAATTCAGACTGGAGAGACGATCCTACTGCGTCAGTAGGAATGAGTTCCAATAAAGGTTGAAACATCACCAACCTTTCGTTACTTTTTCAGTCCTGACGCGCGTACGACACGACGTGGCAGTGATAGACTTCAGTTCTGAAGTAAAAATTCCTCTCTAAGAAAAGTCTTTTGTCTGTGAGACACCCTCCCAGTCAGGTGGGAGTAGGGTACCCTAGCGGAGGTGATAGGACTACAAGTCTGGTCGAAGCAGGACTGGTTAACTTTACCAATGTGGGTCGTAGGAATTTCGGAATTTCAGGAAAAATGGAAATTGAGGATCGTAAATTTCTGGAAGGCAAAAATATAAGCCAAGCATGTTACTATGATGAGATGTTAGTATGAATTGTTCAGTGTCTACCAAATTCGAAGCCGCGTTCAGCGATTGGGCGCAAAAAATCATTCAAACGGTAGCCATCTTCTCTTCGTTTTCCCGCGCGTAAACTTTACCGCCAAACGGCGTCACGTCTTTCCACTGGAACTCCACAGACCATATCTCCGAGACGTTTTACCTTTACTCTCAGAGAAGTCTCTGCCTGTTTCACGACTCCCTCCCATATCCTAGATCAAAGACTTTGTTCACATTTGAACCTCCTTCATGGGTAGCTCGATGAAATACTATTGTCGCGGTCTTCCAGAAGGAGAATAGCGTTGAAAAAAAGGTTGCTCAAAAGCCTTCTCAGAGGCGAAAGACGGGTTTCAAGACAGGGTCCGGCGCAAGGTGTGGATGTCCACAGAGGGGGGAACTGAGCCACCAAGTAATGGAAGAGCGTGGGGGCTGGAGCTCCACCGGGAGATCAAGTGTACCAGTCCGAATGCTTTTTTGAGATGGTCCCCTCTTCTTCAAATTTTACGTTTTCAAAAATATGTTAGGACCTCCTCGCTTCAAATTTTCACAAACGAAAAAACATTCCAAAACAGCGCGGTCATTGGAGATCTGTTCTTTTTTTTTGGGGGGGTCTGAGAAAATCTCTAAGAATTTGGCTCCTGAAGGGAGGGGGGTCGGAGTAAAATAGGCTTTGTCCATGCCTCTCGTACCATACCCTGTTTCCAAGATCATTCTACTGGGCAGTGACCGCCCTCTTTGGGTGTAGTTCTTGTCATCAATACCGACACAGCTCTGTCACTGCCACGCTTTCCCCAGTCATCACCAGACCCTTGAGCCAAAGAGGCATTGGATTTGGCGGAATGGTTATTGAGAACGAATACAATTTTTCTTCAGGCGAAAAGTTGAAAAATCATTGCCTGCTTTAGGAAAAAAACACTGCTGGAATTATCTCCAGAGCTGATGATAAACGCAGTGTCGGTGTTGATAAACAATAACTAGACCCAAGGAGGCCGGTCCTGCCCTGTGGTAAGCCATTCTTGAAGAAGCTGTTTTCGTCTTTGGGAGGATTTTGGAACCGTTTTTAGCGCTACCTTGCCGGAGTGGCCACAACGAATTGAATTCCACTAAAAACTCAAGAACGAAATTAATCAGTGAAGAGCGCCACTGGAAAAACGAAAAGCAAGAAAAAGCCGTCTTGCCGATGCGGATTCAATCTCACGGGCATCAATATTATCTACGTCCTCCCTGCACCACAAAATTTTCTGCCGCACGAAAATTCTTCTTACGACGTAATCGTCACCTCTTCCAAGGTTACGGAAGTCCAAGGGTAAGGGGCCATATAGGTAAGGTTGGAGGAAAAAAAAGCGTAGTTCGATTTCTCTCTCATTTTCTTGCTAGAAACCCTTCTACTCACCGATTGGGAAACCTAGGGCGGCCGCTGAGAAGTAAAGAACAAGCGAGAATTTCAATTTTGAAGATAAACTATCAGACAGAAGTAAGCAACAAACAAGAAATGTAGTATAAATCACTGAAGGAGAAAATGACGAACCGGGCAGATTGCCACTAGTGTATCTTCTGTGGCTCTCCAAGCAGGCAGCCGCGTTCTCACCGAGCGGGCGCGAAATCATTTGATCAATAGCCTCTTTTCCACGCCGTTTTCCTTGCAAACTTTCCTTGCCAAGTACAGCGGCGCGGCAATCCCTCATCCAGTGATGGACGATACACAGACAATATGATGGCATGATAATAGGATTTTTTCTGATATGATGGACAGATGGGATGGTCAAGGTAGGAAAACCCCGCTCTGTCGGCTGCTTGGCAAAATGACCAAACGAGCCGAGAATCTATTGCAGCTTAGCGAAGGTATCATACTGCAGTGGCAATTTGTCTGGTTAAAGATTAGGGGTGCGTTAACTCCATCACCTTCCTAAGTATTTCAGGAATGAGTCATATGGCAGTTTTCTTTATGAAGCTTTCGATGTAAATTCTACATGGTCACTTTGTTGATCTATTCTTCAAACGTGGCTATTGCTTTGCTGTGGATCGTAGCACAATTTCCATTCATTTCTGTCTCGAGCTCTTGTGGACCAATAAACTAAGCATCTGTATTTGGAATCGACCATATTGTATCGAATACAAAGTGAATCAGTCCACCTGGTCATACGTCTGCCAAGCGGTCGTTTCTTGTCGCGAGGATGCCATTCGATCACAGCTTTGCTCCACCTTCCATCATTTCTTCTCAGTACATGCCCTGCCTATCGATGCTTGGTTTTATGTTCGAGAGCATCAAAGACATTGGACAAAGAGCGGATATCTGCATTGTGTAGACCTTCACCTCGTTGTCGGAAAAGAGTATATCCGACAAGATGTTCTTCTATCGAGTCTTGCGGTTTCGGATATGGTGTGTGCAATTCAAGTACATAATAGTGACCATAGTTGTGCCCTGGGCGAAAAGACCGAATATCAGATAGATTCAAATGACCCCCTTTTTTATATCCGATTTTTAAATAGATTCGAATACTCCATTTTTTGAAGTTCAATTTTTGAATACATTCGAATGCCCCCTTTTTTGAGGTCCCAATTTCGAATATATTCGAATGACCCCTTTTTTCGAGTTCCGAATTTTGAATAGATTCTAATGAATTTGATTCGAATATATTCGAATAATTTCAAATCGACAAACTGAAAACAACCCAGTTTTGCAGTCAATGTACTCTCTATTTCTGAGCAAATCTTACTGTCATTGATCGAGAGCGTGTGCGCGCGTATGCTATGTCCCCTTTGCCTCACACTTTCCCGCCATGCGGTCCCAAAACTTGTACGTTGCGTGCCCACTCCACCCACTTTCCTGTGGCTACCGAGGAAGTGGGTGGGGCGAGCTCACTGCATTCAAAGTTCAGGGGCTGCATATTGCTATTAGTTGCTCGGTTTGGGCCGGTTTTCAGCATTGTTGTTGCAATGGGCCACGGACCTTACGATTTCTGTTGATAGGTTGAAGGTGGTTTCAATCGTTGCCTTCGGAGATTTTTTTTTGCAATTTTGGCATTTCTAACTGGTTAAGAATTTCATGGTAAGAAAAACTTTTGGAAGTTCTCCAACAACATAGAACTTGAGCGTGGCCATCCGATTCCCTTGTTAAAATATTAATATTTACAGATTCATTGGGTTCAATTACACATCAAATGAGGGAAACTAGTCAAACCATGATTTGTTGCAGCGCTGGCGAACACAGAAACTGCGGTGAGGACGCACACCGAACGACCCTGTTTTTTTGAGGCCCGAAACGAATGGCCTCTTTTTTTTTGAGGCCCGATTTTCGAATAGTATCCGAATAGTGCGATTTTAAAAATTTCGGTAATGAATACGTATTCAAATGACAATTGTTCGAATATATCAATTCCAATAAATTCGAATGGCACAACTATAGTACTGACGCTGCACAGCGGAAAATTGCGTGCGGGAAAACGAAGAGAACATGGCTATCGATCGAATGATCTCGCGTCCATCGCTGAGCGTTTCTTGCCATTCAAGAGACACGGGTGATAAGTCTAAATTAGGTAGCGTAAAGTAATGAATAGCACCAACAAGAAACATCGCAGCAACCTCAAGCGGCTGCTAGATCGGGTAAGTGTGATAGTTTTCCCTGCAGCCCGATTTACTGCTATTTTTGAACGGTTTGAAAAACCAGAGTATGATTAGTTTTAATCAAGCGCGATTGGGGAGTTGTATCGGATCAGTAGTTTTACGTCGGGGTTTCGCATATTCCTTCCTTCTCGAAAGTGACGTGGTTCACTAGACTGGAAGTGTTTTAGTGTCTTCGTCGTGTAGCGCTCATGATGTCAACAGGCTCATGGCCGTTTCGCTCTGTGCCAAATGGTTTTACTTCACATTTGAAGAGTTTATGGAGGAGTGTTTGTTCCACTGTACTCCGTCTAGGGGTCAGGTGCGAGACAAAAATCGTGTAGTGGTTTATTTGAATAATGATTTGTTACATATCTGCGATTTCAAACTATGTTTCTATTCATACCACTTCAACTGAAAGCTCACAGTCGAAAGCAGAAGTATGAGGTATACTCTGTTTATCTTGATTTGCACAAAACATGGTCCGCCAATAGTCCTCTAATTGGCCCGCTAGTACAGTAGTGTACGTCCACTACGCGTTCTCGGCAGACCCGCATGGCAGGGTGGGTGGCCGAGTGACGGCATTGACGAATCGATTGCTCTGCACACCGGGTGCACACCCGGGTCTGCCGAGAACGCGTCGTGGACGAACACTACGGTACTAGCGGGCCAATTAGAGGACTATTGTCGGACCGTGTTTTGTGCGATTCAAGATAAACAGAGAACATATATGGTTAGATGCGCGGCCTGTTTCCTCAAGAAAAAAACGTGTAAATTCAAATCGCGGCTGGCGTGGCGGTTTAAATCTCAATCTCTGGGAATTGAACCGCCGCGCCAGCCGCGGTTTGAACTTAAACGTTTTTTTCTTGAGGACACAGGCCAAGGACCTAACTATACATACATATGTTGGTTGTTAGACGCTGAATTGATGCAAATTCTAGGAGCCAGGCAAGATTTCCGGCCCGCATTCATCTTGAGGTAATGAAGTGATCTAATTTTTCATTTTACTGAAGCTGATCACTATGGTCAATCATTATGCTGACGTACATAGCGAGCCTAATGTGCCATGTGTTTCTGCATAAAATTTCGTCCTTCCATGCATTATTATCCACACAGTTGCTAAGCTTTAAATAGTTTTTCAAGGCAGTATTAGAGCAGTAGGCAAAGTTCCAAAATTAAAGCTGTTTCGTTGGTTCGGAAATGTGTTTGCTGGATTCGGTTTGAGATAATCATTATGAAATCAGAACCGTACAGTCTATCCTGATGGAACTGTGAGCCCACGCGGTCTGCGTGAGTGCAGAACGATCATCGCAAAGGTATTATTTCGGATGAGCCTTTCCATGACCGCAAACATCTGACTGAGTTTTTATTAATTATTCGTCAAGTATTCCTGCTAATCGATTTATAAGTTTGAAAAATGCCTTTGTGAAAGCCGCTCGACACGCACCCTAACCGCGTGAACGGACAGTCTCGTTTGGACAGACTTTGTAGTGCTAAGCCTCGCCGATCTCGCTGCAACGTTGCGAGATCAACCTCAGCCGCGAACGGTATTTTACATGGTCGAAAAACTTAGAATTCACCTAGATTCTTGAACAAAATTACTTCTAAGGACCAGAAATGCCCGATTCAGATTTTCTCGAACAACGGTGTCTAAAAAAGAGCTTGTGGTTTGCTGCGCAGTTATGGGTGATAAAAAGAGATAAGATACGGAGATATACCGAACTTGTGCCCATGAATGATACTTCTGGCCTTTATGACTACAGACGGTCCTTCGAGAGAAGTCTTTCTCCCTCAACTGAGGGGAAGACATCTCGCTCTGAGACTGTCGGAGTATATATTCCGCTTGAATTACGTGGAAGCTGTGAGTTGTGTTAGACTCTGTTTCGTTCCAAGTGAACTCCTGTTTTCAGTTATCACAGCGCGGAGCGGTGGTGTTTTCGTCGAAACCTCCTTATCACTAGTTATATTTCAGCGAGGCCCACCGCTTCGCTGCTGGGGATAATCGAAATCAACAGGTCACTAGGGATGTACCAGAGCTTAGCTAGGCTTTTGTTTCTTCACACTATTGTATTTTCAATCAAGCATGCAGAACATATCTGTGCTGAGGTTCGTGTCGTTGGCAATGCTTTGAGACATGAGGCTTCCGTTCAAATATGCGTGTTTAAATAAGATGACCCGCAGCACCGGTCAATTTCGGGAGCAATATGGGATTAGTAGTACCATAAATCGTTAGTCGCAACCATCGAAAACTCGTTCATCCTACCTGACAACTACTCCAGGCCAGAATTTTTTTTCCTAAAATGAAACGTTTTGAAGCGTTTTTTCGCCGCTTCTCAGTGATTCAATATTTAACGCATGGTTTTGAGTGCGAAAGTCGGAATCGAAAATCTTTCTGAACACTGCCTCAAAGGCAGAAAATTTTTCAAACTTTAAAGAGCCCTGAACGCAGCTCAGGGAGTGCACATTATTCAATTTAAGGCTCACATCCAGGCGACTTATGTGGGACCTAGTTGCCTCATGGTGCTCCTCCAAGCAAGGAACTTCCTTCCTCTGATCACCGTCTACATTATTGTTGCTGCGAATGGAACGTTGACTAGTTTTTTTCTTCGGAACGCTCCGTGAAAGTGCTGACAAGGGAAAATGATTCGAGGGAAGTGGCCTTTAAGAAAAAAATGCTTGTTTTCAGCATCAATTTCCGACGAAAACTCCGAATATTTATACTTCATAGCTGCGCTCCGTTTCTCTTAACGGTTTTATAGGCGTTAATTGGTGGGTCGCCGTAGTTTATTGTTATTATGCTCACCGTAACATGGCGCTTTTCCGGTTCGCCTGTTCGCTTTGGAGAAAATTTGATTTTGATGTCTCCAGATTCGCTCAGTACTCTATATGAACGAAGTTATGGACCATCAACGATTGTGAATTATAACAGCGAGAAATTCGTGGACGAGTTGTCTCGAATCTGTTGTTTCTTGTCCTTCACAGTCATTGCAATGAAGCAGACTGAAATGTAAAGCTAGGTCGATGGCAAATACAAATATATAGATTTTGAATGAAACATCTCACGCGTCTCGCCCCTACTGAAATCAAAATCTCGTCTCTGTGCTTGGCGCATTTTTCCTTTTTCGGGGCGTGGTCGATTTCTTCTTTGCTTTTTTTCGCCTATTTGAGCGAACTGAGATTTCGCTCTCGGCTGGGTTGCTACAAACGGCGGCCGGACCATAAAATCGAGAACTATACCGGAGGTTGGGCAGTGCCCTTGAACTGAAAATCGACCTGATCATCGTATTCAGCGCCCCAAGTAGCCTCCCTCCAGAACGAGAAAAGGTTTCAGTTTCCGGCGCCTTAACAAAAATCTTAATCCACAAGGGCTCCTTGCCTATATGGGGCCCCAGAGGCCGAAAAAACGTTCCCGATCAAACCTCGTACAGAAAGGTTTTTGAGGGTGTCGACCACGAATATGTGGTCCGCCGTCAGTTTCTGGCTAATGCTGTTGAGTAACGAACGGTACGGTAAGATCACTTACCCACCACAACCCATCGCAGTTTTCCGAAAAGTAACTTTTATAAGCGTATTTCCAATTGAATATGTGTTTCCGATTACGGTGCCCAAAATTTAGGAGGTTCCTCTCATTTTCTTGGTACGCGAAGAACATTCTGAAAACCACCGTGGTCGGTTCGAAACCCCTTTCAGTACTGTTCCCCCTAACTTGGTAGGGCTGTATTTTGATACATACCAGGTTGTTCAATAAGTTTTGTCTTTCTAGAGAAGGCGTTGCTACTAGCCCAAATTTTTTTGTTTTGTTGGTGCGCTCTTCATATGAACGAATGTGAAGTTTCATTTCAATCTGTCAATTCATTCTTTGTTTTCAAGCCATTCAGTGTCGCCGTGTCACAGCGATGGAAAAAATTAAATATCGTGCAGTGATAATTCTTATTTTTGGAAGGTGTAGCTTCAAAAGAAATTCACGAATGAATTTTAAAAGTGTATAATGATTGTTCACCTACAATTAGAACAGTAGAAAGATGGGTTGCTGAATTTAAACGTGGTCGTACAAGCCTTGAAGACGATCCACGTGGAGGACGTCCAAAAAGCGCATCAACACCTCAGGCATTGGGGAGCTCCTAGCCCACGACTATGGAGATTGGGGCGAGAATACCGCGAAGTGGCGCAAGCGACTTCGTCGCGGTATTCTTTGGCAAAGCTCGTGGGCCACTAGCGAAATGCTTTTTTCCAACTTTATAGTAGCCCACGAGTATACGGCTGTCCTTTATCGACGATTTGCTGTCGCTACTAGCCCACGGCAAAGCTGTTTTCAAAATTTGCACGTACGAACGACACTGATCATGTAAAGGCAGATCGAAACGTGTACAAACAATTCGCCACGTCATGGTTGGGCGTCATTCTTGATTTTTTTCTTCCTGTTCTTGTGATGCTGTCTTCTGACTGCAATTATCAAGTAAACTCCAAATACCGAGCGGTGCCGATTGCCACAAGGACATTAAATGATGATATCAGTTGCATTTCTATATATCAGGCTCTCAAATGAAAGTTAAATCAAAGCATTTTATGGCTTTGTGGCAATCGGCACCGCTCGGTATTTTTTGTCTAGATCGAAATGTACCGAACAAAGTGGCACGATACATAATTTCTCTGAAATGAGTCTTGAGATCTGTACCATTACTTTGATCTCATTTTAAATGTAACCGAGTTTCCTATTTGCTTGTGACACTCCTGTGGAGCTGGAACATTTTCGTTTTTGTATTTGGTTTTGGTACTCGATCTCTAGCTACAATCGTTATTTTCTTATGTTGTATTGTTTTTATTCTGCTATGCTTATTTGGATTTTGCGTATTTTTTGTAGCAGTGAATATGTTATTTGGTGAATTTCCGCGTTTGCGTGCAAATGAGTGCGCAAAGTGGCAATGAACCGCGTTTATTTGGGAGCGCTGAAAAACTCGGGGTGTGAAACTAGTTGGGGGGGGGGGCACTCAGAGTTCAAGGGAAGGAGTCTGCCTTCAGGAATCGATCAAAATCCATGGAATTTTTAGGAAATTACGAGTGATAACGTTATCGCATATCTGATAACAAAAGAAATATTCATTTTTACGAATGATTCCTTTCATTTCTATGAGTAAGTCTTGGATGCCCCCCAACTAGTTTTGCACCCTCATTTGCGTTTCTGTGATGATGTCGTATCGCGCAGTCGATTATGTGCACAATGTGCATCTGCAGACATGACAGACACTCCTGGGGCCGAATGCACATCTCTCCCCGCACGTAACCGTCCCCGCGGTGGCCATCCATGATTGGTCATGGCATCTATAAATGAAATAGTATTTCCTTTTCAGATACTTTGTCCAGCTTGGAAACGATAATGAGAAAAGACGCCAGGCCCTTGTTAAGCGAAGAGAGAAAAGCGCGGAATGGACGGCTAACTGTCAACTCGCCATCACAAGGGCGTTGTAAGTTTTTTTTTGAAGAGGAAACATTTGGTGTGATGTTCTCCAGACTTCCCTCACATATAATTTTGATTCTTTAGGAATGATGTTCGTCTTAATAATGAAACGAAGGGTGGTGGCCATCGTGTATCAACACTCCTGAGGAGGCGGGAGAAACGGGGGAGGAGCGAGGTTCCTGATTGGACGCAACACGGGCTAGCCCCGGCCCCCGGCTGTTGCGTCCAATCAGAAACCTCGCTCCTCCCCCGTTGCTCCCGCCTCCTCAGGGGTGTTGACACACGATGGCCACCACCCTGAAACGAACGACGTTCCAACACCAAGATCGGTAGGTTCTAACGAGTATGCGTCTGAGCCGGCCCAGTTTACTCCGAAGATGGTATTTTCAGAAGAAAGGACGTAGAGACAGCGGCAGTCCTGACGAGAATCTGCATGATGGAGTGGAGGAATGAATTTACTGGAGGAGCGTCACCCTTTCATGTTGATCAGCTGCCCGGGTTGAAGAGTTTAACTTCTGCAAGGTCATGATTTCGTGAATTTTTTGGATCTTTATTGTAGTGGCTCGTGATAACCGGTGTTCAAACTTGGCTTGTTGTGTTGTTGTTTATCTTACCTTGTTGAAGCATGTTTTTATTGCTATTTTTGAATATCTTGTGAATCAGGGTCCCTAGGCCTTTGCTGCATCTCGTGATCTTGTGTGTTTGGAGCCTTTGTTTTGAAACATGATCTGGTGAATTTCGGGTCCCCAGGCCTTTTTTATGAGAAATGACTGTGTGAATTAGGGTGCCTATGCGGGAATTAGGGTGCTAGGCGAGAAGAATTCTCATGTGCTTTTTTTGTGAAGTCTGAAATATTTTTGCGTTTAACTACGTGTCATACTGCTTGAATTCCATTATGAATCTATGTTGTTAGTGTTCACGGAACAACTTGAAAGAAAGCGGTACAAGTCTAGTTAAAAAGCTGTGTGATGGCGCATGAGCAGCACTCCAATCAGCGGCCTAGCTGAAGAGCGATTCAATAATTTTCGAGCGACAAACAAAATCTGGGTTAGCAGCAGTAGAAGCGTGGTTGAACAGCTGTGCAATAGCAGGTCAATAGCTCGTCAACACCACGAGGGCAGCACGTCAATTGCGGGACAACAGTCCGTCAATAGCTCGCAAATAGTGCGGCAGTAACGCGAGTATAGCACTTCAGCGCGATAATAGTACGTCAATAGTGCGGTATGAACACGACAGAAGTGCGGCAATAGGAGTATTATAACGCGTCGACAACGCGACGATAGCAAGACGAAACCGCGAAAATAACGCATCTAGACCGCCACAACAGCGTGAAAAAAAAGCTGAAAATAACGCGTCTAAACCGCGCCAGTAGCATAACAAGACCGGGACAATTGCGTGACAAAACCGCAACAATAGAATGACGAAACCGCGATAATCGCATGACGAAACCACGGCATAGCATGGCGAAACCGCGACAAAACCGCGTCTAGGCCGCGGGAGTGGCGCTGCTTTTCCACGACAGTGGCACATCAACACCGCGACTATCACGATTTGGGGCTCCTAGCCCAGTTGTCCGAGCGCTCGGAGCGGCTTTCTTGTGGGCTAGGAGCGTCCCAGTGCCAGAGACCAGAAATCATAGCCAAATAACAGGATATGGTTTGGAAGATCGTCGATTGACAGAGAGAAATTTAGAATAGGCTCTACACAGCTTATTAGCCAGTGTGAGCCTTATTTCAAGTGAAATTTCGGGTTTGAGAAATCGGTGTGCACAACGGGTGCCGCGTTCGCTAACAAAGGAACAAAACACATTCGAATGCGATTTTCTCAGCAGAATTCGGAGAGTTTTGAAAAGGACAAAGTGGATTTTGTGCGTCGAATCACCACTATGGATGAGACTTGTGTCTATCACCATGATCCTGAATCAAAACAAGAGGCTAAATAGTGGTGTGAACCTGGTTGTTCGACTTCGAAACGAGTTCGTGTCCGGAAATCGGCCAAGAAGGTTGCGGCATCAGTTTTTGGGATGCGGAAGGAATTTTGTTTGTGGATTACTTGCAGACTGGTAAAACAATTAATTCTGAATATTATTGCAACCTTTTGGACCAGTTGAAAGAAAAGATTGGCCAAAAAAAGACCCGGTTTGCAGAAGAAAAAAATCCTTTTTCACCAGGAAAATGCACTGTGTCACAAGAGCATTTTAGCAATGGCTGAAATTCATGAATTAAATTTCGAATTGTTGGAGCATCTACCGTATTCAACAGATTTGGCCCCCAGCGACTTCCATTTGTTTCGAGAACTCAAAAAACTTATGCGTGGCAAGCGTTTTTCTTCAAATGAAGAGGTCATAACGGCTGCTGAAGCGTATTTTACAGACCTTCCGGGTTTTCACTTCAGGGATGGGATCCACAGATTTGAGGATCGTTGGAGCAAGTGTATTAATATTCAGGGAGATTATACTGAATAATAAAGTGTATTTTGAACCATAAAATTGTTTTTCTTATCGAACGACAAAACTTATTGAACAACCTGGTAGCTGCCCAGAAATTCATTTCATTCGTTGTTGTCATTCTGCAAGGTTTCTTTGTTTTTTTTTTCTTTTTCTGTGTTTATTATCACATCTGCACGTATAACAATTACTATAGCTATGGATTAACTTTTACTCTGTAATAACAATACAGCATGATAAATAACAAACATTACCGGTAATACTATCCTAACCAGATTCGGAAACTAGCCCAAAACAACAACATAACAATGAACAGTTCGTAACTGGACTGTATATATGCCATAAAACTATGAATTCAAAACAAAAAAATCGAACAGAGTCCTAATAAAACTATTATTATTTCAACTCAGCGACTACGACTGACAACAAATCACATTCCCTGTCTCTTATTCTGATGGGGTGACTTCTGGACCATCGCCGCCAGTCGGGGCAACTTCTGGAGCACCGCTGCTTTCACTGGCCATACCGCCGTACATCGAAAGGCAGACGACATAAATAGGATCAGCAGTGGCGAGGTGATTCACATACTTCACAAACGGGAACACATCCTTTTCCCGTCGCACCATCGCCATAGCACCAATCGTGGGAGGGCAACGGAGAACCTGGAACGAATTCAAATGAGCAAATACCATTTTCTGTCGAAAAGCTGTCCAAAGGCGTCTTTTTACATCTGGAAAAATTCAATTCGCATGGAAATGCTGCAGTCAAAGCGCTCCTGTTCCAGGGCGAACATATTCTCATACACTGAGGGGGGGGGGACTCCAATCGGGCACAATGCACTGTCAAATCGAGCACCTCGTCGAGCTGTAAGGCTATCTACCCTCTATAAAACGTCGTAATTCGCAGCATTCGAGGCGCGAGCAGCGCGCGCGACGTTGGGCCTCCGTCAGCCCTCCGCTCTCTCATTGTCTCTAACCTCCGCTCCGCACCAGCACGTGTAGGAACCAAGTGAATTTCTCCGTTTTATAGCCTGTAACAGCAGTACGTGCTACTAATGGGTAAAACTTATTCCGCACCCATGTCGCTATCGCAGCAGCACCTCGTCATGTAACAGAAGCGCATGCGTCTGAAAGGCAAAACTCTTGTCGCAGTCTTCGTCAACAGAGCAGCACTTTCAAAACGGTTTAGGAGTTGGGAGCATCGCCATGAAGCGCCTTTTATACTGTCGTTCTCTAGGCCTAATTTCTGCCCGCATTCGAGGACTACGGTTTTTGCATCATGCGACACGTGATAATCGCGCTGAGACCAATTAGTCCCAGCACGATTAACCTCTCTCCCCGCACGATCATCACGTGCCGCATGATGCTACAGCCGTAGTCCGCAATTGCGTACGGGAATTTGACTCCGAGAACGATATCACCTGCTGAGTGGCTGATAAGCAGCTGATTGTTGCAGAACACTAGAATGGCGTGTCCAATCGAAAGAAAGATACTCTAGTTGTAATCCAAACCCCTCTGCAGTCAAATTGATAGCATACCGAGGTCTTATAGTTAGAGAAAACCGCAAATACTGCAGCCAAAGCTCTCAGTTGGACGACATTATAAACAGGTGCTGCAGAAGGGCACGTAGTCGTATTGTCGTCCCAGCGGCTTCGCAGTCGAGTAGAAAATACATTGTGGTCGATTTGGAGCCCCAGTGCGTGAGTGAGCCAAACCCTTCCTTCAAATGAAGGCAACCATGAACATCGTCAAAGCCCAGAAAATCAGGTGACAGATATCACCATTATTCGCCAACGCCTTGCGTTTGAGGTAGTGCACAGTCAGACGCTGCGTCTTCATTAATTTTCTGCTCGCATCGGATGGATATGACGCTATCTTCGTGGATGTCAATCCTCGAGCCAAAAATCAAGAAACACACTAACCGGCTCCTCCACATTCTTTTTGATATAGACGACCTCTCCTCCTGCCTCTTCCGCCCATTGAGATCTACCGAAATAGAGCTGAAATGGGACGGATTTCTAATAAAACTTGAGATTTCAAGGCGAATAAAAATCCCTTCAGAAAATCCAGTTCTAACACTACAGTAAAGTGACAGTCACTCCAACAGTGAGCAAACTAATTCCACCTGAAAACTCACCCTAAAATCAACCGATAACCCATCCTTGCTGAACTGCTCAGCATCCTCATCTCCTAGAATTGTGTAGCATCTGTGAGTGAGACGATATATACGCACAGTGTAGCTTGGATCTGGTAAATGCACAAATGAAGACCGCATTCATGCGAAAGTGGTTGAAACTGTGACTCTAATGGGCTTGTGCGGCTCCTGCTAGAACGCTAACGCCCTTGGAAGCGTCCAAGACAAGCCCAAATTACTTTGTCTGAGTCATATTTAGCCACTAAAATACCCAATCACCGCCCACTTGTATTAATCCCCACCCCTCAATGCAATCACCTTAAAATCGACTACTCAAAAAACGGCCATTTTTCTTCGTTTTTGATGCTTCTAACGACTTAAAGGCAGCAGACACGCTCAAAAATGGTATCGATTTTATGACATAAATGAAAGGTTTGGAGCTGGTTGTATTGGGAAGTGACGAAAAAACGGACGAAAACTGTGTGCAAATAGAAGAATAACGGTTATTTTGTTATCAGGTGAAAGTGGACGAGTTTTACGGTGCGCGGTTGAAACAGCGAATATTAACAACAAAAAGGTTGAGATAAAGAAGGCTATATACTCTTACACTGTACTGGAACGTTAACCTCGTTGGAAGCATTAAAAACCAGCCAAAGGGACAGTATTAGTACTATCAATCTGGACGAGTTTGTATTTTGGGGCGGGGTTGCAGAAATTTTTCGACTTGCATTGCTGAAATTTAGTAGTTTTGTCTCGTTGTTGACGCTTCCAACGGCGTGAAAAGTCTACTAGGAGCCATGCGACTCCAGAAACCTAGTTATCTCAACAACTTTTTCGAGCGTGTCTGCTGCCTTTGAAGGCAAAGTTCACGAAACTATCTCATTTTTGAGTCGAACTCGATTATGATAAGGCATTATCATAATCGAGTTCGACTCAAAAATGAGATAGTTTGGTTCTGCGCTATCGAATAAAGAAGAAACAGAGAAGGAAAGCGCTCAGAAAAAGCTAAAATAGCGATTTCTAACGCACGTAAAGGTTCAGGGCGTGAACGAGTTACGAGCCCTGCTAGTTTCCACAAGGGCGCGCCAATGACGAGTCGATCGGGCTGGACGTGGAGGAGATGCTTGGCAATTTGTCATCGAAAATGTCCGCAGCGACACGAGCTGGTCAGAACTGGGTCGGGTTAGGCTAGGCAGGCGTACTGGGCTAACAAAATCTTCACTTCGCGGCCATTTTGATCGATTGCTCACCCGTTTTCGCTGCTTTCTTCAACCCTATCCCCTCCAGCATCTGCCAGCGTAGTTTTCCACAACAAAAACTCACAAACCAGATTTTTCGCGAACACTGCCTTTAGGCGTTCTATTACAGGCCGTACTTAGCTTGGATATTTCAACCGAGCGAGAATTCCTCGGTGAAACTCGTCCGCTTTAAAATCTCTACAACAGCGACCCGCCATTTCTTTAAAGGCAGTGGTCACGATGAAAAAAGTTATAGAAAAAACTACAAAAATCAGCTTTGATCAAAAACAGCTGAAAAACTATGAAGGTAGAGCGGTGAAAAACGGGCTAGAATTAGAGTTTCTAGGGCCCAAATGAGCCAGTTCGTGCACACGTGCACAGCGATGACGAAAAAGATCGCAGTCTCATGCCGAGCAGTCAAAAATCATCGACATTCAGAGGGAGAAAAAAATGCAAATATAACGAATAAAAACAGTTGAACAATGAAAGCACCTTTTTAGGCAATGTTTTTGACTAGATGTGTACATAAATCCGAAGCTTCATTGATTGAAATTCAATTTCAAGCCAGCTGATGTTCTTAATATAAGGGGTCATCGATGTCGATGATATGGAGTAAGCTCGTTCACCGTCAAAAGACAAGAAAGTTTAGGATTCAAATTTGGCCCAAAACAGTGGTTTTTTTCGAGACTTTTTCTTAAAGGTCCTACTACTCGAGACCAAGAAAAGGATTTGGAGAGAAAAAGACGACAAGCATAATTGATCGCGACCACTGTCTTTAATTGCCTCGAGTTTATCCTCGGACTTTTCCATCAGCTTCCAATACAATTTTTGCTTCAACTTTTTTTCTTTCTTCAGAAAATGAACAAATTCTGCGCGTGTACAATGCCTTTGAACCAGAAAAACCAGTAAGCCTGCAAGAGACATCAGACCAACCTTGGTACTCAAATGCAGTCATTTCCTTTATGAGATCCATCATTGTTTCTGAGCCGAGAGTTTCAACCAGCTGGGCAATACAACTGTGACTATCTCCTTCCTTATATTCATATTCAGCTAACCACCTGAAACATTCCTTTAATTTTCTTATCGCACACCACGAGTCAATGGCCGGCTGAGCCAGCTTAAAGGCAAAGTCCAACCTCAAAGATAATTTTTCATATTATAGTCCGACCGCCGCGTATAGCAACCCTGCCACGCGTGAGATCTCAATTAGATCAAATAAGCGAGGAAACGCGAGGAAAAATCCGACCACGCCCCCAAAGAGAAAAAATGGGGCACGCCCATATACGTTCTCGATGTCATTAAGGACGAGACGCACGATGTATTTTGATCAAAATCTATGTTCTTCCATTTGTCTTCGGTCTAGCTTTGAATTTCGTTCCGCTCCAGTACAAAAGCTGCGAACCACGAGAAAAAACAGACCCCAGACAACTCGTCCACAAAATTTCCGCTCTGGATATTCACAATTTTGAGGTGCCGCAACTTCGTTCGTAGTGGTTCTTAAGCGTTTCTGAGGGGAAGACTGTGTTCGGCGTGAAATTCTCCCCAAAGCAAGCAGGAAGACTAAAAAATGGTTCTTGGGTTTGACTGTGCCTTTAAAGCGATCGCTCGCGATAACGACATGCCGTGGATTCTCAATGGGAAAGGGAATTTGCGAGGCCAATTGCAACGCTAATGTTGAAAAACAGCAAAAGCGGGTCACTAAAAAACCCATAAAGCACAAATACAAACCTCTTGTTCACAGGTCCCTCCTCAACCCAGCCGATTCGGTCCAGTTGTTCCAAAATCTCCGCGTTGAACTTTTCCTGTGAACAGCTGCTTAGAAGAAGCCTTCATATTATGATAATAGGATAAATTCATCAAGGGGAGGTCAAAACATGGCCACATTTCGTGATTCGCTCAACAAAAAAAATCAACAAGATTCAGTCGAAAATGGATTTAGCGTAATATGACCTTTCTTTGGTGTGACAAGTGAGCACTGGAGCACTTCTAGTGAGCTCTCAATTTCTATTTACACCAGCAGCGAGCAATCCCTTCTTTGCCGGAACATCGTCATCATCGCTAATATTTCGATCCAGCTCACTAGAAGTGCCTCAGAGTTTAGCTAATGAAGGCACCCGCTGGGAGCACCATAGAGGTTCACCTTCAGTGAATGAGTTTCTAAGGGAGAAAAAAAACATGGCAAGAAATACCTGAAAAGCATTCTTGATGAGCAACTCCTTCGTGTCACAAAACACATTCTTCAGACTTGCCTTGGAGTTTTCGCTCAGAATTTGAGGATTGAAAATAGATGATAGATCGGCCTCCTAAAAATCCATATCCACTCTGAGTCAACCCATTAGCGGGAAACGCAGAATGACTCACGTTTTTCGGCGAAAATCTAGGGCGAATGGGCAGTGGTCGCACAGGAGTCTCAACAGGACGAATGGTATGAAACCATCCGTTGATGGACAAACGCGGATTGTTGTC
This sequence comes from Aplectana chamaeleonis, assembly GCA_029168955.1. Classification (NCBI taxonomy): domain Eukaryota; kingdom Metazoa; phylum Nematoda; class Chromadorea; order Rhabditida; family Cosmocercidae; genus Aplectana; species Aplectana chamaeleonis. The sequence continues at coordinate 47,797 of JAPDOI010000516.1, forward strand.
CTCTGAAAGCACTTCAGCAACTGAGTGCCAAGATCTGAAAACTGTATCCGTTCTCCGCTTGTCAGATATAACATTCAGTTCAGCAAGTGAACATTTACAAGGGAAGTATACAAAGAGTCTGTCGCATCTGCAGAAACGAATTGTATTGTATCTCCTTGGAATCTATAATGGAACTACGCAGTATCCCGCCCCGAGCTGCTGGTTCCAAGAAGTTATAGGCTAGAGACGGTCGTTTTTTGTACTTTTTAGACCTTCCGAAACGCGCATTAGTCTTCAGAAAATCCGGAAACGGACCTCGCAATTGTGCTCAGCGCCTAAATTTACCCTCCTGAGCAAAGTTTGGATGAAGGCACATTTTCCATACTTTACGCAGACTGATATCGTTTTGGACTTTCGGTTGCGCGATATTTACACCAATTAGGAGACTCCGAAAGCGTTTTGGAAGAATGTTCCAGATTTGACTTAAAATTTGCCCAGAGAAGTTACTTGTGGTGATGGTCACAAATCTGAGGCTTAATTGTCGATATTTTTCACGTTTTCGACTTAATTCGTCCGGAGCTTCCTATCGAGGAAGTTTTGAAAACAAAACACGACTTTTCGCGAATTCCGGATCGCTACTTTAGATACGGTCCAAAATGTTTCTCTGAGCGTTATTCGGAATGCTTAGCACGAAGCTGATGTCCGCATACCGATTTTCGACAGCTCACTGTATACTACAGTGTGTACACGGTGGTTCAATCGGTCTCAGATTCGACACAAATTTCTACGCGGGGTTTATTCGTGGTTCTGAATGCGAATTTAACGTACATTTAGAAACTTTCGAAGCACAAAGGTACCTTTTGCCTACCGTAAGCTACAGTAAACCTCAGACGTTCGGCAAACGAACCCCATATTTGTTTTCAGCACCCTAATTAACCCTAACGCATAAGTTTTCAGCCTAACCCCAAAAAACTTTTCGAAACACCCCCAAAATGTCTGATGGTTACCCTTGTCTTCTCTTGAAGCTTGAAAAACGCTAACTACTTCTGAACGAGATACTGCGCAGTTTTACTTTGGAGGCCCGAGAAAAACTAACAATACAACTTTCCTTTTAAGAGTAACATGGGAAAAAACCCTTACCTTTCCGATACCTCAAAAAGCAGCAGCGAGTTTCTATGTGGAATAAGGGAATCGAACAGTGTAGTCGGATAGCAATCATCTGGAAGGGGTCTGGATGAAAACAGAGCTTCCCAAGAAACTGCCGCCCAATTTTGAAGACTCCACAATTGCTCTCTGAGAAAAATCCGAGTGATCGACTTTTCTAAGATAACTTATCGGAACCTAACCCTGTAACAAGAATCGAACCCATGATGAAACGGGAGGACCACGGCGAAGAAACATCGCCCCGTTGACCACTGAAATTTGACTCGACACCTACCGCCTGAATTATAGATATTTGTCTGACCGCCAAAGGAGTCCTTCCATGGCTCTTCCGTGAAGTAGAAAACAAAGGCAAATCGTCGATTTTCCACCTAAATTTTCTTGATACGCCGTAACATTTTAGAAAGAAAGATGCAAAAACTTGAAAACCTGGTCAGAGTGCGGTAGGAGACAATCCGTAGCCGCGTAGCAGCTTCCAGTTGCATCAACCTGGGGCAGAAGCTCAATATCACTCGTAGTGCTCAGCCATGTTTTCATTTCATTGCACAGGAACTCCCTGAATTTCTTGAATTCAATGCAAAGGCGGAAGCTACGATCTCCCTCTGTGTACCCTCCATAGCGTTCCACAACTCTTCCACAAACGGCGCGCCCTCCTCATCATGTTACACAATACCTTAATGCCCTCCTTTTGGCACCGGGTTCATGAACATCTGCCCCAGTTTGAGGTATGTGGACTCACGCGGACCACGGTCGCGTTGACGCCACGCGCGCGGCGTAAATCCGCTAATGTTGAATAGCTAGTCAACGATGGGGACTTTTGAACCCAGTACACGTCAAAAGGAGAAGTCGCAAATAAGAGGCCTGCATACAGGCCGGTAATAGAGCTCGTTTACCCTTGACCCTCTAATGATACCAGCGACGTGGACGTAGTGGTAAACTTCCACCATGCGCGGCTTCTCCTTGTTCGTGTACTAAAGGCAGTGTTCACGATAGAACCGGTTTTCGCGTTTTCACCAGCAATCGAATCTAACAGGGTCCATGGCAACACTAATGGCGAAAGAACGGCTAAAAAAAAGAGCCGCAGATAGCCCTATACGGCCCCAAAATTTCTATGCCCTATTTCTGCAACGGAGTCCGGTATATTCGAGTCCCGGTAAAAGCTCGAAGACTGATTTTATTAAGAACACTCTCTCTGAAAACACAACCCACAAACTGACTTCTCGAGAACTGCCACCTCGAGAGAAATCCACAAATGATCCAAAAAACCCCATAAAGACCCCATGGCCAGAGCATCCTTCGGAAAATCCGGACGTCCTTTATACCACTTCTAAAAAACCTTTCTTTTGAAACCCCTCGAGAACATGACTAACCTTTTACTCATTTCCCCTCAAATTATCTTCCCCTCTTGGGCAGATGTGGGCGTAAAGCATTACATGAAAGCCCAAAAGCCCCTGTAGATGCGTTGAACAAGTTGATCTAGGCTCTCTTTTTCTAATGGCTGTTACTGGCCCTTACAGGGTAGCAAGCCAGAATAAAATGCAAAAAAAATCTTGAATAAGCGAACCCCGACAAGGTACCGCGAGACCCCAGATATGAATTGAGAGATCTTCATTTACACGAGATGTATAGTTTAGGTTGCTAGGAGTCCGGGCGCACTAAGCAGCGGAGCGGTCAGTGATGGCAAAATATAAGTGATAAGGAGATTTTGAAATAACTAGCCCGATAAGCCTTGCTTCGACTGGCTCAAAAGGAGCGGCCTAGGCTATAGATTCCTTCCGTATATCACCCGCCAAATACGAAAAACCCAATCCTCTAGAAAAAAAAGGAAATGCGAAGAGAAACCGAAGGCCATGCCCCTCTAGACGAGTTTTGGGGCTCAATAGCAGATATAGTGGAGTCCACCAAGAGTGTCTTATTTACTTATCAATAACAAGCGGTCGGCTGGGGATCCATGTGCATGAATCCCATGCCAGCACGCTCGATACCGATTGAGCGATAGCGGCTGTGCTGCAACGAGTTTCATGTTCATTGATCTCCAATCGACCGCTTTTCATTGATAAGTAAATGAGACACTCATGGTGGACTCCACTATAGACATGCCGTCGATATTTCAACCGGAAACGGGACCAGCGGTCGATTCTCAATAAATTAACCCTATCTGAGAAGTGATATTTTGGGCATAATGTGCCTTTACAGTAATCGAAAGCACCTTACGCACAGAGATAGGCGGAAAAAAATCGGGGAATCCACTATAGGTGGTCCAGAACCCGGACTTTAGATAACCCTATTTCGAAAGGTTCTCGATCCTCCGACAACGGATTTCGATGTGGTCGTCCCGTTATCCAGCTTCGGAGAACTTGAGAAAATACGCCAATCCCTGCCTGCGACCCCTTCCCATCTTGGAGGGGGCACGCATTGGTCAGCCAAGCGGTCGCAGCCCTTGTATAGACGAGTATGGCTTCGCAGCGCTCAAACTTCCGGCACACGCGACGCAGACGCTCGCGGGAGGCCTTTGCAATAGACCCTCCAAACTGGATGATTTGACCTTCGGTTAAATTGAAAATAGACTTACCAAAATCCCTTAATGACAGGGTACTCTCCTTGATCAACACTTTGTAAATCTGAAGTTTGAAGAAGTGAATACAGATCGTTCTCTTTGCGATTCCATGACGAGTATCTAATCAGCTCGGCTTCCACTTGCTCTATAATTGACGGATCCACATCCAGAAAGTCACGCAACTGCCAGTGCGGAAACGGCCGCTTTTCTGAAATGCGACTGTCGGAGCGAAAAGTTTGCTGGGTTTTTTTAAACGTAAAGTCCGAAGATCGACGTTAAATGACCATGGTAGGTCGAAACGCACGGCGTAGCATGACCGTCCGGTCCTGCGATAGTACTCTGAGAGTTTTGGCCGAGAAATAGCCGCGAAATGACTACTTTCCGCGTTGCAGCCGCGAAACAGCCGCCAATTAATGCTCGCCGCGAAATAATGCTCTGCAGGTAAGTACACGACGCATTCCAGAGGCATAATTCAGATGCCAACACCTCCGTCGGTTCAATCACAAAAGTTTGAGGTACTTGGACCTCGCTCAGCCTCTGGAGGCCTCGCCCAACCACTGGCGGCTCGGCGAGCCGGCCACGGTTGCGCTTGGTTATTTTTGGTTACTTCTCGGTCCTTCCTTGTCCGTTTCGTGAAAAGACGAGGAACAGCCCACCAGGAGCAGCGGCGGAGCCTGGTGGTCTATTTCACGGCTACTTCACGGCCAAAACTCTCAGAGTACTCTAAAAGAAATCGGCTGGATTCTACCCAGAACCTGTCGGGAACCTGCCGCTTCGGTGCCGGATAGGAGCCGAAGTGACAAGACTGCAACGATGGCTGCGTTATCGCGGCAGACTTTTTTTTGGTGAAATCGCGTCATTTTTGGGGGCGATTCCCCGGTATTTTCGGGTCATTCTCGCGGTATTTCCCGCCGAATTTTCGGTCAACTCCAGTTTCGCGGTGAATTGCTGGTGGAATCCGGACAATTTCTCCCAAAGTTTGAACTGACCCTTGAATCCACTGTTCATCAATGGCCCACTCACCTTTGAGATCAGACCGAAACTGTTCTACAAAGGATGAATCCTTGTATGCAGGATTGATGACAAACTTATGAGGATCAAATCGAGGACGCTTCTGAGGTGGGGGATGATGCCTAGCTCGAGCCGTCCTTACCATATTCCACGATCGACTCTAAAGATGAAATTTCGCTAAACTAATATATGTCCACGACAATCCAGCAACAACTGTAGCTATCTATGATAACGTGCAAAGTTAGAAGAGGACTCGGTAGCGAATCTAATGATTACCCGAATAATACTTGAATAATTTAGACACTCAAGGATTCGAATAATCGCCTAATTCGAGAATATATTTTCCAATTTCGAATGTTTAGCCCAATCAAAATTTGAATTGTTTGAGATCATGCAACGATCATGCTTAACTGCACGAGAGTCGCCAGTAAACCTACAACAAAAACATTTGGCTGCTGGGCACCCGCGGGACCATGAGGGGGGTGTCGCCGTTGGATAGATTCGCGCATTACTGTATTTCGCATTGGAGCACCGTTTCCGCTAGTGCTCGGCTGGGAACCGTACAAGTTCCAACATTTCCACTACTTTATATAGCCGTTTACTTAATTTTAGTATAATTCGAGTTCAGATATCAGTTCAATCACTTCTATTCACCTTGAAATGCTCTGAACTCAATCAATCGGTGTTTTCGGTTTTTTTTTTACAAAATAAAAAACATGTTATTCTATTTTTCACATATCCGAATGGACTGATAACTACCAAGGCTCGACTGCTATTACGCTATGATCGTCAGATACTCTGCTAAAACCGAGGAATTAAGCCCATTTCACAGTCTGCCGGACGACGTCGTCCGGCACTTTGAAAGTGAGCCGCAGTGCGAGGGAAACTGCGGTGAACAACCGTTAGTTCCGACTCTCCAGTATAAAATGTAAGGCGAAAACAACACGTTCTAACCCGTCATAACTTGATCCGACGTCGTGTCGATGATTTCACCGCATTGAGACGTCGGTCGGCCGACACCGCAGTGCGGGGTGCACTGACGACGCAATCCTATCTTATAACATGCCGGACGGCTTCGTCCGGCAGACTGTGAAAGACACTTTAGGCTCTAGTCGTCAAATATTCTCCTGGAATGCCAGATATTCAGCTGAAACCTATTCATATCTAGCTATGATCGTCAGATATTCCGCTACAAACCGCTATTACTGTTCTAATCGTCAGATATTCCACTGTAGTCGTCGATTAATCTGCTAACATATATTGAATTCTATTAGCACACCGCTACGATCGTCAAATGTTTTGCTAAAATCGGCAGATATCTCTACTTACTATATTCTACTCATCAGTTACTTTGCCACCACCAGCACCTATTCAGCTAATACCTACTGACGCTGACAAGCACTGTTGTCTTCATCAAATGGTGACAAAGGAAGCGGAACCCCTTCCAGGTCTGCATGAGTGCCAGTGTTCCATCTCTTGGCTACCTTTTCATCCCATTCCTCCTCACGGCAAACTCATCCAGCTCGCTTTAGTTGATTTCACTAGATTTGTGCAATGTGAATCAACCAGGGCTTATTGGTAGTTGCGTGCCATGCGCACTGTAACCAGAAATACGCATCGATACTGAGGTGAGAAACGACATGTGTGTGATTGCGCAATGTAAATCTGCTTAGGAGCCTGGGTTTTCGTAATCCGTAAGCTACTTCGGTTCAGATGGTCAGCAAATATAATTCTTCCCATTTTTATATCGCTTTCTTGTTCAGCATAAATGTTTGAAATCTATGCATCCTTTTGTCGAGCCTACCACTTTTGTTATGTATTGGAATTCAAACTCAAACTTTCAGTGAGAAATGCTCGGAAGCAAAGGAAAAAACCAAATGTCACCACTAGCGAAACGAGTGTGAGCGCAGAAGAAAAAGGTGCTCCAATACAAAAATACAGTAAAACGCGAATCTATCCAACGGCGACACCCCCTCATGGTCCCGCGGGTGCCCAGCAGCCAAATGTTTTTGTTGTAGGTTTACTGGCGACTCTGCACGAGTTGAAGGAATTACGAGAAAAAGAAAGAAAACCTATCCATTTCGATACGGCAATAGAGAAAAAATAGAGAAAAATCAAGCACCAGAAAAGCTTCAGATAGAAAAAAGAATACGATGCAAAATGATAAAAAGCTTTTGAAAATAGACAAATTAATTGAATTAACTAATAAGTGAACTACCCTGCTGCGGACGCGTCGCGGCCTCGTATTAGAGCGCGTCAACAGATTGCTTATCGGTTGACAAGTTTATAATTTGCCATCGGCACGAAATTCTCACGGGAGTGTAGCAGTTTTTCTTGCCAGAGTTTCCCATGTTCAGGCCCAGATATCGTGAAATCTTTATCACTGGTGAGTCTGCTTCCCTAATCCCTAGTGTGTTCAGCTTCAGCCACTCACCTCCAGAGAAAGACGGTGTGTGAATGAAAGCACACCGCTCTCAATTTCTTTTATACCCAACCCTTGATCAATTGGTTATCTTCGGTTTTGTTCACCGTGAGAATTTTGTGCCGATGGCAATTTAAAATCGTCCGATCGGCTGTCGCCTGCTCGATCGATGAGTAACTGCGCTAAATAATGCAAACAGGTATAAAGGTCTTCCCGTCAGGCCGGCTTTAACCCGCACGAGCCGTCTGTGCCCGTTCTAGTCGATGTGCATGTAATAAGTAGCATACTGAGGTTAAAACATCCCTCCCCCCATTACGGTCGGCTTAGCATTGTTCACGATAAAAAAAGTTGTTCGTTTTTTGGCAAATATGTAAGCTTTGGGTCCCTCTAAGAGGATTAGGAACGGAACTGCGACGAAAAATGTCCGGGAAGAAGGTGAAAATTTCTTCGGCAGGCCAACCATTGGGTCACCACGCCTACGTCATATAACAGTTGTCCTGCGTTCGTTTCACCAGAGGAATTGGCACCAAATTCTCGTATATTCTTCATCACAGAAGGTTCCAACGTCCCCGCATGCACATCGGCCGCTCTTATTTTTAAGAATTTTCGGTACAAAAAACAGAAAGCAAAGCGTCTTACCTAAAAAATTTGAAGAGCAAAACTATTTCTCCGAAGTCAGGTTCGATGCGTGGTCTTCAGTCTCCCGAAACACACAAACAGGCACTATAAAATCTTCCAGGGACTTTTTTAAACAATTTTCTCTGGTATTTTAATGTTCTGTGGGGACTTTTCAATATTAACCCTTACCTAGTGGAGTTAGATACTCAAAAACACCGAAAACTATAGCGCAGTTTTTATCGTGAACACCGCCTTTAGGCCCGCTCCAACAGTCTGTGGCCTAATCAATGAGCTGTTTTCCGAGATTGAAAAATTCTCACCGCGTTTTGGGGCGGCGGTAGCATGGAAACGATGACCGAGTCTGTTGGTCTTTGGTGGAGTGATGAGCGGATAGGCGTTTATTCCAATATTATTCGAATTAATCGAATGTTTAGAAAATGAATGGAATTCTAGGGTTATTCGAATAACACGAATATCCAAAAACTGAAATACTCGAGGCTCGGTATGCGGTGAAAGTTGCTATATCAACCGCTTTACTTGCGACGTTTCGGGTCGTAGACCCTTCTTCTGGCTAGAATAGCTAATACATAGGAAATTGTCAGAAACTAGGCTTGAACTTACTCAAACGAGGGTAACCTAAAAGCGACTGCGGCGGCACGTATGTAAGTGAATGAGGGCGGGGAGGGGAAGCCCTCCAGACGATCAGCCGACTTCAGCAGCGCAATGGTAGCAAGTGACTAAGGAGCAGTAGACTGTCGATAATCAGTAACTTCACGTGGGATAGTGAGCATAATCATTGCTTCTTTTATCTCTGTCTATCGCTCAATTGTGGTGCACTCATCTTGACTTCTAGTGCTTCTCTTATCTTTCTACCCTATCCGAAATGTTCTTGCATATCACACTTGCGGTCATTTCGGGAGCGGCCTCAGTCCCATGTCGAAGCCGTCTGTGCTCTAAGAATGCATTATTCGGGTAGGAAGATGGTGACATCGACATGGGACTGAGGCCGCTCCACAAATGACCGCAAGTGTGATATGCAAGAACATTTCGGATAGGGTAGAAAGATAAGAGAAGCACTAGAAATCAAGATGAGTGCACCACAAATGAACAATAGAGAGGATATGAAAGAATTATGCTCACTATCCGACGTGAAGATACTGATTATCGACAGTCTACTGCTCCTTAGTCACTTGCTACCATTGCACTGCTGAAGTCGGCTGATCGTCTGGAAAAGGCTTCCCATCTCCGCCCTCATTCACTCACGTGCCGCCGCAGTCGTTTTTAGGTTAGCCTCGTTTGAGTGTGTTCAAGCCTAGTTTGTGACAATTTCCTATGTATTAGCTATTATAGCTAGAAGAAGGGTCTACGACCCGAAACGTCGCAAGTAAAGCGATTGATATGACGACTTTCTTCGCATCTCGAGCCTCGCCACCATTATTAAACAACAAGTGAAAATGAAGCTCAGGAACCAAGCAATATGGAATACTCGAGTTATTCGATTGAACGAACATTTAATGATGGTGACTCCGGTTGATATTTGACTACTCGTATATTCGGCGTGAAATATTCGAATATTCGACAGCAACTGTCCATCCCTATAGAAGCCAAATCCCTATGGTTCATACTGCGGACGCGCTCGCACAGGCTGCTTTCTCGGTCTCCTCCATCCTGCGCCTCTTCACTTTTCCGCTTCCCGGTTTGCAACGAATTGTGAGGTTTCCTATAAAGGCAGTGCTCAGATGAAAAAGTTGCCCACTTTGGCAAAAGCGTTAATTTTGGGTCCCTCTAAGAAGAGTAAGAACGGAAATGCAACGAAAACCGGTCGGGAAGTGGGTGAAAATCTCGTGGGCTGGCCATACCATTGGACCACCCCGCCCACGTCCTATAAAGTTGTCCTGCTTTCGTTTAACCGTAGAAACAGGCAGCGAAATTTTGAATATTCTTTATCGCGAAAGGTTCTAACATCCTAGCATGTACTTTGACCCCTCTTATTTTTAACCCATTCACGACCACGCCTAATTTTGGGTGACTGCACGTTCGGACCGCGTGCAATATTGCGTCGCCGTATAACGTGTCCCACCGGTGGGACTCGCTGGCTTGAATAGTGTCCCACGGGTAATTGCTTTCACTTTTTTGTGTCTATATTGTAGCTAAAAGCGATGATCGAACAGAAGCAGAGTTTGAGCTTCCGAGGACTTTCGTTATCGAGAAACAATTACTCAAAACCAAAACTGGGTCAACTGAGCTGCAACGCTCTCAGAAAAGTTAACGAGTTTCCAACGAAAGAATTCTACTAAGCAACCTAAAAACTAGCAATAGAAGGAAAAAGAAATCATAGGGTGCTTTTAAAGTTATTTTACAGCCGTTTCTTCCTCTACGTCAGCTCACCTGATCTTGGAAAAGTTCAAATATGCTGCTGCATTTGACTTACTGACGGACCGTGAGGTTTTTATGCAGGTCTTGGGTAGGTCAAGACTATGATCATGTGTAGGTTCGAAAGTAATTTGTTGTGGCGGGGAGTTCGATTTTTGAAAAGGGTGTCCCACCGGTGGGACACGCCGTCCGAAAGGGTAGTTAACGTGTGTCCCACCGGCGGAACACGTGGTCGTGAATGGGTTAAACAGTTGTTTGTACAGGGAACAGAAAGCAAAGCCACTAATTTAAAAGTTTCGATGCGCGACACTATTTTCGCGACGTCAGGTTTGATGCGTTGTACGCAGTCTTCCGAAACCCACAAACAGGCACATTTAATTTTTTCAAAGAATCCTTTCTACAGTTTTTCTCCGGAATTTGAGTGACTTGAGATTTTTTTTGTGGGGACTTTTCCCTATTAACCTCTCTTTAGTGGACCTACCTACACAAAAACATGGAAAACTCTGACACGGTTTTTTATCGTGAACAATGCCTCTAACATGTTAGCGTACGGTCTAGCGTACTTCACATTTCAATTCCTAACCGGCAGTTAGAAGTAATTTGCGTTATGTGATTTTCTTTTGAATTCCGCGTTTTCAGCACTGTCAAAAATTTCAAGTGGTGAGACAACCTCCACCACCTGTGAATGAGGCTTCTTTGATAATCTGAGGGTGATAAAGTTTTCGATTCTCCCTGGAAAATTGGAACTCTTGGTGTGGTTGGAACATTAGCGTGGATTGTCCCAAAATCTGCCCGAAACGATGAAGATGATTGTATTAGAAAATCGGACGAGTTTCTAATCTGAATTCGTACAAATTCAGAACAAGTGCTCTACACGTAATGAGACCGCTCTGTCGGAAAATACTATTGCATTCAGGAAAACTCTTGCTAAATTTTCTACAAATTTTCACCGGAACACTTAAAAGGTTCTAGGCAAGACTGATTAATGGGACTCGTCCCTATCGGTCTTGGGTAGAGGCAGAGGATGCGCTAGCTTGAGCTCACCCATGGCAATGATCATATGGAGTCAGATTCTACCGCTACAATGTATAGATATTCGATTTTGAAAAAAATGTTAAACGAGCGAGCAAAATTGTTTCTTAATCGAAACACTTTGGAACAAACGGAAGAATGTAAGAATTCTTTCGAAAAATTGGACGAGCGAAATTACAAATAAAATTCATCCGGCGAATTTTCAAACGAACGAAAAAAATGAAGAATCTTTCGAAAATTTGCCAAAAATTCCGTTGTTTTACTGTCGTTCTCGGGGCCAAATTCGGGTCCGCAACTACGGACCTCGCTCTTGCATCACGCAATACGATGATTATCGGGCTAGGAGAAAGATTAAACGTGCTGGGTCCAAGTGGTCCCAGCTTGATTATCATTTACAGGCTATAAAACGGCGAAATTGACTTGGTTCCTACTAGAGTATATCAAACGAATAAAAATATTCGAATAAACGAATAATTCGGAAATTTGACTCCTTCGAATATTCGAATAAACGAATTATTCGAAAAATTCACTTCTGCGAATATTCGAATAAACGAATTATTCGAAAAATTGACTTCTCCGAATATTCGAATAAACGAATTATTCGAAAAACGACTTCTCCGAATATTCGAATAAACGAATTATTCGGAAAATAGACTTCTCCGAATATTCGAATAAACGAATTATTCGAAAATTTGACTCTTCCGAATAATCGAATTATTCGAATGATTCGAATACGAATAAATCGAATATTCGGCCAAAATCGCGAGTATTCGAATAAGAAGTAAGGACCGAGTGCGCATAATCAAACCACCGTTCGCGGCACTTCCAACTTTCTTGACCTTTTTTTGTATAGTATTATATAGATCAAAGCTATGCCAATGTGCTTCCACGAAAAAGACGTTCCACATTATATCACAAGAGTATTCAAACTAACATGGTTCTAGTAGTTGTCTATGAGTAGTTGTTAAACGATACGATCAAATTCTCTGGATTGTCTAAACAATATCTACCAACAATATCCGAATTTCCTATCAGTTTAAGGTGCTATCTGAGCGGGGGGGGCACTGTTGTATCGCACATGACCACGCCCATTTTTCCGTGCCGCAATCACTCCTGATTTGTGCGGGGGAGGGAAAACCCGGGTAGGTGCTCAAATTTAGTGCGGCACGATAAAATGGGCGGGGCCAAGTGCACCCAGACATAGTGGCCCCCCACCGCTAAGATAGCACCCAGTTTGGTTGGAGACATTTCACCTCTGCAAAAATATAAGGTGAATGTTCAATAAGAACTGGCTCAAAGCTGCAGCGATTGACCTAAATTCATGGCAATTAAAGGCAGTGTTCATGATGATTTTCGTCCCCGAGTTTTTGACATACAACAATGCGTTGGCCTCCAGGTGTTTCCAAAATTACGAAGAAATGACGAGAAACGCACTAAAACGTCTTATTTCAGTGACATTATTCTCTGGCCTGGACTAGTTGTCCGATTGGATGAACATGTTCACGGTGGTTGTCGCCGGTAAAAAATGGGGCTAATAAAAAATTCAAGAATATTTCAAGCAAAACTGTATTAGTTAGGGTGTGAAGGAAAGAAAGGAGCAACAAAAAGCGGAGAATCTCAAAGGACGGGTCCACAAAGATTTCATTGTCACAACAGTCAGTTCCTGTGGAGAGTAAAGAGTTGGGGTGAGAGTAAACGATTTCGTTCCATTCTGGTGCGTTTTTCTCGATTTCTTCGTCATTTCAGTTCTACCCGGGGACCAAAGAAACGATTTGGCTATTAATCTCAGAATCGAAGATTATCGTGAACACCGTCTTTAAGTAATACGTAATACTCAAGCAGCGTAAGGTAGCCGTTTCTGGAACATCGCTCGAATCTGTTTGGAACATACTCCATCAGATGAAAAACAGTATCTGTTACGTCTGCCCACAAATTCGGGGGCGGCGGCCAGGTGGGACGCCGTGCGCGGCTGGGAGCTTGCGTTGCGTGCCGCGGCGTACCAGCAAGTGTTTATTGAGTCATTTCTCTTCAACGAGATGTTTGGAAACACTCATATGATAGGTTCAGTGCAAGAAGTTTACACAAATGAGGTTCATAGAATCGAGGGTCTATCGGTAACTTAAAAATGATTTCTTTTGCGCATGATTTCTGTGAATGTGGTAAGTCCTAATAGAGACCACTTAGAATGCCATATTTCCGGGGTATTAACAATGAGATTCGACGTCCTAGCATTAGGTTTCTGACTATCTCATGTTTTATATTGGAGTATTCCGATTATATTCGGACTTTCTACCAGTTTGATCGGGGACATTTCACCTCTGGACCGCAAAAATGAACATGTGCCGAAGACTGCTTCTTATTTTTCTGAAATTATTCGTTTATTCGGCCGAATATTCGAATATTGGGCCGTTCGAATATTCGAATAAACGAATTATTCGAAAAATTGATTTTTCCGAATATTCGAATAAACGAATTATTCGGAAAATTGACTTCTCCGAATATTCGAATAAACGAATTATTCGAAAAATTGACTTTTCCGAATATTCGAATAAACGAATTATTCGAAAATTTGACTTTTCCGAATAATCGAATTATTCGAATATTCGATTATTCGTTTATTCGGCCGAATATTCGTTTTCCGAATATTCGTTGACATAGTCTAGTTCCTACTGGTGCGGAGCGGAGGTTAGAGCCGGTGCGAGAGCGTAAGGCAGACGGAGGCCGAGGCGTCGCGCGCGCCGATCGCGCCTCGAATGATGTGAATTTCGACGTTTTTAGAGGGTACCTATCGCGTGATGCAGCAGCCGTTCTCTGTCAGAGAGAAGTGGAGGCCCCGCGGTCAAGAGGCGGGCGCAGTAGGGTAGGTGGAGATCAAGGCTCGTGATCAGAATTACGGTATCCTGGCGGCAGAAGACTAAAGGCCGGTCCTCTTGATGAGACTAGTATTGGATTTTCGGACGACGCGGGCGCACGTTTCCAGAAATGCTCAACTTCTCTCCGGTGGGTAATCTGACTGGAAGGATTTTGTCTCTTGTTAGTTGTTTTGTCTAGGCTGACCTTATTGTAGAGTTTTGTAGGAAAAATATTATTAATAACAGTTTCAACAGAATTCGCACTAACTAGGACACGGAACATTACATGAGAGTTCTAATTCTAGCGTAAGCAGTAGAAATCAGCACAAAGGGAAAAAAACTTCATTGTTCAAATGAAAATGTATAAAGAAATATCTAGAGATTATGGTAGTCGCTCCTGTGTGTGATTGTATCAATTATGGGTTACGGTGGCGGGTAGACAGGTCAGTAGACAGTGCGGGAGCGCAATGTCGATGTGAGACGGCTCAAGGCTCAGGGCCTCATTGTTCTCTTCGATCCCGTCGGGAGCCGGGCCATTCGACATTTTCCACATCGTTCCAGTGTTCTAGTGTCCATTAAGGACACGACTTTGTGTCGTAAGGAAGGAACTGTCTGGGAAAACCAGCCAGTTCCAATTCTTGCCGGCCCTCTTCTCAGAAAACGACTCACCGTCTGCACGCCACTATTTGATCGTTTTATTTTGTAGTGTCCACATATGAACAACAGCTCTATTTATAATTTTCTTAGAATTTTAGCGACGCCTCCCTAGTCATATCAGTCGTTTTTCTCCGCCCCATACCCAGTGTACCTGTCTTTATAGCGGTTATTTTTGCTTTTTTCTTTAAAGCTGAATGCTAGCCGAACGTTTTCATACAATAGATGCGGGCTATGATGACTAAGGTAATTCCCTCTCCAATCCTCCATCAACCCCTTATCAACCTCACAGTCCTTCGTTTAGTGGGAAGCCGTCTTAGGGGTCCTTTATACTCCCGCCACGGAGCGGCGCGGCACCAGATATGACCACGATTTATCACTTTGATGTGCACAAGAACGCCAAATCGAATTCGAACTCCGAAATTAATTATCCTTTCTCAAAATTTCTGTTATTGTCAAACATTTGCATATTCTTCCACGCACTGCCGACAATAGCACGAACTTCTGCGTTTCATCGGTAAAAAATGCTCTGTTAGGGATAAAAATATGCGGGTTTCGGCTCGCAAGTTCGCTCTTGTGTGCGTAATCGCGCACATGCGGTCTACAGCGCGCAATCACTCACTTTTAACGAAATGTTACATCATTCCGTGTGCGGTTGCCTGTTAGCGGTTAGAGATGCAAGATGTCTTTTTATTCTCTACGACTAACTTGTCCAACTGTTTACTATAGCATGAATAATTTTAATTCCACTGTATTTCTTGTATCTATCTGCCGTTCAATCCGGCGCCTATTTGTATTACTTGCGCTAACTTTGTTTTTGCTCGCTCTCATTCATTTGTGGTGGGCAGGGACGAAAATTATATACCACATGTCGGCAAATGCGTATCGTAAGTGGGTTCCCAGAATGATAGTGCAACTATACTTCACAGGAAAGGGCAGGATGTTATGTACTGTAAACAACGACCCCACAAATCGAGCCAATTAAAATTTCCGACGGCGTTCTCCACACTACTTCAAAATCCTTGGCTGCTGTGCACAATGTTCTGCACATCAATTGTAGAACATTGCCTACCCTTCACGTTGTCCCGTTCACCCTTTCTCTACTTCTGTCCAACTTCCTACCAACGTCGTGCTCTCCCTGCTCTCTTTACTACCGCACTACTGAACCTTCTGATGCCGATATGGCAGGTGGAATTGGGACAACCTCCCAGCTCTATGAAAAGCTCGAAATGCTTCGATATAATGGTCAGAAGCAAGGCTGAAGTCAACTTCGTTGGATTTCGTTTTCAAGGAAGCAAGGATATCTGTGGCGCCAGAGTATCTCCACTAACGGGAACATTTCCCTCCAGTGGGGCTCAACCCATTATTTTGGGTTTTTCCATTTCCTTACAGGCCATGTTTCATTTTATTATTCACCGTTTGGCTTTTTCGAAAAGTTTGCCTTGTGGCTGTTTCAAAATCTGAGCCCATAGGAGGCCCCGCATTGAGGCCGAAATTGACGAGACTGTGATCACGAAACGCAAGTATCGTCCATCAATGGATGAGGGATCGCCGCGAAGCTGCTTGGCGGAAAAATTGGGCGATCAATAGCCACTCTCTCTTCGTTTTCCCGCCCGCAATTTTTTCCGCCAGCGTCGCGGCGATGTCTCATCCAGTGATGTACGATACTGTAAAGGTTCGTTTTGAGTGTTCAAAGAATGAAGACCTAACTGGGGCTATATTTATTACATCCGTTTCGCCTTAGGTCGGTTAGTATCAGAAACAACAATGGCTATCCGGAGAAGAGAGAAAATACAATAGGTGTTTTGCTGTCCTTGTACCAGATCGCAGTCGAGCCACCCTCATGGCATTGATCGAGAAACATATGGGAGACAGTTCAACAATTTATTCCGATAGTTGGAAATCCTATGATGCCATCTCGTCTTCCTCCAACTGTTGCCCTCAGTGAACAAGGTGGGTCGTGAACATTTCATCGACCTCCTGAGTGGAGCAGACACTTACGAAATGGAATCTCCAAAAAAAAGCTTTAAAACCCGTTTAAAGTTCGTTGTGTCACAGCACGATGAGTTTTTCCTCATCATAAAAGTAAATTCGTTTTCCGCAGAAAATCTCCGGCCAAATACTTGTTCACGGCTCTGATTGTCCACATTGTAAACTAATACTACGCACTCGCGACTATATTTCCAAACCTCGGGCCGAGTTGTCATGGGCGTGGCATGGGCGGAGCGTGTAAACTCGTCTATTCCTATCGGGACCCATCGCCAATACGGTAGCTTCTGCCCCCTCCTTTAAACTGCGCCGTTCGCCTCCGAATCAGCTGTTTTTCCTCGACTGGACAGAGGATTCGACGTCTGTATTCAACTTTGCGGTAATTCTTCTGTATTCTGCTATATTTTCGTGGACATCTACTGGTCCTCCTGTGCTGGTACAGCAAGCTGCTGCATTTCTCTATCGTTCTCCTCTTGCTGCCGTACTTTCTTTAATATTCTGGGACCACTACATTATTGCGCTCTATTACTCCTATTCTATTCCATCTACTATTTGGTGCTGGGCTGATTATTCATTCTTTTCTTTTTCGTTTGTATTATTTTTCACTTATTGTTTACGCCAAACATGATTTCAGTCTGCTAATTGTTTTTTGAAGAACGGTTTGCAATTCAACAGCAGCTGTCAAATCAAAATCTTCGTTATTAATTCTATTTCGGAAAATACTGTTATAACTTATCAATTGAATATTTGAAGTGATATTTATTAGTATTATTTGACATATCAATTTTAAATTGATTGCACAAATATTTCATTTTGTTCCCTCAAACTTTTTGGTTTTAATGAGTTTAATTACGGTTTGTGAAATTATAAAGAGAAACAAGGGCCAAAATGTATTAAGAGCGAAAACCCTTAGAGAACCGCCACACCACGCAACGAATAAAAATAATTATTTATGACAAAACAAACAACAGTAAAATGAAACAAACTCTAGGGACAAATCAAAAGATCCTTAACCACCTTTAGAGGGATTGGCACGTGACAGACCAAATGGAAATTTATACCCACGAGTAAATCTTAGTACCCTTCACCCAATTCGGGAACTCTCGAAAACCTAGTGGAACAGGAAGAGAAAGACCAGCGGAACAAGGAAAATGATGAGAAATAATGAGGAAACCTCTCAATATCTTCCCCCAACTAACCCACAGCCGCCCAGAACCCACAGGAAAAACCAAAACTGTCCGGAATTCCTTCCTCCTCGGCCTCGTCGCCTTCTTTTCCCCGCCAAATTCCGAGCCGCCTGTTGATAGGTAGTCTCAAGTCGATGCGCTCAAATTTGCGTGGGTCTCCATGCGACGGCCGTGACTGCACCACCCGCTCCCGAATCGCCGCCTCATTTTAAATCGATTTACTCGTGCTTTCATTTTTTTCCTCTATTTGGCCTGTGCCTAACATGCCCTCCCTCGGCTGAGACCGCTTCACTCGGTCTGTAAAACCAAAACAAACAAACAACGGAACAGAACATAAAACCTATATGCAGATCACCAGATGCAGATCATAAAATGTAGATCAAATTGAAATAATACAAAAAAAACAAAATTCAATCATCAATAGCACACCAAACATTTCGGGGCCGCCCCACGCGCTCTGCGCTCTTCTTCTGACGCTGCATACGACGTCTGCGGCATTGCTTCGTGATTTGACCTCCAGCAGGAGCAGCTTCGTTGACAGCACGTACAGGTACAGAGATCGACGCCACTTTCTCTGCGAGCGCTGGTTTAATCATCTTCTCCAGTGCGACGTACTCCTCCAATTGGCGTCTCAGGATCTCAGAAAATTCTACACTGCTTCTCGGGAATCCACGTCTTGGAGTCTTCGACCATTGAAACAGCGAAACATGGGGAAGCCGGGTTGACTACTCCATGCTCTACAGGCAGCAGGTCCACCAGTTGTGACAGTCTCTCCGGATTACTCTTCATCAATCCATTGATATGATCACGAGCGGCCTCCGCCACTCTGTACCACGAGTTTTTATCAAGTGAACGCGGCCCGGCGACCAGATAAAGACGTACTCCGCAACTGAGCCACATATACGCAGCGTGGACGACCGGCAGCCATGAGCCAGGTCGCGGCTCATTCGACGGGAACACAAAAATCACGTGGCCGATGTTATTGTCAAACAAAAACGTCTTCTTCCAGATGAATCTCCTTGAACTCGCGGTAAAGAAGACTTGAAGCTCCTTCAGGCCGTGTGCGGCGAACTTCATCCTATGGAGATTTTCGGGCACAATCAGCACGACCTTCCTATGTTCGTTTCCAAGCGACTCCTTCGCAACAGACCACTTAGTCCGATTAGCCATCGACCACCCTTGTTCGAAGATTTGCTTCGTGTCGATCGCCCAACCTCGCAGGTCAGCATGTCTCATGATCCCATCCCTGTAGCTGCCGGAGAACACACCAACATGCATACACTTGGTCCTGTAGAATGCGTACGCTAAGGCGACACTGTGTGGCGTCACTCTTCGCTGTGTAGGATCTCTAATCCAGTCACACTTCTCCGCCAAGCTACCAGCTCCTTGCCAAATGGATATCACACGAGCGGCCTCGATGACGGCTTGGCCCCCAAATTACGGTTTGTGAAATTATAAAGAGAAACAAGGGCCAAAATGTATTAAGGGCGAAAACCCTTAGAGAACCGCCACACCACGCAACGAATAAAAATAATTATTTATGACAAAACAAACAACAGTAAAATGAAACAAACTCTAGGGACAAATCAAAAGATCTCTTAACCAAGTTTAGAGGGATTGGCACGTGACAGACCAAATGGAAATTTATACCCACGAGTAAATCTTAGTACCCTTCACCCAATTCAGGGAACTCTCGAAAACCTAGTGGAACAGGAGAGAAAGACCAGCGGAACAAGGAAAATGATGAGAAATAATGAGGAAACCTCTCAATATCTTCCCCCAACTAACCCACAGCCGCCCAGAACCCACAGGAAAAACCAAAACTGTCCGGAATTCCTTCCTCCTCGGCCTCGTCGCCTTCTTTTCCCCGCCAAATTCCGAGCCGCCTGTTGATAGGTAGTCTCAAGTCGATGCGCTCAAATTTGCGTGGGTCTCCATGCGACGGCCGTGACTGCACCACCCGCTCCCGAATCGCCGCCTCATTTTAAATCGATTTACTCGTGCTTTCATTTTTTTTTCTCTATTTGGCCTGTGCCTAACATGCCCCTCCCCTCGGCTGAGACCGCTTCACTCGGTCTGTAAAACCAAAACAAACAAACAACGGAACAGAACATAAAACCTATATGCAGATCACCAGATGCAGATCATAAAATGTAGATCAAATTGAAATAATACAAAAAAACACAATTCAATCCTCAATAGCACATCAAAAATTTCGGGGCCGCCCCACGCGCTCTGCGCTCTTCTTCTGACGCTGCATACGACGTCTGCGGCATTGCTTCGTGATTTGACCTCCAGCAGGAGCAGCTTCGTTGACAGCGCGTACAGGTACAGAGATCGACGCCACTTTCTCTGCGAGCGCTGGTTTAATCATCTTTTCCAGTGCGACGTACTCCTCCAATTGGCGTCTCAGGATCTCATAAAAAATTCGACACTGCTTCTCGGGAATCCACGCCTTAAAACCTTCAACCATCGAAACAGCGAAACATGGTGAAGCCGGCTTGACTTCTCCATGCTCTACAGGCAGCAGGTCTACCAGTTGTGACAGTCTCTCCAAATTGCTCTTCATCAGTCCATTGATATGACCACGAGAGGCCTCCGCTACACTGTACCACGAGTTTTCATCAAATGAACGCGGTCCGGCGACCAGATAAAGACGTACTCCGCCACTGAGCCAAATATACGCAGCGTGGACGACCGGCAGCCATGAGCCAGGTCGTGGCTTATTCGACGGGAACACAAAAATCACGTGGCCGATGTTATTATCAAACAAAAACGTCTTCTTCAGATGAATCTCCTTGAACTCGCGGTAAAAGAAGACTTGAAGCTCCTTCAGGCCGTGTGCGGCGAACTTCATCCTATGGAGATTTTCGGGCACAATCAGCACGACCTTCCTATGTTCGTTTCCAAGCGACTCCTTCGCAACCGACCACTTAGTCCGATTAGCCATCGACCACCCTTGTTCGAAGATTTGCTTCGTGTCGATCGCCCAACCTCGCAGGTCAGCATGTCTCATGATCCCATCCCTGTAGCTGCCGGAGAACACAGCAACATGCATACACTTGGTCCTGTAGAATGCGTACGCTAAGGCGACACTGTGTGGCGTCACTCTTCGATGTGTAGGATCTCTAATCCAGTCACACTTCTCCGCCAAGCTACCAGCTCCTTGCCAAATGGATATCACACGAGCGGCCTCGATGACGGCTTGGCCCCCAAATTACGGTTTGTGAAATTATAAAGAGAAACAAGGGCCAAAATGTATTAAGGGCGAAAACCCTTAGAGAACCGCCACACCACGCAACGAATAAAAATAATTATTTATGACAAAACAAACAACAGTAAAATGAAACAAACTCTAGGGACAAATCAAAAGATCCTTAACCACCTTTAGAGGGATTGGCACGTGACAGACCAAATGGAAATTTATACCCACGAGTAAATCTTAGTACCCTTCACCCAATTCGGGAACTCTCGAAAACCTAGTGGAACAGGGAGAGAAAGACCAGCGGAACAAGGAAAATGATGAGAAATAATGAGGAAACCTCTCAATATCTTCCCCAACTAACCCACAGCCGCCCAGAACCCACAGGAAAAACCAAAACTGTCCGGAATTCCTTCCTCCTCGGCCTCGTCGCCTTCTTTTCCCCGCCAAACTCCGAGCCGCCTGGTGATAGGGAGTCTCAAGGCGATGCGCTCAAATTTGCGTTGGTCTCCATGCGACGGCCGTGACTGCACCACCCGCTCCCGAATCGCCGCCTCATTTTAAATCGATTTACTCGTGCTTTCATTTTTTCTATTTGGCCTGTTTCTGTTAAATTTTATGGCACATTTGCAGGAGCCAGAGCGCAACTGCCCCTCCATTTTCCAGATACTTTCTCCCTCCCTTTTCCTTTCCCACTCCTTATGTCTCACGCAATTTCCGATTCTTTATCATTGAGACACTGGTAAACACGTTCGTACTCTTTGATACAGTCTCGGTATATGCCGACAAATATTCACTCCCACCCCTCCCCCCCCCCTCCACCCGAATTCTTTCTGCCTTACTGTGGACATTCACTCATTCATTCATTCAACGACTTTATTGTGGAAATAAAGAAACATACATATATACGTATGTGAATGAGATTCTTTGTTAAAGTATAAAAAAGATGCATAACATCATCGTCATGCTATACTGATCGGGGTGCAGGGAAATTTCAATAGCAAGGAAAACGCTGCCTGCGAATCTCAAAGTGTCATTCTTTTTTTCGAAACTCTTTCTTTCAAGTTAGTGCTACCTCTGTGCACGAAGTGTGGATGTCGGTGAATTTGGAATAAGAGATCGATTTTCTTCTATCGTCGATCACTGGATGGACGGTAGCCGCGACGAACACACGTGCCACGCACGGAAGCGAGGAGATAATGATAGTCATGAACATCGATATCACGTTAGATCGTTGCGCTGCGGCTACAACCCCACCCAGTGATCGACGATACTTTTTTGCAGCCACCCTTTGCACCGATGTTCACCTAATTTTACTTGTTCCGTGTTGAATCTTGTACTTTCGAAGCAGATTTTTGCTGAGAGCCGCGGCCGGCCATTATATCTTTATTATGGACGCAGAGCGGTTCTTTCGTGAAAAATGGAGGAGCAAAAGCTGCTTGCTATGCACTGTCCATCCAAGAGCCGTATGTTATTGTGTCCCTCCAGTGTCGAAAATCGAGTCGTCTCTGATTGGAGCTCAGGCCAAATTTTTCAAGGACGTATCGTCGATCACTGGTCGAGAGCGCCGCGTCGAACACATGTGGCACGCACGCAAGCGAGTAGGTAGTGATGGGATCATTACCTCCTCGCTTGCGTGCGTGCCACTTTGTGTTCGACGCGGCGATCTCTCGAGCAGTGATGGATCATACAATGCATAGCATCTCCATTCCCTGCTGGGAAAGAATAGCATACGACCCTAGATTGCGACATTTTTACGGCGACTTAAACAGATGCTCGAGCTGCGGCCCGACTGCCGAAGCCTTAACTTTTTTCTAATAGCCCAGGTGGCGTCTTGCGGAGCCAGTCGACTCCGCGACAAATAGCTACCCTGCTGTGAGTGCAGGGTACGGCGCGGGGTGTGGATATCCACAGGGAGGGGGCGAGCAGCTCTGGGGTGAAGGGGGGGGGGTCTGAGCTCCGCGGGGACACCAAGCGGACAATACTGAATGGAGGTATACTTTGTTCACCATCGACATGGGTCCTAATGAGACTTTGCGTTTTCCCATTGGAGGTTGGCGCAAAGTCGGTGCGCCTATGTTATAGCATATGGCACCGAATTTGCGCCAACCTTCAACAGTGAACGCAGTTTCATTAGGATCCATGCCGAAGTTACATTAAGTTTTTTTCGAAGAATTCGATCAAGATACTCTTCAAGTTTTACAAAAAAAAAAACTAACCAAATAACACCTTGGGGGGGAGGACTGGGAAAATCGCCAAAATTTTGTTCTGGAGGAAGTCTCCGTACCTCGTGCCGTACCCCTTGTGAGTGCCACTAGAGTTTTGATCGGGGCAGTTGGAGTTCGTCTTTCACGCACACTTGGCGAAACATGGGGAGAAGGTCATTTATGCTTTTAGAGAACAGCTTCACTATGTTGTTAAGGACTACTGCAGATATGTATATTTCCGTGATCACAATGTCGCCTTATTCATTATGTCAACGGTTAGTTCATCATTATGAGAGGAATACTAGCTGAGCTAAACAAGAATAACATTGGAAAATCTTATTTTTTTGTGAGCGGATAAGTGTCTCTCAGAGCAAACCTTCATGACTGACCACTAAGAGCGCTCCCCTTGCAGTCCTCAGCACACTGAACACCTTGGAGGGGTGCTCCGTTTTTTTTTTCAGGACGCCAAGACTACGGTTTCACTGCGTTGAGGGGGAAGCAGTTGCTTCTCCGTTTGTAGCTTATTATTTTACGAGACAACAGTTTGGCGTCCACGGTAAAAATAAATCTGGGATACGGCGATATAACTAATGGCTAAGCCGCGGCTTCATGAAAAAATTGCACAATACTACCTTTTCACAAACATGCTACCGCTCGGGTCCATGATAACGGTATAATGGGCGAGCCGTGGCTCTCTGCAAAAAATTGCCCTTCAAGTTCAAGATTCAACACTGAACAATAAAACTGGAGGAACATCGGTGTCTAATTCCGATTCCACCGACTTTCACACATTTTACAAGCGAGGTGGCACTAACGTGAAAGAATGTATTTCAAAACACGACTTACGGTTTGAGATTTGTAGCGTTTTCATTGCCAATGAAGTTTCCCGGTAGTACTGATCAGTGTACCATGATGAATATCCGCAGCAAGGCAGGGAGAGGTGAGGAGGAAGCAAATCTCTGTTGGCATATAGCGAGACTGTATTAAAGAGTTCACGTTGCGTTGAACAGTGTCTCAATGATACAGAATCGGAAACTGCGTCAGATAAAAGAAGAGAGAACGATTTAAAAAGAGGAAAAAGAAGGGAGAAAATATTGGGAAAGGGACGGGCGATTGCATGCAGCGGCTGACTCCTTCAAATGATACGTTTAATTCGGCAGAACCTCAACGAAAAAAAAGCTAGCTGTTCTACTGATCTTCTGCAGAAAAAAATGCAAAATGATCCAAAGTTTCAGATTTCTGAGAGTATTTATATCTCCGGTGATTTAAAATAATGTACTGACGTCTAATCGATGCTTTTAAAAATGAATTTGTAAACCTTTTGTGGCGAGGGTTGCAAAAGTTGAAGCACTTGGCGACCTAGAAATCGTTCTTCAAAAAAAAGGAAAAGCTAGCTAAGTAAAATCAATTTTGGTGCTGACAATAAGTAGAAAAGGTGGAAAATCCGTCAAAAGCTCTGTTTAGAAAAAGTGAAACGTCAGAAGAGCATGTACTTTAAAAAAATAGTAAATAATACTATATAAAGGGAATAACTGTAAGTAGCCGAATGAAAAATACGAATCAGGACCGACGGCGACGGTTGGGGGGGGGGACGAAACAGACTCGAATTATGCAGCAGATTGCTGTACCAGCACAGCAGGACCGGAATACATCCACGAAAATATAGCAGAATACAGAATAAGGGCCGCAAAGTCGAATACAGACGGCGAATCCTCTGTCACGTAGAGGAAAACCAGCTGATTCGGAGGCGAACGGCGCAGTTTAAAGGAGGGGGCAGAAGCTACCGTATTGGCGATGGGTCCTGATAGGAATGGACGAGTTTACACGCTCCGCCCATGCCACGCCCATGACAGCTCGGCCCGAGGTTTGGAAATATAGTCGCGAGTATACTACGCGTCGTAGTATATCCTTTTTGCCTATTTTAGTTGTTGATTTCACAAGCCAATGTCACAACCTTTTTTTTTAATAAATTTTGGGCATCACCCATTGACACATCGAAGTGTTCAACATTTACGCAGGATTTACGCCCACCCGGAGTTCCAACCTCTTGAAAAATTGGAGTTTTTCACAACTAATTCCACGTCTCTCAAATAGGAAGCCGCGCCCAGCAATCGGGCGCAAAATCATTCGATCGATAGTAATCTTCCTTAAGTTTTCCCGCGCGCAAATTTTCCCGCCAAGCAGCGTCGCGACTTCCTACTCAAATCACACGAGCCATTCGCACGATTTCTCCGTACCCAGGAATCCAACTTCTCAAAAAATGGAGAATGTTTACATCACTCTTAGAGATTCACGTACCCCCACAGTATAAGTGTCTACAGTTGTACTGACACCAACTACCTACAGCCTATCTTGGGAAAAGTATGCCGGGTGGGCAGGGTTGAGCAGGCGGTTGCGCTAATTTTAGACGGAGCTACGACCCCCTCTGTTGACAAAAAATTTGATTTTTTTTTCGACCCCTCTCCCGAAATGAAAAAATGCTTGCCCTTTTTTCGAGTGACGAATCTGGATAAATTCAAACCTGTGGTAATGAGAGACAGTTTTCAATTTTTCTCGAGAAAGAAGAAATTTTTCAAGGAATGAATCTAAGAAATATTAGACACTATTACAAAAAAATTTTACGAAACCTAAAAACAACAATGCATACTTCTCACACGCTACTGAGTCTTACTACCTCATTTTAGCTTAGCAAATGGTTTGGAGATAAATCTTTTTTTTTCACCAAAATTTTTGCGACCCCTCCAAACTCTAATTGTTTTTTAAAAGTTTTCTTAAATTTTCACGGCCCCTCATTGTGCCGAGTTGCAACCCTGCTCGACCCTGCGGGTGGGTGACCGCGAGGCGCGGTTGATGCGGATCATAAGCGAGTACTCCTAGTCTCGCCGAAGACATTTCTTTTATTGTCTAGATTTCTTCGTACAGTATACAGTCCAATCGGTCATAAACTATCAAAAGAAGAGCTGAAAGTCGTCGGCGAGACTAAAGAAATTCACATTTTATCTACTTTAATCTACGCGATGCGGTCGCCCAGTACTCTTTCGGAATAGACGACCCAGTAGAGAAATTTTATGAGAAATGTTCATCCCACTAGAGCTGTCGATTGATTTAGTCTTTTTCAAACACACTGAGCTGTTGGATGTGACCAAACGAGTGGTTGGTCAATCCCAAATAATTGCTGATTTCACTGCATTCTTGAGTGAATCGTCTAATCCGAAAGAGCACCGGTCGCCCACCCGATTTACTTTTTCCAAGATAGGCTACACTTCATCTATTTTTCTCAAAAGTTGTATTGCACGTCGCATTGCTCGCTCAAACGGTGATCTAAAATCGGCATTGATGGTGAAGAGACTTCGCGTTCACTGTTGAAAGCTTTCGCAAACTCGGTGCCATATGCTATACGCGCACCGAGTTTGCGCAGACCTTCAACAGTGAATGCAAAGTCTCTCCACGCCGATGTTATATGCATTAACTCAGTCGATCACCAATCTGCGAGGGATCCGCGGCGAGGATGGCTCTGCCGACCGCTTCCGCTACATATTGGCAACCGGTGGTGCTGTTTTCCTGCTTTGTAGTCCAGGCAGATCCTCAACTGCTGACTCCGGGAGAAGGACGGTGTGTGAATGAAGACACACCGCTTTCCACTTCTTCTATACTCTACCCTTTATCTATTGAGTATCATCAATTTTGTTCACGAGAGCCGAATAAGGGCTGTATAACATCAATCCTAAGATTACGGTAGCCCCGTTCTGGCGCACTTAACTTACGTTCTTGTCAGTCGATAAACACCACCCCTGGGGTGGTAGTAAACTGACCTAAGCTCGCAGTTAAGAACCGTGATCAGCTAGCAGTTATCAGGTTGGAATCATGTGCTAAACCGGCATACAACCCTAAAGTTAACTCGGAGATGATACCTCCCACCCTTCCCTGCTCTCATCCCTTACCTCACAGCTCATCTCAAGCGTTCATATGCTTCTATTTACTAACCTTCTATATTCGTGCTTATAAATGAATGTAAGCTTATCAAATTTATATCAAAAACTTATCAGAAACTTCGGCTGAATCGCGAACGCATAAATCATTTAACAATGAATGGAGCATGATGTTGGTCGGTCAATTGGTGAGTAATACAACAAACACACAGAAACTGACCGATCAACATCATGCGCCTTCCATTGCATAATCAGCGTATCAGTATTTCCCTTTACAAAAACTGCTGGCGAAACTATGATATGCCAGTTAGAGAAAAAAGTCCTCGGGAGGACATTCCCATCTAACTCGCGATCGTCGACCGGTGCACTCCTAAAAGAGTGCACTATATCACTACAAACCCGACCGATCTGCTGGTTTATATGTGAACATCCGTGTTTGCAATGGTAGCTTAGGATTGCGAATACATGGATGTTAACGTCTTCGTACCATCGTAGTTTTTGTTTTAAGATGGATTGTGGGACCAACCAAAGAAATTCCCACTTCCAAACTGCGCCTCCAGCAACATATTAGAATGGGTTATAGAACGCCAGCGGTGTTCACAACAAGATACAAATAGGAGTTTCAGATACTACAGTTAGGGTTTACAGCAAATCTCGAGGTTAACTTCGAGGTTAATAGCCTTGTCTAACATCGGGGTTTGGTTAGATTACTACCACCCCCGATGTGGATGAAAATCAGCACCGAGTTGGTGAAAAATGTTTAGAATTCCCTCCATTCTAACTTGGTGCCTTTATTTGGGATTGTACAGGTCCCCCATTTCATCCGCGCTCGCTTCTGCCGTGGGGGGTCGTTTATACTCACGCCGCCAAGCGGCGCGGCACACAGCTGACTTACAGGCTATGAAACGGCGAAATTCACAGGGTTTCTACGCGTGCTGGTGCGGAGCGGAGGTTAGAGACAGTGAGAGGGCGGAGGGCAGTCGGAGGCTGAGGCACCGCTCGCGCCTCTAATGATGTGAATTACGACGTTTTATAGAGGGTACGACAGTCGATTGGGCTTGGAAATGATATGGATATCATCTACGGAATCAGACGTAGAGTCCGAAGCCATTTCGGTTAGGAACGGTATCAACGAGCGCGTTCGATCGGTTCATATCAAGAAGACGAGCACATCGCGCCCAGTCAGAGCTGGCGGATCGGCCGAGTTACGTACCGAAACCGTGACAAATGTGCGCAGAATTGTACCTAATGAATTCGTTTGCATCCGTGCGGAAGCTACTTAGTCGATATGGATCGCTTGCGATCAAACCCGGCCTACGAAAATATCCCATGCGTCAGGGGTCATATGTTGCACACCAGTTAGGAATAGGAATAAAAGAGGAATAGATTTAGAGGAAATAAACTAGGTTGGGGTCTTACGGCTTTTCGCCCAGCTAGAACGGGAGCTCAGCACACCCAGAGAGTTTCGAATATATGCTTTGCTGTTTTATTCCTTTTACATTTCACTAATAGACCTTTTATAAATGAGAAATCTGCGGTTGCGTCAATGAAACACTCCCAGGGGGAAGAGATGCGACCGGGTAGCAAGGAATCCCCCCATCCGCCCGTCACGTAGCCAGGAACCTCCCCTTACACCTGCCGAGAAGCCAGGAACCTTCCCGTCTGCCCATCGGACGGACGGTAACAATCCTGTCTACCCGCAGAGTAGCCGGAAAGATGTCTGATGGAGAACTCGTCCCATAGCGGGAAGGTTTTGGACTGCTCAGAGTCCCGTATAACGGTAAAACGGCAATCATCTCTAGAGCAGATTCATGTATAGGGCGAGGCTGTGGACGCCATATGATTAAGCGAGAAATCACAAACTACATAAAAGACCTTGAAGATCACAGAACCATTTATCTTGAAGATCTCACAGGCATTCACGAAAGGGCACGACAGAGGACAATGACGAACAACATCAAATGCGACATCTCCAGAGAATAAAATCATTAATATTAATCGTAATGAAGCTCATCAAGTGAAAGTTATTCAGAAGTCTTATATCTATAATGTCGTCAAGGAAGCAGAAAGGAGTTTGACTTTGATACAAAATTAAAGAATGTAACAAATACAAAGGGGTAGTGAATGAAACCCCGAGCTGTTCCTATACGAATGATATCTGAAACGTCCAAACTACTCGGTAGTCCTCCTTGCCGTTCGATTAAGGGTCCTTTCCAGTTTGTGCCTAAAATCAAACCGTACTAATTGCCCATCTCCATCAGAGGCTACCATGCCCTGTAGCTGTCATATCGCTATCATGGAACAAATCAGTCATTTCAACAGAGCTAGCGGGAAGGAGGTGGTGCAAAGGCAGTTATTTGGGTGATCTGTCCAGAACTTGCATCTTACAGAGAACATTTTTCCTCAACCCAATGATTTGAATATGATTTATACCATAGCATACTGAGCCGACTTTGAATAAAATGGTGCACCAACCAGCGGTCATCCTGATTCTCTTGCCATTGTTGCATGGTTTGTTTGGGTAGAAAAGTTACTTTAGCAGCCCTGGAACGGAGAGGGCTTGTGATTGACGTGCAAATAAACCTATCTTTGAATTTTCTGATCTAAACGATAATTTAAGGTCTGCTAGACAGAAATTACTAAACGGTGCAATCGGTGAAAGTGTCTATGGTATGAATTTTTGACGCTCTTTTAGCAAACAGGATGGGGTAACCGTCGCAGCTCGATGAACGACGTTTCGACCGCGTACGTTCAAAGAACGCAGTGGTAGTGGGTGCGAACGTATGGAGGAAACTAAATTCAAAATCGGGTCATGGTCTCCATGTGACCAAACCGCAAAAAGGACGAAGGGAAAAGAGGAGGAGCAAAGATCCGTGATCAGGGAACACCTCGGGTAGTGACAGCTCAACCCCTTTCGGAGAAAAGAGAAACGTTAGAGACGTATAGAGTAGGCTCTCACTCGACAAAGAAATCCTCCCATCGAGGCCCTTCGCTCCAACCCGTTCCTACCCCGGCCATTTGTGCGGTCTGGGCACTTCAACACCTTCACCATTCCACCCGAATTTTGCGGTTGTCAATATCATGGTCATTTTACTGATGCTGAACTCCTTCGAATCCGTGTTCAAATGAGTATCCGTTGATTTCTTTTCGTTAATACACTCATTGGCCCTCATCCAGCTATTTCATAACATCTCCATGTGCGACTCTCCATAAACCTTGGCATGATGATAATTCAATGTGTCTTGTTGAAGTTAACACAAGGTTGT
This sequence comes from Aplectana chamaeleonis, assembly GCA_029168955.1. Taxonomy (NCBI): domain Eukaryota; kingdom Metazoa; phylum Nematoda; class Chromadorea; order Rhabditida; family Cosmocercidae; genus Aplectana; species Aplectana chamaeleonis. The sequence continues at coordinate 78,236 of JAPDOI010000516.1, forward strand.
CAGTATTCTTTATGGCCGACGTTTCGCAGTAACCTCCTTCTTCAAAGCCAAATCCGAGAGCCAAAGTTTCCCCTGTGTATGTATGAGGGAGGATCTGCCTTCCTCTCTCATACCCACAATGGAGAAATTTCGGCTCTCGGATTTGGCTCGAAAAAGGAGAAACGTCGGTCATAAAGGATACTAACAACATTGTGCGTGACTTCAACAAGAAAGCAGTACTGGATTATTGCACACCTCAAAGTAGACAGAAGAACCTCTGCTTCCAGTTCAGTCTTAAAGTCTTTTTCTTATTCTGCGCATATATGTGTGACTCCTTCGAGTCTCTAGTTGTTCTCCTACTGCCCTTCTATCTCTGACAAAAATTAGACTGACCGCGCGAAAGTTTCCACACACAGTACCGGCCGCGTTCGACCGCGGGCAAACATCAGAATAGGCCTGAGCGCTCGCAAAAAACGCTGTAAACAAGATTACATAATCGTGCGAGCGTTCCGACCGTTCTTACTCTTCTCATGGTCCTAAACTCGTTCCGTTCGTACCGCGCGCAACGTTTTCAAAGGGCGCAAAAATTGCTACGATTTAGGTTCGAACGGGCGCAAATATATTCAGCCGTCAGGAAAAAGGTATGGTGTATGGAAGCCGCGGACGTATTGAACTCAACGCCTGATTTCTCGAATCTTTTGCAGGAGAACTTGTTGGTCAACAGGTTCGAACACTCAAATCCTTCGTCGAACGCGGTCGCGTCACGTTCGCATTGAAGCGCCGTGTTCCTATCCCGACGAATACAGTCTTCAGCTCTTACCTTTCTTTTCCTTGTTGAACATATCAATCAATTCCCCTATCCTTCTCTTGCTGGAGCATTGGTTGTATTCAAAGGCAGTGTTCACGATAAAAAAATGTGTTCCAGTTTCCACTAGGAATGGGTAGTGCAGAGGCACACTGTAACGTTGACGTCGAAGGAACGCATGAAAACGAGCCACGAAAAGCTCCGAAAGAGCCCGAAGTTGCCACTTCGAGCGCAAGACAAACCCCAAAAGCGCAACACACGCCCACCGACGTGAATAAATGAATGCTCGAGATCGTGGGATGAGCGATGATTTCCAATCATTATCCCCCTACTTCCCTTCATTCTCAACTTCTCTCTTTACTCAGGTCAGCTCGCAGACATCGGCTGTAAAAAACGGAAGTTACAAGCCTCGGACAACTCGTCCGCTATGCTTCCCTAGCTTGATTTTTGAGGGACCATAACTCCGTTCCCAGAAGGTCTTGCACGATTCCAGAGGCATCATTGAAATCAGCATGGGGCCGTTTTCAAGATAGGCGGAAAACAGGTATTGGTTTTGCGGCCCCCACTCATATTCGTGGCTTCTTCTCTTCATTCTGTCATTCTTCAATCACATAATCTCCCTGACAAAATTTATCCTCTGGTTATTCTTTGAAGTTTCAGTTATACACTATTGAGATCGGTGCGTGATAGCTTGTCCTTAGCGTTGCCTAGTTCACCTGATGCGGCCTCGTTGTATGTAAACAGGATGTTAAGTGCTCATTTGAAGATATTTCTCACCTAGTAGATTTCTCAGAAAACTCAGCTTACGAGCACAGAATGCGTAGCTTCGTCATAACTTGTTTCAGAAAATTTCAACTTCGGTGTTTCAGAGTTTAAATTTCCTCCATCGCGACCACTAAACCCATTTCTGAGTTTTTCCATCGAGACAGTACAATGATGTCGCAAATTTTCTTATTTGTGCAACTTCGCCTCACTGAGAAGAAATTTGATTGATCGTACTCGACTCATTTGTTGATTTAGAAGAACTTATTGATCAATTGAATTCCGCAGCTAAAAACGAAAATCCCGTCCACAAAGAACAAATCCGAGAACGGTCATTATGAGGCGAGTGGAGCTGAGGAATACGGCGCCCCATTGCGAACGTGAGTCCGACGAAGGATTTGAGTGTCCGAACCGGTTGGCCAATAAGTTCTATATTTTTCTGCAGTTCTTATGTTATCTTGCTCTGCTGATTTTTTTCTTCGTTTTTTTTTGTCTCTACATACTCTACCCTTTGGTGTTCCCATTAGTTCTGATTTGTGTTCACTTGTTCTTCAGGGGTGACCAGCATTGCTTTAGCAAAACTAACAGCAGGTATTACGCTAGTACACATTGAAAACGGCCGTGTTGACCGTAGGGTTGTCGAAGACGTGTACAGATTGTTGTGCAAAAAGGACTGGGATTCACTTAGATGAATAGCAATGTGGAAAGTGTGTAGCGGGCTCAAAAGGGGTGAGGGAGCACGATGGAAAAGAGGTGGGCTTCAGAAGGAGTGCTCATAAAAACACTCCTTCTGTACATAAGTATCTAAAAATTAAGTGGGGACCGTTTTGAGGATGTTTTAAGTTTTCTAAGACGTCTTTGAAATGTTCGGAAAAAGCAGGCAGGGCTTTGAGAGTGCGCTCAAATGGAAAGGAAGTGTCTGGTAATAAAAAAACGTGTGGGTACCGTCTTTCGAGATGTGTAGGGTTCCCAGAGACGTGCTTGAAATGATCCGAAAAGTGGGCGAGGCTTTAGGAAGAGTGCGAACAACTGCAAAAGGAGTTCGAAGTTATAAAAACGTAGTGGATCGCCATTGGAGATAAAGGGTTTCGAAGACTGCTTCAAATGTTTCGGAAAAGTGGTGGATATTTAAAGTGAGTGTGCACAGTGGCGAGAAAGTTTGTAGAAATTCCAAAAAAACGAGTGGAGATTATGGTTCTAGGTGTGTAAGGGTTTTGAAGATGTGAGTGGAGGCATCACGGATGCCAGTCATAGTTTTTCACCACGGTCTGCTTTCCAACACCTCAGGAAAATATTGCTTCATTACCAACTTGAGTGCTCAATATACTGTGCTTCGGAATTTCGGTGCATTATTTAGATGGGTTCACATTTCGCTGTACCTTTTCTATACATGTTTCGGAATATTTGAAAATACAACTGCATTAAAATATGGATTACTTTTACATATTTTGACATGAAAATATCGTGAACTATTCTTATGTGTGATCGACTGCTCAGGTACGATTCGCTGTCAATCTTTCTCGGAGGTGTTTGGTGCAGCTCGCGCATGAAAGGCAGGGAAGGAAAATTTCTGACAAAAAGCGACTTGGGCTCGGTTGACGACAGTGAATTTGACATGCCGTCGACTTCAAAGAAGCGTGCCAAGACTCTGTCGGAGTCGTTGAAAAAAAGCAAACGGAAGTGAGTTGGATGAAAATGTCGTCGACAACGGTCACCCAGGCCAAAGCAATCTCTGAGGGTCAAATGGGCTCCAGTCGAGGGACCAAAAAGGGAGAGCCGTTTTGCCGAAATGAATGGTAGTGCGGAGGCGATCGCTGTCTCGAAGGACGCGAAGAAGCTCTTGATGAGGGTACCAGTGACGGGCGAAATGCTGGGAAAGGGCAATTTATGACGAAGACGAATTGGGCCCGGTTGACGACAGTAATTTTGGCACGCCGTCGGCTCCAAAGAAGCGTGCCAAGACTCTGTCGGAGACGTTAAAAAAGCAAACGGAAGTGAGTTGGATGAAAATGTTACGTCGACAACGGTCACCCAAGCAAAAGCAGTCCGTGAGGGTCAAATGGGCTTAGTCGAGGGACCAAAAGGGAAGAGCCGTTTGCCGAAATGAATGGTAGTGCGGAGGCGATCGTTGTCCCGAAGGACGCTTCCGATAAAAGTACCAAAGCTGGAGCTATGACAACCAACGAGCGGCCGGTTTTCCTAAATTGGTCCGATATGCCCGCTTATAATAATTCAATGGCAAGTAAAAAAGTTCACATTTCAGATTGTTACTCTTTCAAAATTTCTGGTCATATTTGAACAATATTTGGACGTGCATGAGAGGGGAAAATGGCGCCAGCACATAAGAAAAGCGAACACCGCATTGGAGCGAGAAACACGTTGCAAAAGAAGAGGAAGATTTGAAAAATATCATGTCAAATAGGTTCTGATGTAAATGTTGCATAATTTTGTATGTCACTGTTCCTACGAAAAAAGATGAGTTTGTTGAATATTTATCCTCTCAATGCTTATTGATGTACTATCAAGTGATTGAATAGCGAATAAACTCGTGATAATCAGATTTGTGTTTCTATGCAATACGCATGCAGGGAATCCCCCAACTGTGATCTCCACTACTGCCTGTTATGCACTATAATGGCCAGTGATGGACATCACGATTGAAGGATCGCCTGCTGGCGTATTGCGCTGTTTTCCGCCCCCTCCCATCGGACGAGCGCCATGATTTCATATTTGCTCACGGTCCGAACCCAGTGCCGTGATGCAGATTTACCTTCCTGACGCGCACACTTTCCTACTGACCGTGCGGTTGCAGCGCTTAGAACGCTCGCAATGGTGCGGTCGGAATGTCGCCCATCTCGCCATCGAACCTATTGTTGCGCAGCCGGTCGTAATGTTCGACCGAGTAAACGTCTACCGCGTCGGTAGTTCTTTCTTCCACTCCTGTGTATCTCATCAGACTTTGCTGTAGCATTGTTGTACATTGTTCGCCATTGTCAAGAGCTTAGCGCTCCCGATGCAGATTGACGCAGTCCAGAGGGTTGAAGGGAGGAAAACACTTGTCAACCACAAACACCCAGCTCGCTGTGCTACACCGAAAGAGTGGACTTCGATCTACGACTCTAGTAATAGTATCGGTTATACTAGCTTTATTCGGAGTGCACAAGCCCCTTTTACACCCACACTCGCTTCTACAGTATTGCACCACGGCGGCGCGGTCTGATTGAGAAAACGTTTGTTCTCTTTATTTTCAACAAAAGGTTATTCTTTCTGAACATTTATTGTCTGTTTCGCATCGATGGCTTATCCATACACTACCCATTAGGATGACATTCAAATTTTTACCGAAACAAGTGGATTGTGGAAAATTTCGAAAAAATATTCTTCTCTGAAAATGAGCGGCCATCATGCGGACAATCGGACGGTGGTCATGCGAAGGTCGATGCCTGCAACATGGGGTGGGAGAGATTGAATGAGGGAAGGCCACGACAGACCGCGCCGCCGTGGTGCAATACTGTAGAAGCGAGTGCGGGTGAAAAGGGGCCTTGTGCACTCCCGAATAAAGGCAGTATACTTGCGTAGGCTATCCCCTCAAGAATGACTAAAAACTGACTTTTCTCTGGCTGTCGGTATAATATCTTTTTCCTTCTCAGTTGGAAGGCATAGCACGTTGGAGAGGAACGTGTTCGCTTGCAGCGATTGCCAACCGTAATGGGGTAGCTTTTCAAGCTTGTCTAGCTCATACGTGAGGTGATGATCAGGAGGATGCTGCTGAAACGATTATCATTCGAAAGTGCAAAAATTTAAGCATTACTTAAAAATGCATTATAAATGACCTCCATAGCAACTGGCAAAGGCAAGTCTTTCGTGTGACTGATTGTCCTAATCATATCGTGAGTAACATATTCGATGTCGGTGATATTTGCCATGAAGTTCTCATTAGTTGGCGCAGCAAAGTCTTCTTCGTTACCGCTATCAGCCTCCTAGAATTTGCCCAGATTTCGCAAAGATAACCGAGTTGATCACAAAACTCACGGGTCAGGTACGACTCGAGCCTGCATCGCAGCGCTTACCGGGCGAGAGGGTTACCATCATCATTACAATTACAAGTGTAATGGTAACATTCTCGCCCAAAAGGGATGCTATGCAGGTTCGAGTCCGGTCTGACCCTTAATTTTGTGTTCAACTCAGCTATCTTGTGATCATCATACACCATGCCAAGAAAGGCATGAGACAAGCATTCGAAAAAGGCAACCCTCATTACGGCGATTGAAGTCGCACGGAAAATTTCATGCCAAAGGGTCGCAACATGGGCGGCGCCGAAAACACCCTTGAAAAGCTAGGATAACATAGAAAGAGAGATGTTAAACCGGAAGCTTCTATATCTCTGGCTGCATTGAGATTTGCAATGCAGCCGTTGAGCCATTGAGCTTGCAAGAGCTTTCCGATTGAATCGAATGCGTTGTATAAACGCTAGGCACAAGGATGGTTTCAGCATCTTTCAACTCCTTCTCAAGTCGCAATGGAGAGCGGGCCCTGATTTTTCGAGAACATGTTCAGAATAATTAAGGATTGCTCTGGCAAACGGGGTAGCAGCAAGGGCGGTAGGTCCGCCTCTAATCCCACCCCTCCGAAGGTTCAGCAGCAAGTCTAGAGCGCCGGGCTTGCTGCCGTGAAAATTCTGATTGGTCAGCTGCGGAAGTGGGCGGAGACTGGGCGGGGACAGATATCCGCCCTTGGTCCTGCGAGCGAGCGAGGTCGGAGATGTCCGCCCTTGGACCTGCAGCGCGAGAATCGACGCAAACGCTCCACCCTCCTCGTCTGCCATTGGTCGAATTCAAATGCCACTTCGCGCAACGGACCTGTCGACAGCATCGATCGCTCAGAATTCAACCAGACGGCTTCCGGCCGCTTTTTTTCATTATTTTTTTTATTTTTCATGAATTTTTGCTTGATTTCTAACTAATATGTGCCTCTCCTTATCCCCTCCGTAAATAGGCGCTGGAAAAACGTCAGGGCTACGCCTTTTCTGAACTCTCACTGTTACTGTTTACGACTTTAAGAAGTCTTTCTCAGAAAATCCGTTTGCAGCATAGAAAATTTTTCACATCCTTTGTTTTGAATTTATTTTCCCAGCTTGTGAACATTTTGAAGATATTTTGCCGCTAAAAAATTGAAATCTCACTCCTGATTTGCTCTTTTCTGCTCGTTGATCTCTTCATCCGAGTTTACATGAGTTTGAAATGTTTGGTGTTGCATAACTAAAAATATTTCCCACTCATCGAAATTCTCATAACCTTTTGCCAATTATTTCGGAATTTAAAAAATTTTGTGAATCGGAATTTCAAAAATTTTGTGAATGTCTGAATGAGGGAATTTCAAAAATGTTGTGAATTAAAGTCTGTCTGAATGAGAGTGTCTGCCCAGGCGGTCGGCGTGCGTGTCGAACGGAAGTCAAGAGGGCATTTGTTGGAATGCGTGACGACCGTTCAACACACACGCCGACCGCTTGGGCGGACCTTATCATTCGGGCAAACTCTTGGTTACGATGAAGATGGACGAAAGAAGGCCTTTATGGACATCAAAAAGGCCAGAGCCGACTGGCACATCGTAGTTAGACGGGCACTAGTGCGAGCGATGTGGGCCATATTTCTATGCTGTTACTTGATGTTCTGGCGTAAGAAGTGACTTATGAGTGCGGCTTACTATAACGACGGCACCATTCGTTGAAGATGTTATGTCTAATTACGAGGCGACAATGATATTCGTTAGTCTGCATTGTTCCAAGCCCTCAGCGTTTCCTTCTGTTGAGGCGAAGGCGCTGCCGGCTCCTGACGTCTTACCGACGTTTGGCAGAAACCCTCTACAGGACCAATGTCACTAAAGGCAACTTGCTGTGGTAAAAGTTCGGCTAAAAGGTTAAACTGGCACTGAGCTCTGGTAGGTCCAACCCTGGAAATTTTCCGCAGATCACAAATTTCGCACTCATGTAAGTCGTCACACTTTAACCTACCTCCGTGGAAAATTTAGTGGCGGTGTAGCATTTGCTCGGCGTTTGAGGGACCTCGGCTGACCTAAATTTGATCCAGTAATTATCCAAGAAAACAAATAATATCATAGCTTTTGAATTCCTGCAAAATGCTGTAGCACCCACATAGTTTGCGTTTTCGCTGCCACCAGTTTGTTCGCGTTCTTCTTCGAACGCACACTGTTTCGCAGCTCGACGAGGTCGTACATTGTGTCATCCATCATTGCATCTCTACCCGCTGAACTAGCAAAATCATTGGACTGATGTCGGTAAATGGGAAATGCAGTCGGCAAGGATCGCCCTGATACTTTGCGTTTCTTATAATCCTTTCGCGCAAACTCGGGGCGCATATGTTATAACACACACGTGCACCGAGTTTGCGCTAACAAAAAACTGGGAATGCAAAGTATCAAGGCGTTGCGCGCCAACTGGTTCATGCATCCAAGTAGGAAGCAGTACTGAGCTATTAGGCACGAAATCATTCGATCGATACTGATGAGGCTGAGTTCATACTTCCCGCGATGAGCGGCCCGCGACAGTGCATATCAATCATATCGAGTTTTGGACGACATGGATGACATACACCGCGTCGCTTAAGGCTTCATTCATAGTCCTCACCGCAAGCGCGGCACGCACGTGACGCGCGGGACGAGCGGTGGACTATGAAACTTTTTTCCGCGCGCCACGCGCGGGACGCGCGGTAAGTTTCATAGTCCACCAGCGCCGCAGCCCGAACCGCCGTGGCGATTTTACCGTTTCAATCAATACTTGCTTCTCGATTTGAGTCCACGCCAACATAAATAATTCTGGGACTATCCTGCGCTACCGCATACGCATATGCAAGCCGGGAATTTCTGTGCATGTCACAGTAAAGGCCCGAATTTCACCCGCGCCGCCATGGCGGCGCCGCCGGAGATTTCATAGTGGCTTCCCGCTCGTCCCGCGCGTGCCGCGCGGTGAAAAGTTTCATAGTCCACCGCTCGTCCCGCGCTTGCGGTGAGGACTATGATTGACGCCTAAGATAGCAGCTGTAGAACAGCTACAGTGGGCATGAATCTTAGTGGTACTCTGCGATCCTTATTGCAGGTTGGCGCAAACTCAGTGCATCTATATTATAGCGTATGAAAACGAGTTTGCGTCAACCTTTAGTAGGGAGCGCAGAAGTATCACTAGGATCCATGCCGACTGCACCAGCAATTCACTGAAACCCGAAAACGCTCCTGACTCAGACTGCGAACAAACAGATCCTCTTCTGCTAGGGAGCAAGACGGAAACTTGATATTGGACTCACGGGCGGCCTTCCTTTTTTTGTCACTCCCGTCAGCTTTCATCTTGATCTCTTGCTTGATTTTGTTGTCCATTGCTGGATTCGGGGCCTTTCCCAATGCTCGAAGAACCTAATTTGCTAATATTTTTCGGAAGTGTGATTTCATGATTCGTAGAGTTACTGCAGCCGGGATCCTGGTGCGCCCACATATGGCTCGACCCTGGAGGTGAGCCACGAATTTTCCATCAAACATTGTCGATGGAATGCTAGTTACTGACTCCCTGGCTCCCCATAGTTCAACCCTTTCATTGAAACAAATTATGTATGTATAGTCAATCACTGGATTGCGGGAATGCGCGCCCCAGCATGTTGGGCGCGCGTCGAGCATCTGGGATGACCCCGTCATGGATATAAACGATCTATAGTGGAGTCCACCAAGAGTGTCTCATTTACTTATCAAAAAGAAGAGGTCGGCTGGGGATCAATGTGCATGAATCCCATACCAGCACGCTCGATACCGATTGAGCGAGAGCGGTTGTGCTGCAATGAGTTTCATGTTCATTGATCTCCAATCGACCGCTTCTCATTGATAAGTAAATGAGACATTCTTTGTGGACTCCACTATATATTGTTCAATGCTGATGTTAACCAACACTTCCCCAATTCTCCTCAGCTATCATTTTTCGTTCCTTCCCTCACATTCTCTTTTTTCTTCTTATTATTTCCTCGAGTATTGACTCTACAGTTACCCAGTTTTACCTTTTCTTGTCCATTTCTTCTCTTCATTGGTCGTTTTTATCGTTTTTTTTTGTTTCAGAATTTGCTTTATCAGAGAACTAAAGAAAAGAAAATAGTGTGGAAAGGAAAGAACGACAAACGAGAGCTGAGAAAGCAGAATTGGAGGAATGCCAGCCATGGAGAAGTCGAGATGAGCGATATCAATCGTTTTTGTCCATAACGGGGTCGCCCTACACGCTCGACTCGTTCGCTTCTAATTGTGACGCGGCTTCACACCATCCGCAGATTGGCGATCCTATATTTTTTGGAACGGAATTTCGGTCTGCAGTTGCGGGCAGCCGCACGCAGCACAAAAAAATCGCGCTTGGACGACGAATACATAGTCGTGACGGGACACCGTAGTCTCAACAAGATTTGCTTGCGGCGCGCACTACAAAGTGCTTGCCAGTAACTGCCGACTGGATTTTACCTACGGTGTGGATAGTATGTACAGGAACCGAATTGAGTACCTCTACGAAGTTTCTGGTCTTATTCTGCTGGTATATTCGGATTCCCAAACACCTCGTATGATCTGTTGTTTACATTGAACCTACCCCTCAGAACGTGATGAAAATTGGGGCGTGAAATCGTTTTCGAAATGTGGTGGACAGACACCTGAACGATACTCAGTTTTCAACCAATGAGATTCTGCGAACTCAAAATCGGTATTCGACACTTCCGTCCCGCAAGTCAACATTGAGATGAGGTCATTTCGGAGTGCAAAGCTAGTTGGTAGGGGGGCATCCAAGATTTTTGAAAATGAAAATCCAAACTTCTCCCGATGCCAGATACCTGATAACGTTATCAGTCATCGTTTTTCTACGCATTCCATAGAAATACTTCAATTTCTGATGTCGGTATCATTCGCTCATCACTTCGCTTCTGATGTGAGTGCACCACCCCAACTAGGTTTGCAACCACTTTGGAGCAAAGGTAGCCAGCCTCAAAACCTATTTTGGCGAAAGTCGTTGGGTTTTTAATGAAAGAATACGAGAGCAAAATACCGTAAACCAAAACAGGTCCTGCCAATTTTTATACACCCACATTTTGGTTAGTTTTGGCATTTTCTGAAGACATCTAGGAGGAGAACATTGTGGTAGAAAAAAGTCGGAAATTCTTCTTCGATTTGTGAACTTCTCTTCAACTTCCTAGGAAATAAATAATTAATCAATTTTTTTAATTCCCGAGAAAACTTGGTAAATTGTGCAGATATCGAAGGGACAGGGGCTCTCTACACACCGAGGGAGGAGTTGTCTCGCCTTTGGCGGCACTAATTCCACTCGGGACCACTTCGATTGCGTTGAGCAGCGTGGCGTTTCGTACTGCGAAAACGGGACAACTCCTCCCTCTGTGTGTATGTAGAAAGGCCCTGACCCGATATCGAAAGAGACTTTTACTAGGTAGGAGACCGCGCGCACCACGGCTAATCTGCGCAACCAACCGTGCCCTAAGCGGCCAATCAAATCAGTGAGTATTTGAACCGGGGTTCTCGTTATGAATGAACCCGTATAAAGGCATGGTCCACGCCGAAAAACATATATTATTTTATCATGTTTTTGTATATCCTCTGGTTCCTAGCTAGATTTACGCTGTTTCCTCCCGCGATTGTGCGGAGCGAGGGTAGAGACAGCAAGGAGTTGGGGGGGAAAAGGAGACGCAGCGTACGCACGCGACGAACAGAAATAAATCACACTCGGAAACAGAGGATAGCTTAGCCTCTTTAGTGAACGAAAATGTCGAAAGGGCCGCTCAAAAACCTTGATTCGTGAAGAAAAACCAACCTGAATACGGTTTTAAATTGAATCTGAATTTTGTGCCAAAATCGTTTTTGAAGTTTTTCTGCGTTCGGAGGCCTGGTCACTGTCATTTTTTAAGTTTTCCTGCATGAAGTGTTTGTGCCGTTAATGTTTTCCATGTTGTTTGACGTTCGCATCAACATTCAAGGAAAGAGTGCTAGATGATCGACCCCAGAGCAGCTTTCAGGTGGCCATAACTTTTAAGGTGCGCATTTTCAGAGCCTCAGGTTTTGTAGGTGATGTTAGCTAGCCCAAGTGGTTTGATTGTACACAGAAAATTGGAAATTAATTTCAGCGCGCACGATACCTTCAAAGAATTTGAAGATGCGTCATGTCTGCCCACCAGTATAATAACTTCTTTTTAGTACCATCCTTGCCTCTATAATGGAAAAAATCAATTTTCTGTCGAAGGGACGACAAAAAAATCGAGTTCATGGCATGGGCCAGCAGTTTGTGTTAAGCAGCACGGCAAAGGACGGCAAATCCCTCAAGTGTTAAGCAGCACAAGTGGTTCAAGCTTCACGACCTATGATCCATCACTGATCGAGAGATCGCCGCGTCGAACACAAGTGGCACGCACGCAAGCGAGGAGGGAATGATCCCATCACTACCTCCTCGCTTGCGTGCGTGCCACATGTGTTCGACGCCGCGCTCTCTCCGCCACGGATCGACGATAAAAAACTCCAGGGAAGCAAAATAGTGGCAGCTGTTTTTGGTTCGGAGGATTTTGCTTTCGTATTCTTTAAATAGGAGGCTCAAGGTCTTCTGTCAAATCAAGTTTCAAAGAGTGCAACCGTTTTAGGAAAGTGTACATTGGATTAGATCCCATCGTTCGTGTGCGTAAAGGTAGGGACGATCATCGTTTGCAATCCACAGTGACTCATTTTGTGAAAATTGAGTATACATCATGCTTCTGCCCACCATCCATTTCGAAAACGATTTTACGCCACAATTTCCAGCTCATTTTGAAGGAGAGCTTCAATGAAAATTACAGACTAAACGAGGTGCTTGGGAACCCGCAGATATGTACCAGTAACACAAGATAGGAAACTTTGTACGGGTATTTAATACGCACCATATACAGGAGGCACGGATCGCACTGATATTTTGCGTTCCTCATTGTACTGTGCTTCTCTGGGTCTAATTCCCGTCCGCAATTGCGTCTCGACACGCTTTGCGGCCGCATGCGCCCGGGTCAGTCGAGTTTCCAGCGCCGAAGAGGACTCGATGTGGCTCTTTTATACAGTTTTCTTCAATTTCTTTCAGTTTCCAGTTTCCAAAACCCTCCTAGAGTCAACAGATCGGCGGCTGCGTCGCTGGAAACTCCTTCAATTCAAAAGCGCGCGGCCGCAAAGCGTGTCAGGACGCAATTGCGGACCGAAATTTGGCCCAGAGAAGCACAGTACGTTGGTTCCAAACTTGGTGCATGTACGTCACAACCTGACACACGCCACAACATATCTAGAAAAAAGTAAGCCGGGTGTGCGACCGCATCTCATGACTAAGGTAGATCAGAGTGAATTTCCTTAACCTCGCCGACGACTTCTTAGCTTTTCTTCTGATATTTTGTAACCGACTGGACTGTATACTGGCCGAAGAATTCCAAACAGTGAAAGAAAAGTCGTCAGCTGGCTAGGAAAACTCACTTACGATCCGCTTCAGCAGCGCCGCGCGGACATCCACCCTGCTTCCTTTTTCCAAGATAGGCTGGATCCTCTGGTTTCGAGCCAAATTCACTCTGCTGCCCGGGGGGCTTGTGAGAAGAGAGGCTAGAGACAGCGAGAAAGTGTGGGGAGTAAACGCAGCGTACGCGCGCAGACGCACGCGATGAACGGAAATAAATTTCACTCGGAAACAGCAGATACATATGTGCACTGAGTTTGCGCCAGCGCACAAAAAGGAATGCAAAATATCAGTGTGAATCCCTGTATACCTCGTGTCAATTATGGATTGTTCCATATCTCTAGGAAGCCGCGACGCAACTGTTACGTCGCTGTCTTGAGAGCGGAGCGGTTGTTCCTCCGCTTTTACCACTGTGCTTTCTGCGAAACAATCACTCGGTTTCAATGGTAAATATACATATCATAGCAGCGTCGCGGCTTCCCCAAATTTTGATATGGACGACACACATAACGGGAAAAATACAAAAAGTTAGGTCCACCTCACTCAACCGCATGTCTTCTCCTGTTTGAGTTTTTTCTTCCCTTATTTCTCCTGATGTCTTAACAGAAAAAAATTTAATACCTACAGTCTTCCCTGAGCGAAAGCCCAAAATTGACTGAATATCAAATAAAGAAAAATATCAAGATTACGAACCATTGCTGTTTTGACCTCGCTGGCCGGTTGAGCCAACTGAAAAACGAAATTTTTGGCTAGAAGTGTCGCAAGGTAAGAGAACTGTTGTAGAGGAAAAAGAGCCTCGGGAAGCTACATCGAGCTGTTTATCAAGATGCCACATCGTACATTTGGCCTCGTCACAGTTGAGTAATGAGCTGGCCGTCCTAATCCCAAGCCATTAACATGTTTGAGAAACAGGTACTATTCTAGACGAGGGGGGGGGGTCGGCATCTATGATTCAAGGCTGATTGGAAACTGACGACCGTAGATGGCCGCGCGCGTTCTAAACCCCGTTGGCCGGTGATACCAGGGCTGGATTTCATGGACGGGAACCATGGGCTACAGTTGGGTTTGCAGCGGAAACAGCACGCAACTATTGGAGGCAAGGTAGTTATCCACTAAACGGTAAAGGTCGATCAGATGTAGCCAGTCCGGTTGATAATCATGAAATATGAACATGAAAGAGGGGCGAAAAAACACACTCGGTGTGGCCGACACGACCCATATGCACATGATCTACGGTAAGAAATGAATTACATGGTGGGTATACCCTCGAAACAGGTGTCTGCGGACCACTCGGCAGCCCGCGCCTGTCGCGCGCGCCGATCGATCACCACTTTTATTGTGGGCGCTCACGACGCAGGGCAGGTTATTTAGGTGTCTGCAGCATCTTTCTCGTGGTTGGCCCAACATTGCCAATGACTAAACAAATGTTTAAAACGTTTCTTTGATGGGATCGCAGCTTGAAACTATTTGGTAGGGGCCACTCGAGAAATTTAAAGGCAGCAGACACGCTCAAAAATGATATCAATTTTATGAATTAAACTGAAGGTCTGAAGCCGTTAGTATTCAGAAATATCGAAAAAGACGAAAACGAATCGACGGAAATCAGGATCTAACGGTACGTTCTATATTGGCCCAGAAATGGACGAGGAGTACGGCACTGGCTAAAATAGCGGAGCTAGCAATAAATTTGTTGGGATAACGACGCTAATGTACTCGTACGGCCCTTTCTGGAACGCTTACGCCGTTAGAAGCCTAAAAAGTAATCTAAAGTGGCCGCAATCGAGCATTTAATACCTGTATGGAGCGGCGTAGCCCGTATCGATGGGCGGAGCAAGGATGATTTCGTGACTGACTGCGGCTCAAATACGGTCATTTGGACTCGTTTTTAACGCTTGCAACTTCGTGAGGGCTCTTCTAGGGCCTGCACGTCCCCACTAATGTAGATATCTCAACAACTTCTTCGAGCGTGTCTGCTGCCGTGAAAATGAAAGTTTGCACTGATAGTATCAGATGGCTGATCGCGTTATCAGTCATTGTTTTCGTAAAGACTCCATGCGAATGCTTCGACTTCTGAAAGCCGTATCATTCATTCTCCAACTGAATCCTGAGTGCCCCCCACCCCCAAAATAGTTTCATACCGGGACCGCTAGTTGTCAAACTCTATCAAAACATAGCAGTACCAATCCACGTGGTGAAGGTTGCTAACAAGGGAAGTACTATTAGTCAGCTTGGCCATTCCCGAAGAAATGCTTCTCTAGAACCGTTTTTACCGTAGAATCCTATTATGATCTTCGCAGCTGCCTAAACCCTCTCTGAAAGCAGTTATAGGCGTTTGTCGGCAGATATTCGTACCTATTGCAGCTTCCAAAACGCGCATTAGTTTTTGTAAAATCCGGGAACTGACCTCATAATTGTGTACGGCCCTCAAATCAAGACCCCTGAGCAAAGTTTGGATGAAGGCACAATTTCCAAACTTTGCCCACCAGATTGTCAGCGTTTTGGACTTGATTTTCGGTTGGGCGTTTATTTATACCAATTAGATTACGGTGGGTATACGGTAGTTCGGTTGAAGTCTCACATTTGACTCAAAAATTTGTATGCGGGGGTTATTCGGGGTGGTTAATACGAATACCTACCGTGACCTGTAGTACACTTCAAATTTAGGAAAATGGATTCCAGATTCGTGTTCAGCACCCTAGACTACCCCCACGTACGAGTTTTGGGCAAGATCCAAAAATTCAAAACACCCTGTAAGTTCCATGGGGGTATCCTGACCTTGCCGCGGAGCCTTGAGAAACGCCCATAACTTTTTTTCAGACTGGCTCTAGGCAGCTGCGAAAATTACCATCGGATTCTACTCCAAAACGGTTCTAGAGAAGTGCATTTCAACCGGGATGGCCAGGCTGTCTAAAAGTAGTTCCCTTGTCAGAAACGTTTAAACTATTTCCGGCGTTCAGAGGCCGGACTCATCAAAGCATTTTCAATGGTAAGTTAGCGTTAGCGGCCAACAGCGATCGTTATAAGTAAGTCAGCAAGCTTGTGAATAATTGATAACGGTTGCGGTGAGTCGATAACGGTAACTGACCATGGAAAGTGTTTTGATGAGTCCGGCCTCAGGGGAGAGCAGAACTGACTAGAGCACATTTCAAAGATTGCCGACCCACGTCGGACGACTGGGTACCGTATGTTGGATATCTATCTATCCTATTCTTTCCATTTCACCTACTGTCGTTCTCGGAGCCGATTTCCGGTCCGCATTTGCGGACAAGGACGATGAGAGTCGTACTGGGACTTAATCCCGGCACGATTAACCTTTCTCCCAGCCCGATTATCATCGTGTCGCTCATGTCGCGTCACGCAACAGCTGTAGCCCGCAATTGCGGACCGGAATTTAGTTCCAACAACGACAGTATCGTCAGTGTCTCACAGGTAGGAAGCCGGGCTCAGCAAACGGGCTTGAAATCATTCGATCAATAGCCATCCTCCCTTCGTTTTCCCGCGCGCATTTATCCCGCCAAGAAGCGTCGCGGCTATGTACCCCTAATCCAGTGATTGTCGATATCTTAGTTTATCACATTTGATAACGAGTCGTCCGAAGTCGGTCGGCCAACTATGAAAGAGCCTTGAGTGCCATTTCTCGTGCTGATAATATTGCTGTTCTCGGCACTATCCTGGACGAAGGGGCCAGTCAGGATTCAAGGGAGACATCGATTCAACCATCGACTGAAAAGTTATCAATCGTAGTCTTTTTATACTGTTTTCATAACCACAACGACTGACAGAAGTTTCAAGCATCTTTCATCATAGTTTTGGTTCATTTCTCCGCTAAGCCGCTGTAGGTCCCTCCCAACCACAGCTGGGCCCGGAAGGCGGCTCAGCGAGCCGTCGACGGCCGCGTCGCGTGTCGATGTGCCAACTATTTTTAGTTATTTCTCGTTATTTGTTTGTTATCGTTCTGTTATTCCCAGCTTATTTCTCAAAAAGCAAAAAAAGCCGCTGCGGATCGTTCTTCTAAAACGATTTAGACTTCGTCATCGTTAGTGAACTGCTTTCCATCCAGGAAGTGCTGCATCGAGCGGAACAGATAGTTGCTTAGTTACTTCTGTGCCTGACAGGTTTTTAGGGTGGAAGTCGGAATCGGAAGGGGTAAAGCCTCATTCATACTTGAAGTCGAAGCGACCAACAATACTGCCGCGATCTGAAATCGCTGGACGAAGCGATTTGAAATCGCACCGTCCTCCCATTTCAAGTCGCTCGGGCGGGCGTAATTTTTCGTGAAATAGACGGGAAATCGCGGACCGCGCCGCAGGAATGAAAAAAAGCATTTTCCTAGGCTTTTCTACTTTTTTTGGTGACATTGCTGACTTTACCTTCTAAAAAAAGAGTTTTGCATAGTTTTCAAACAAATAATGGTTCCAAAAAACGATGGGGTGGAATTTGCTTGAGCAAAAACTTAAAACTACGACTAAAGTTACTAATTGCTAGAAGCTCTGCATGAAATGTGATTTCTCGGTATCCTTATTATATTTTCTCGTTTCTATCATCGTAAATGTGTCATAAATACACGTTTTCCCTTTCACATACCGTATTTTGTGCCAGTGAACTGTGACGTCTGCAATTTCGCGCCACATACGCAAGGTTGTGACGAAAGATTGCGGACTAGTCGCTTCGACTAGGGCCTCTTTCAGAGTTCGATCGCTCTGCGACGCGACCGAATGAAAACACTGTGTATCGATCTGGTCGCGTCGCGCGATCTGGTCGCCGGCCTTTCAGACAAGATCGCGGAAAAAGTCGCCCAATCGCGCGATTGTGCGACTGAGATGGCCAGATCGCGTCGCCATGCAGTGCACGGCGACGCGGCCGATCGCGACGACCGCGTCATATGGCCTCGTTCAAATTCCTCTTTTTTTCACGTTGATTCAGGCAAAATCAGTATAAGTAGGCAAAACAATCATAATACAAAACAATTATTATCATAAAATGATTATTATCATTAAAAAATCTACGATACACTTGAGGGTGACCATAAAACTAGGATCGAAACCACAATTGACAATGTAGTTCAATGGTCTAAACGAAACCTTCTCCCTCTTTCCACTCAAAAAAGTCAAGTACTACACCTGGGTTGAACTACTAATCCGGAAGGCGGGTACAATATCGATGGTTCAATACTCCAGCATGTTAACCTAGTTAAGGATTTAGAGTTTCTTGTCTATTCGAAATTGAATTTTGATAAGCATTTGGATAGTATTGTTGCGAAAGCTGAACAGAAACTTTTCCTTGTGTTCAAATCGCTGAAAACTAAAGGTCCATTGCTTTTGGTTACAGCCTATAAAATTTACGTTCGATCTGTTCTTGAATATGGTACCTGTATCTACTTTCCTCATTAAAGGCAGGGTTCTCGATAAAATCGCTTGTTGTGCTATCACCGTAAAATGGCAGATCTGGCCATCACAAAAGTGAAAATAAAGTAAAAATTGGAGAAAAAAACGCTCAGGAGAAAGTTATGGCTTGGTGTCCTCCCGCCCCCAATTATCGAAATTTGGGTAAAAGCCTGTTTTTTCAACTTTTATTTTGCTTCTTAAGTAATTTCTGAACATTTCTGGAGACTACTGATTACTTTAACAGCAAAATAAATGTCGGATAAGCAAGCATTATTGGAAATCGCATTAATTAGGGGGCCGGCCGACACCAGTAATTAGCCGTTATACTTTGTTTTTGGGCGTTTTAGGGGAATTTCCGGGTTTTTTCACTTATTTTCACTTTTGTGATGGCCAAATCTACATTCTTATGAACAGAGCTAAGAAGTCGTTTTTATCGCGAACCCTGCCCTTAAAAAACCTGCGTTGCCAAACTAGAAAGAGTGCAAAACAACTTCACAAGGAAGGTCTTCATAAGGTCTCTTGGCTTTACGTATAGGAGTAATCCCCATGGCATAGTGAGGAATCGTATGCTTAATTTGGATACTTTACATTACAGACGCAAAAGAAATGATTTAATTTTGGTATATAATATTATAACTGGAAGACTGGGTCTCAAAGCTCATTCATTTTTCAAACTGGTTGAATCAAATACTAGGAGAGAAAGGTTCAAGCTTAAATTCCGTCAGCCGCGCACCTCTTTGGGGCGCAGCTTCTCCATCTTCAGAGAAGGCATGGAGTACTTGAAGATGAGTCATACTGTTCAGATACCGATCAACTTCACTAAATTCAAAACACTTGTCGAAAATTACCTTCATTGTCAAGAAAGGATCTATCAATCGTTTTACGCTTTTTCCTTTCGAAACTTGTCATTTTTCAAGTTCCTCGATGTTTTCGTTGTTTTTCTGCCCTTTCTATGTTTCTACACGTCTGCAAGGGCGTGTAATAAAGTTAAAGTTAAATGGCAAAGCACAATGCACCTTTTTATCATAAATGACTATCCAATTGCGCGACACTGCGAACTTGAAACAGGCGTCGATTAGAATGTGTACGTAAAAGTGCGTGGTCGCCAACTTCCGCGATCGGGCATTCACTCTTCCAAAATCGGCGATTTCCACGACGGTCGCGTCGCCGTGCCCACGATCGCGTCGCAGAGCGATCGAACTCTGAAAGAGGCCTAGACGAATCGCTTCCATCATGGAAGCGACGCGATTAGTCGAAGCAACCTAACAAAATCAAGCAGGTCGCTTCGACCAGCTATGAAATACCCAGTCCCTCGGCGATCGCGACTGAAACTGCAAACTGTTCCAAACCATCGTGGCTCAGTAGAAGATCTGTTGGCGCGATGGGTTTTGACTGTTGGCAGTGCCGCGAATAGTCGAAGCGACCTGCTATGAATGAGCCTTAAAATCTGGGGTATATGGAGGGTGAGGGAGAGCTTCCCGGTCTTGAGAACTTCTGTGGGATGACCACTGTTCGCTTCTTCACGACAATGCTCGACCACACGTATCTCGGATAACCCGACAGAAACTGCTGGACCTGGGCTGGAAAGTTCTTCCTCACCGTCCATATAGCCCAGATCTTGCCTCTTCCGACAACCATCTGTCCCGCTCGATGCAGCACTTCCTGGATGGAGAACAGTTCACTAACGATGACGAAGTCAAAATGGTCTTAGACGAGTACTTCGACTCGGAACAGCAAGAGTTTTACGAGTCGGGAATTCTTGATCTGGCCAATTGGTGACGAAGGATCCTTTATTGTGATGGAAATTATTTTGTTGGGTGAGCCTTGTTTGTCTTTGAAATCAGAAAGCTAGTTGGACAGTTCGACTACAACCGGCTACCCGAACAAGCAGAAGCGGAGTGTCTCAGACAACTTTAACATCGATCCAGGTGCTTCAGGTCGCTGATGCTGTCAGAGACGCAGAGGGCGGCGCGCTGCTTCTTTGGACTCTACGCTTGCCATCTCGTTTGGGACAGGGTATAGCCGCGTTGGTTGACCATGGTGGCCATCATGGGGACAGAGAAACCACTGTAGAACAGGGACGAGCGGGAATCCGTGTTCCAAAAACCGCAGTTCCGCGCTTTTCGCACCCGATTCTCTAAAACTGCGAGGGCCGTAACGCACGGAAATCTTCAAAAAGCCGCATCTTTTTGGGTTTTGAGCGTTTCGCACCCGATTTCCGTATCCCGGGGAGTAATCATGCGCCAAAACCCGGATTACATTTTCAATCCTATAAAACGACTACTTACGAGCGAGTTTGATGAGACTGCAGCGATAGAATTTCGGTCAGTCTTTCTTCTGAAGAATTGGAAACACATTACTGAAAATTGCGATTTGGGACCATGTAGGTATGAACTAAGGGGACACTAGATTCAGGAATCGATTAGAAGTTCATGAGGTTAACGATTTGCCACTGACGAGAACTAAAGGAGTTTCATGAACTTCCAATCGACTAGATTCAAGTCTGAGCATGAGCTCCTCCATAGCACATGAGTTGATTGTGCTGCAGAAGAAACCGCATCCACACATCTCACCGAGACTGAGAGTGGCATGAACAGCACCGTCGAATAGAACTGTAGAAGAAAAGTGAGTGTCACCAACGACCCTATGAAAGAGGCTGCGTGATAAGGCTGTTTATAGATGTTTCCGCAAATAATATCCTATCATATTTCCATGGTGTTATCACTAACAACTATAAAATAGATACATTTTATTCAGCTATGGGGTACTCGATTCTTTTTTACAAAAAGAAGTAACAATTATAGCAATGACATTAATTCTACTACAGATTGAAGTAATCACAACAACAACATCAAATCAACAGAATAACAACAGCGAACTTTTGACAAACCCCACACAAACGCTAACAACAATGATAAAAGATAACATCTACCGTATGATCAACCGCCGACACTCACCTTCAGAGACAGAGAGACAAAAGAGCAGCATAGACTTCTCCAACTATGGACCCCCTCCAACTGGAACTAGTTTCGGAAAACGATCTGTTGTACGCAGGTTGACGAGGAGATAGAATAAAACAATTTAAAGTTTTGAAATTTCACTCATAGCACCTACATTGATCAAAAAGCTGCCAAAAACCCAAAATTTTCCCCTAGACCTTTCCCTTTCCTAGTTGTACACCAGAAGCCCCGCCTGACCGTTACCCCATATCAGGCGAGATGGCCATTTTGACATGCTGTCTAACGGACACTTGTGCGACACCATGATCCCATCCCTTGATGCGATAGAATGCTTTCGAACATAGTCGTCGCCGCGTCCGTTGACGCTTTCTCGCAGTGACACACTGCCGACGCGGCGTCAAAACGCTGCGCTGACCACTCGTCGCCCTTCACGCCGCGTTGGTCGTCGTCGTCGTTGACGAATACAATCGATACTGTACCACCGAGCGCTGTTTGACGCTGCGAGCAACGCCACGAATTGAACTCTGTAGACCCCTTTACTAAAATCATACCCACCGTAGTCTTACGGAAAAACGAAAAGCGGACCTCATTATCATGTTCAGCGCCCCAAAAGACCTCGCTGGGCAAAGTCTGGGCCGTAAATTTTTCTGATCCCAGAACTTGAAAAAAAAACTAACTTTTGACCACTGTTAAATTACCCAGATGTATTGAGTGGAACTCCTAAACCTCGGATTGTTTCTTTTTATTTCCTAAAACCCTCACTAGAACAATTTTTCAAAACTCCGGTATTAGTTTGAGAAGGTCCCTAGTAAGTCAGAGCCGCACCACCTCGCCATAAGAAAGAGTTCTTGAACATGTGCAGTACGTCTCCTGTTTATCGTATCTATCCTCTATTTCGGAGCCAAATGTACCGTTTTTTTCACTTGGCTGTGAACAGCGAAAAAGTATGAGGGAGAAGGAGACGCAGCACACGCGCGCAACCGAACACAATCTAGGGTAATTATTTCACTCCAAAATAAAGTACACCTATGTCGTGAAGGCGTCACTACGCCAAATGTGTACGTGAAATCGCAGATTGCAATGTCAGAAAGATACCGTGGTACTGTGTACGCGGCGTCAAAACTTACAAAATTGAGCTTGAGAGTAGGATCAGCAAACGATGCTTCCCTGCTCCATAGTAACTCACTCGCGAAAACACGCGCCGCGTATCGGTGAGTGTCGCGCGCAGCGCACACGACATTAGACAGGTAAAGACTATGAAAAAGCGAAATCACCGTGGTTCCAACGCCTGCTGGAGCGATGCGCAGGTTAGAGACAGCACGAGAGCTGATGGAGGCAGCAGCGTCGCGCACGTTATTGGCGGGAATTTCGATTTTTTACAGTGGATATACAGTTTACGGCAATGTTAAAAGGACATGGTGCGGTTGCGGTCACAGACTAAAACTACGGTGGAAAACGCGAAGTTTCATTATCGGTCAACACTACAGCTGATTTTCTTGGTGAGTTACGGTTTTTCTTTTTCTTGTTTGCTTCCACATTATTTTTGTTTCTGACTTTATAATATTCCGAATAGGGGCTTTTCTCAGTGTTCGAGAGGAATTCGCCTTTCTTTTTCGATATGGAAACAGAATTTTGAAAAGAGAAGCCCGAACAAACTGCTAATTTCCTTCACGCACTAAGAACAGCCCCTATTCGCAATATTTAAACAGTCAGAAACAAAAATAAAACCGAAACAAACAAGAAACAAAGAAGAAACGTAACTTACCCAGAAAATCAGCTGTGCTGTCGATCGATAATGAAATTAGGCGTCTTCCACTGTATTTTAGGGTGCGACCGCAACCGCAGCAATGTCCTTTTAACATTGCCGTCAACTGGACTCTGTTTCTCTTGAGTGGGACATCCTAGAGCGCAGAGCCCCTACTGATAACCATACATCTGCTCAAATGATGGCTTCTTCCTAGCTTCTTTACGAGCCTCCTTCTTCGCCTTCCTTTTCATGTAGTTATCCAGCTTGTTGTTCTTCTTCAGCTGCTGGAACTTCTTCTCCATCTGCATCACCCGCACTTGGGCTAAAACAAGAGAAACTCAATACCAAGCAATTCTGCGTATTTACGGAAGACCTATCGGATTCGATGGGAACGCCTTCAGACTTGTCCAAATATTACGCTACTTTTGCTATTTTTTTCGAATTCGCCCCCAGCAAAGCTTTCTGCCCACGGAAATTGAAAATGGCACTCACCTTTCGTCTTGAATATCGGCTTCTCTCCCTTCATCATTCGATCAATGTTTTCTTGACGCAATTCTTTGTAAGCCTCCTGCTTCAATCTTCGTTCCGCTTTCGTTCTTTCACGGTTATCCATTCGACGAATAGCCTATAATTTACATGCGTACCTCACGTTTCGAATTGGACTAAATGGTTACAAAGCTTTCAGATTTCAAGAGAACACATCTTAAAATTACCTCATGAATCTTCTCTGCCATACTGGTATCTCCTCGTTTTTCACATTCAGCTGCTTCCTTCGAAAGCTCCTGAATAATTATAATTATCACTTTAGGTTGCCCAAATTTCGGATACACCTAGACAGAAATGTAAAATTTAACTCTCCAATTCTGTTTCAAAAATCATTATAAGCGCCGTTGGAGTCAGTCTCAAACGAGTCAGCCATCGGAGCCCAAAAAAGCAACGCTCCCTCTGCGTCTCTAACAAGCGCGCAACGTACGCAAATCAAGTATGCGACGCAGCATCTCTCTTGCCGTGACCCACAAAACAGAGCTCTTCGATTTTCACGTACTCGTTTCTTTTTCTACTTCCTCTTTCTTTCTTCTCTACACAAACTGCAGTCGAACCAAAAGGTCAATTAAAGACAGCACACTTTGTGATCGTTTGTATCAAGTCATATCCTTCCAGCCGCTAGCTGTTACCCATATACAGAAGCACACTACCTGTCACTCAAAGAAGAGTATCCGCATCTAGAGCGAATATCTGAACGAAAATAATGAAAAAAACATGAAGTGTGATTCTTTGAATCATGATAATTTTGCATTATTTTCGCTCAAACGTGTAACTCGATCTTAATGCAGATACACTTATTTACGTGGCAGGTAGTGGCTTTCAGGATATAGGAAACAAATAGCTGGAAGGATACGGCTTGATACAAACGAGCAGTTTCATGAACTGTGCGGTCGTTAATTGACCTTAGGTTTGACCGCAGTTCTCAGGCATTGTGGAGTTTGTAACGCGCAGCAATCGCGGGTCATAATCTGAACCGCTCCCGTTAGAAACGAAAAAATGGGCAAAGCGGGTGCCCCATATCTGCCGTTTGCCCCGCTATTTGCCTAGGTTTCAATCATGTTCGGTTCCGCCCGCGATATCCGGCGATTCACTGCCGTTTGCAGCTTTCGACCATGCTAGATTAGATTTACAACGGCAAAGGAGGTCGTCGCCCTATTACAGAAGCACGTGGCGCTAGGGGCGGCGTCCCATCATTTGATAGGAGCGGGTCTCCCCCAAGAAGGACACGGTCCATGTCGCGACCCGCGTGAGGGAGTCACCCCCACCGCGGTCCGCGACAGGGACGTCATCCACGCTACGGTCGACCGCGAGAGAGCTTCCCTCGCTGAGGACCGTTGGGGAGACCCTCAGCGGCCAAAAATCGTCCAGAGAGTGACTCGTAGCCACTTTCCAGGAGCGGCCCGGAAAGGCCGACTGCGCTCTCTCTGGGATGAGGCCCCTTATATACGTGCTCTGCTGCTGATATGGGCCTGGTCAATTGTGGAGTCATCGATAACGTGATTTGACAGATCAAACGAGTGCGTGCCCTGTCAAATCGTGCACGAACGCAACACCGAACCTCTCTGCAGCAGTGACGTCATCGCCAGCCAAACAGCGGAATCCGAGGTTTGGCAGGCGCTGAACGCAGACCGGAATGGTCATGCGGGATCTCTGCCGTTTGCCCCGCACAGGTCGAAATGGGACGTTTCAGTGCGCGTTAGAAACGCCAGAATGTCTGAGTTTGTGTAGAGTGGAAAGAAAAAGAAAGCAGAGAAACAAATGAGTACTTGAAAAATCGAAGAATTCTGTTTTTTTTTTTGGATTCAGGTAAGGCAAATGTTGCATAGCGCACGTGATTTTCGCACGTTGCACGCTCGTCAGACACACAGGGGGAGCATTGCTTCTTTAGAGTCTCAGATGGATAACTCGTTCGGGACAGAGTATACAATCAAACGCAAACGCTCGGGAAAAAAATAGATTCCATGCCCGCAGCACTCAGAGCTGCTCATCGAAAATCTTCCGGAAGTGCGTTTTGAGAGCGTAATAGTGGCGTTCAATTTGTTTCTCGTCCAGGTAATGAGCGAGAAGCGGAAACAAGGCATGATCAGTAGGCGAGGCGAGAGGTCAGGCAAATACGGCGGATCGGCGACTGAAGTTCAGCCGAGATTAAGAATTTTCTTATGAATGGTCGAAGAACCACCCATAAGGGCCACTCGTGGACCAGGTGAATCTTACGCTGCTTTTCCTCTACCTTCTTCGCGACGACATCAAGTAGGGTGCAGTAAGAAGCACCTGTACATAGTTACTCCTCCTGGCAGCACCTCACAGTAGACCACTCATTCCTTCGCAGTACCCGAAAACATGTCAACAACACTTTCTCTCCTTTGTCGTCGGGTTGCGGTGTTGGAATGCCAGTGTATTTCGTTTCAAGCTACTGGCGCTTGAGGATTTTTAAAAGAAAGCACCCGCTCCTCGTCCATTGTGACCACGTGCCGAAGCCAATGGTCGTTGTTGCGGGAAGAAAGATGAACCAAGTAGGTGTCCGTGCGCAGCTGCATCTGGTGCTCCGTCAAACCGTGTGGCAGCCACATACCATATTTCCAAGACAAGCAGCGCCTATTAGATTTGCGTTCAGCAAGTGTCATGACGCTTTGTCAGCCACCGTGTTGTCTGTCTCGGATCTTCTTCGGTGGCGGCACGAAAACCTCGAAGCCTAAAGAAGCAGCATGGCCGGTAAGCGACTCACCGGTGATGCTGTGCTCGCCCTTGTGGGAACAATGAACCATATGGAGACCATGACAAGGGAGATCGTATCCTTGATTAGTGAGTGCATGGTTGATCTTACGAGCAGTTTCGAGCGCAGGTGTCCTGGCAGAACTCGTAGAAGATTTTGACTCGTTTTAACGGTAGAAGTCGATTTCATGCAGAGAAGAAGTCTTGAAGATTTGCACTGGTCGAAGCAACAAAAGCATCACAGCCCTGCCTTCTTATGAGCCCTTCTGCCAACTAGATTTAGAATGAGGAGTCCATTCGACGAGAAAATACTGATTTATAAGACCAATTTGAAGAAATACTGTACTCAGGCAATGACACAGAACGATCCAAGGGCGCTCACAGTCTCTCCGAGCTGATCGTGATCCAATGTCTTGCCAGGCCGACTCGAGGGGCTTTGGTGGGATTGACCGTGGAGAGAGAAAATGTCGGGGAATCATCAGACAGGGTGGGCGGACATTGAATTCCAATCATATGTTACCCATGGCGGCCTCATTCAGCCTATTTGACAGAGAGGGCAGCTTGGCAACGACTTTTGACAGAGACGCTGGTGGACAGGTCACCGAAAGGTGTCGTTAAACCCGCCATTGACCCTCGGTCCGTCCGACACCAGTCTGGGAAGTTTTGCCGAGAGAACAGATTTTTCAGGTGAACTCCGGCTCAGGGAAAGGACAACTCATACTTCTACACTCACCTCTCTTTCCTCTTTTCGCAAATCACCCAAGAATTTATAATTGTCGTCGAAGCAGCGCTCTTTAAACAGACCAGATCGATTATCGAATCGTGGATCCCACCGCCTGAAATGCTAATAATCCGGAAATGCTGTTTCACCTTATTCACACAAATTTCCACCATATAGGGTTCACATATACTCATCTCCGCTCAGATGCAGCATGCACGAACGTTTTAAGGCAGTGTTAACGATGAAAGCCCGTATTCTACATTTCAAGGTTTTTGCGCATGTAAGCTAACGGGGTGGAGGATAATAGCGAAACGTCCCCACAAGACCCGCTTAATTGGGAGAAAAAAAGCTATTCAAAGAAACCTCTGAAAATTTTAATTAAAGTTATTTTGTGCAGCTCGGCAATTCGAAACACCGGAAATGGCTAGACCCTTTGAACTTCTCAAAGGAAGGATTTACGATAGATTTTAATTGTGAATCATCACGGTTTTCGGAAGGTCTGATGCCCTATATATCAAGGCATGCTCAAGAAAGACGCGAAAGCAACGTTTTTGTTCTAAAGATAGGCTACCATTGCTTACTTTGACTTATGAGCGTGGAGGAACTGTCCACTATAAAGGATGATGCCTATCAGTGCAATCAGGCGATCACCTCACCTATCAGCGCTTCCATGACTTGATCACTTCTGTAATCTGAGTGTTTATTTGTTCATATCGAGGGGGCGGAAATGGGGCACCAGGCGGTTCTGGAACTCCAAAACGCTTGTTTGGTGCCGTTATTTTGCCACTCCTGGCACGTTTTCTACCGTTCTTTCGGCACTGGGGGCCTAGGATCCTTCTCGCCTATCATTTCACTCGAGAAAAACACAGAGAAAGATCATCGTGAACGCTGCTTTTAAGAAGAGGGGTGAGAAGTTGCCCCTCGTCCCATGCGCGTACGTACAGCCAGGGCGACTCGGGCGCTCATGACGTGTACAGTGCGTAACGGATACGACCACGCTACGCACCATGGACTCCCGCCTAATGGCTTTTTTCGATTTCAATCGTGTCTGATTTTTCATCTTCTTTGATTTTCCTTGTCAAGTGAGTAGGATGCCACTATTTTTGTTTCGCTAGGGGCGGCTCCCTGGTCCTTCTCGAAAGTGTTCATAAATGCCACCCCTGTGAAGATTATTTGGTCGAAGTGATTATTACGCATTTCCAGGAGCTCTATTGTATGCCCAATTCGAATCTGCCCTCAAAATCTGCGAAGACGTTACCTATACGACGGTATAGGTTGTACAAAAACGAAATACCCATAGTTCCTTCGCGTGCATGTGCTAAGCAGAGGTTAAACGCAGAGAGAGTACAAAGCTGAGACGGAGGGAACCGCATCGCGCAAACGCAAGCGCGATGAGTGATGGGATTTCCCGTTTGCGTACAGATGATATACGGTTCTAGGCTTTCAACCTGCTGACGCAGCACTGCTGCGTGCTAGTAGTGAATTCTGAAGTAATTTTGTGCAATTTGTATAGATCCGCATTAAGGGGAGTAAGTTTATTGTGCTCCAGAATGTTTTTTCTGTTTTCTGGAGATTAATATTTCTTCGAAATATATTTTATCAAAAACTATTTTCAACCTAAAGACCCACTTCTTTCCGGCCGAGATGTTCTGGGTAAACGGGTCTGTATGGCTGCACCGGCTTTTTGGACGAGATTTCCTTTGGTCGATGTTGTCCACGATACTGAATAAAAAACATTTTCACACGTTTCACCCCAATATCAAGTGCCTGAATATAAGAACGAACTTCGTGCTTCTTCTCCTCAATTGCTTTCTTCCTCAACTTCTCCTTCTTCTCATCCTCTGCCTGCGTACCGAAATACGCCTTGTTGAACAATTTCAATCCCAATTTTTCCTTCATCTCCCGCACTTTCCGAGAGTGTAAATCCGCCATTTCTAAAAACAACTTTTATGTACTCGAAACTCGTGTAAAACCATCTGAAAGTCGGCACGATACATAAAATTTTATCTTTTTAATTAAAATTTGATTACTATTAGGAAAATTCCCTTCAAAATGGTTTCACATTGAAAAAAAAGAAAAGAAAAATCATGCTCGATTCAATGTTTTATTACGATGTTTAATGTTTCATTTTGAACATTTTTGCTGGAAATCTCGATATGGCCGCATCTCTGTAACTTTCTCCAAAAAAAGGTAATACTTACCAGCTCGGAAAGGAGTGACCTCTTCCATTTCGTGGCCACCGTCTTCCTCCTCATCCTTTACCTCCCCGATTTCCGGTCGATGCGAATTTCCACTACCTTGATCTGACCGCTCTTCAAAGTCACTTTCCGAATCCTCTCGCACCTTGAAACACAGAAAAAATCAACAAACGAACCTTCAAACTAGGATTCAGACGAAATCGATGTTTTACAGTAAAAAAACCATTTCTATTGACTAAGAGTGCCCAGTTTTGCTTTTATCTTTGATAAAATGTACGTTGCACGCATAAACCAAGAGACAAGGAGTGCAGCTTATGCCACTTTCAAACTCTCCAAGGCGGGTGCATCGAGGTTCTGACCGAACACCACAGGGGTGGGAGAAGGATGGTGAAACTTTTGACCTAAGAAAAAAAGAAAATTTGTAAATTTGGGTATTTCACATACGAAGAGGGGGTTCGTCAAGACTTACCGACATTTCTAGAAAATTTTGGATAACGTACGTCACAATGCTTTGCTGGACCTTGCTCCAAGAACAGGTGAAATGGTTACAGTCATACTGATGGATGAATTCGCTCACTGAGGCCGACCCCCACAAGGCATTTTGGAGCCAAATGTATTTCTCAGCCCTTATTTTTCGGACCCGCCTCGTTAGCATCTGCAGCAGGCTGTCATCTGTTCCTACCTTGCTGAGGAACAGATGAGAGCTTTGCCTACCACAGCAGCATTGTGTCCGCCCTCTTCACTCCGATCAAAATTTCTACCTGTTTAGATATCTTCTGAATCTTCTTCTTCTTGCCGACCTTGGAGGTGGGACTGGCTTCTTCACCCTCACTATCGTCACTAAACGCCACTCGGGAACTGCCACGCCCTGTTGACCATTCCACGACCTTTTCCTCTCCCTCATTAGGAACATGCTGAAAGAATTAACCCTTCAGAGAAAACTACTACAACTTTGAGAAAGCGTACGGATACTTCACCTCAGAAGAGAGAAATACTGAATTTATAGGCATACAAACAAAGGAATTTCAACGAAAAGTCTAAAAATTGAATGAAAACAGGAATTTCTAGACAGAAGCACGTTTTTTTCAATTATTTGTTCAGTGCTTCCTGAACATTCTTACCTGTCTTTCCACTTGAAGTTCCCGAGTCAAATGAAATCACCACTGATTTCTCGCACCCACAGATCGTCTGCCGCGCTGACTCCCGGCTCGCGACTTCGCAGCGCTTAGGCATTATTCATAGTCCTCACCGCAAGCGCGGCAAGCGCGTGACGAGCGGTGGACTATAAAACTTTTCACCGCGCGGGACGAGCGGGAAGCCACTATGAAATCTCCAGCGACACCGCCATGGCGGTGCGGGTAAAAGTCGGGCCTTAATTGGGACTTGTACAGAAATTCTTGGCATGCATTTGAGTATGCGGTAGCGCAGGATAGTCCCAGAATTATTTATAATGGAGTGGACTCAAATCGAGAAGCAAGTACTGATTGAAACGGTAAAACCGCCACGGCGGTTTGGGCGGCGCCGCTATGGCGGTGCTGATGGACTATGAAAGTTCTTCCCGCTCGTCACGCGCGTGCCGCGCTTGGGGGTGAGGACTATGAAAGATGCCTTACTCAAAGCGGAAAAAAGTCAACTGGTCCTCTGCGGTGGCAATAATAGGTTCCGCTCATTGACAGCCGACAGGCTGTAGTCGGATCGGTAGACAGATACTTAATTCAAGGAAATGGGATGCAGGGTTGAGCAGGCCGTTGCGCCAATGCGCGAAGCTACGACTTCCCCGTTGGACAAAATTTTGAGGAAATTTCACGTTACCCTCCCAAGACGAAGAATGCTTTAGCTTTTTTTCTGAGTTACAAATTGGGAAAAAAATTGAACCTGTGGTAATAGTGGACAATTTGAAATTTTTCTTAGAAATGAGACATTTTCTAAAAAAACAAACCTACGAAATTTTTGAACAATAATCTGAAAAACAGCAAATAAAAAATGCATACTTCTCACACGCGACTGACTCTTACTATCCTCTATGAAACTTCGTAATTCACATCATTCGAGGCGCGAGCGGCGCGCGCCATGCCTCAGCCTCCGCCTGCCCTCCGCTCTCTCACTGTCTCTAGCCTCCGTTCCGCACCAGCAAGCGTAGGAACCATGTGCGTTTCGCCCTTTATAGCCTGTACCTAATTTTAGCTCATCAAATGGTTTGGAGACAAATCCTTTTTTCTCCGAATTTTTACGACCCCCCAAATCTTCCATTTTTACAAAAATTGTCCGCAATGTTTACGACCCCCCCTTGCGCCCAGTCGCAACCCTGCTCAACCCTGATGGGATGAGAGAAATCAAGAATCTGACCCTCCTGACGGGCTAATATAGGCTGCGGCTACCCAGGTCGATATCCATAGAATTCATGGGCAGGATGACTGAAAAACTATGAGACTGGCCGAAGCTGGCCCGATTGATAACTCCACTAGCATGATTCCATCATAACTAACATCGGACAATAGGCTACTTCATCATTAATTATGGGCCGGCTACAGCCGATCAGAGCCGGTTTCAGCGAATGTTTTTTGAGCCACGCCTTCCATACATGCTTTAGCGTCCACAATTGAAGCCGGTTTCAACAGAGGCGCCCACAGTTAGAACTACGCCTTCCATACATACCTAATACCTCCGTTACCTCCGTCATAGACGGCAGAAGGCCGGACTGAGCTGTCCTCTCCTGTCCCTAGTGATCCAGCGCCATCCTCTCCTGTCTCTAGTGGTCGGCTGTATATCAATCGAATAGGCTGACGCACTCGAGCGCACTGCGGACGGCGCAGTCCGAACACATCGGGGATGTTCAGCAATGTGTTGCATACGTATAGACCAGCACGAACACGGACGGAACAGGGGCTGACCAGGTGGGCGACATCGAAGGATTTTTCTACCTGAATGTTCAGTGCGTATCGACCGAGCTGGCTACGGCCGATCGGGCCGACTATGACGGGGGTCCTTAGCGCCCTCAATTAGAGCTGGCTTCAACAGAGTTTTTTCTCGTCCTCCCTCGTCCACGTTTTTGATATGTATCGAACAGGGCGGCCGCTGTTGTCCACTCCTGGATATTGAACGGTTTTTTCGTCCTACAGTGACCAGGGCGATAAACTGTCAAGAGGAAAGGGTCTGTCCCTCCAAAAGTCTAGGCTAATCCGTGAAAATAGGTACCCATCAGCCTATGAAGCTGAAGGCATAGGTTGCAAAAAAAGCAAGATTCCCATGTTTTCTTCGCGTCCGTGTGTGGAACGGAGGCTTGAGACTGCGGTAGAGTGAAGGAGAAACGTAGGCAGCAGCATCGCGCGCACTCGCACGCGAGATGTGAATATTCGATTTTTCAGAGGATAGGGGCGTAATACTCATAATTTTTCTTGACTCTCTTTCTTGAATGTTTACCTGCTTTTGAGTCTTCTGTGCCTTCTTTTTTTCTTGCCAGCCTTTGGGGTGGAAACTGACTTCTTCATCTTCACTGTTGTCACTGACAACAAGCCGAGAGCTTCCACGCCCCGTTGACCATTCCACGACCTTTTCTTCTTCTTCATTGGGATCATTCTAAAAAGGTGTTCCTTCAGAAAACGAAATTGTGATTTATTTGAGAAACACTTGAACAGTAGTGTTTCCAAGAAATGACCAATTTTACCCCCTCCCCTTTTCCACTAACCTTTCTGCCTGGACTTCTGCTGAAACGCAGGCCTTATACTCAGAACAACTCCGGAGATGGAACAGTTTCATATTTATCAACATTCGCTTGTTGTGTTCTCCTCGTATTCAACATTGGCACCTAAATGAGCCAAATGACAGCCACAGCTCTTTCTATATTTCCCAAATCTGGTTTTATACAAAAATTTGGCCCTTCAGGCTAGTTACTTTTGAGAATCTGGAAGTGTAGGGATATCCTCGGATGCCTAGTTGTCTAGAAGTGGATGAAAACCGTGAGAGTCATGATCCGATGTGACATCCGAGGAGGCATTCAGGAGCCTTTTTTTTCCAACGACTCCAACTGTTTTTATCCAAGAAACTGCCTATCGTGTTCACCTACCATAGCACAATCATCCTCCTCTTCTTCTTCCTTGACCATATCACTCACATCCACCACGTCATCTTCAGCCGCATACATCTCATCCTCAGATCCACCAAGCATCCTGTGATCGATGCTGGTTCCTTTCACTGCTTCATCACGTTTCCTTCTTTCCTTTTTTGAGATTCCATTCTTCTCTTTACTAAAGAAACATAAATTTACTTACCCGGAAGCCCACCAATATCCGCCACAGTGTTGGCCTTATTGTTACAGCTCAAATTTTCCAGGTTTATTAAAACACTGCAGCTTTTATCGAACTGCTGAACAAATTCCAGTTAGGCGTGACTCGATAATTCCATCATCGATGTTGAATTCAAGACGGCGATGGGTCCAGTCCACGGCAACAGAAAAAGGCGATCGTGCGGTTGCGTATTCAAACTGGAGCATTCTGTGAGTTGCGCCATAATCGACGGCTAAGTTGTATTTTTTTTTCCCTGAATTTGAAGAGAAAGCATTGAAAATGTTGAAAACCTACACTCACAAATTATCAGTATACCTTAAAGGTGGCATACACACTCGTACATCGTAACTGAAATAACTACGGAATCAGAATGGTATGGCTCAGAACACAACGCTTCATGCATTTTGAAGCGTCGAAAACGACCCACAACGCCGCTGCATGAGTGAGAAGTTCGCCCGTTCCTCTATTCGCCCGCCCCTGTATTTATTGTTCTCCTCCAAAACAGGGGTGCTGGGCTATTCCCATCGTCGGTAGCGTTTGTAGATGGTACAATAAGTGCAACATGTAAACCACATACATCGACGACGATAGGAATGGCCCAGCACCCGCTTTTGAGGACGTCAAATACAAGGGGCGGAGAAATACAGGGCAGGGCCAACCACTTACTCGCGCAGCGACATCGTGAGTCGTTCTTGACGCTTCAAATGCGTAGGCGTTGTGTTCTGTGCCACACCATTCTAATTCCGTAGTTAACTCAACCACGTTTACGAGCGTGTACGCTGCCTCTAATTACCGGAAACAACAATAGACGCCCTAGTATCGGCTCTATGGTTACAGCTTTAGTTTCCTAGGTTTGTTAGAGTACCGCAGAGCCGTTCTTCAACTGATGAACGAAAATAAGGGTGTTTGTGTGGTTGCGTATTTTCACTGAGCATACTGTAGGTTGCGCAATAATCGACGGCTAAGCCGTAATTTTTTCTCGAATTTTGAAGAAAAACATCGAAAATTTCTGAAAAGCGGCGAGTTTTCCCCACATACGAACATTGCCAATATAACTAAATTCTTTACCATGGGTCCATGCAGGTGGAACAGGAACAAAAAATTTTTTTTATTTCCATTCTTTGTGATTTTTCTATGTTTCCTTGCTATTCCTGCAAGTATTCATGGAAAAGGCTTGAAGTAGATTGAGGATTTTTGTGTGCGGGGAAAACTCATCGTTTTTCGACGTTCCCGGTGTTTTTACTTCAGAAATCAGAAGAAACTTACCATTGCCGTCGATTATGGCGCAACCTACAGTACGCTTAGTGCGGAAATACGCAACCGCACAATCGCCTTTTTCTATTATCATGGACTGTAACATCGGCATGGATCGAAGAGACTTCGCATGCATTGTTGAAGGTTGGCGCCAACTCGGTGCACCATGTTATAGCACATGGCACCGCGTTTGCGCCAACTTTCAACGGTGAACGCGAAGTCTCTTCGCGATCCATGCCGACGTTACATGATTTTGCGCAGATGCTTGCGTCTCGACAATGCTGCCCAAAGGCGAAGGTACTGTTGGTGGTATTGCCAAAGCCGCTGCCGCTCGCACTTGATCAGAGAGTCCCTATGCTGCCCTCAATCTATGCTTCACCCGGGATTAGAAGAAAATGATGAGATGCCAAAAGTTTAAAGGCAGCGTCCGCGCTGAAAACCACATCTGGGTTTTTCTTCTCAATCCAAGGTTTGAACCAAGTGGAGATAGTTGCCGAAGCTTGAGACCTCAATGTAGCGTAAAAATAATGCTATAGGCTCTTGAAAACTGCTCCGTGGTCTGAAAGGCGTTTCCCGGTCGATCATCTAACACGAGGAACAGAAGCGCCACGACGGGCTCCGGCAGGCAACTTAAATCCAAAATTCTATTTTCTCTTATTCGAAGGATCCTTGAATTTGGACGTGTGTATTTAAAGCTTTATTTTTTAAGACCTTTTGACAGCTGAAAGACGAAAAGAATTGTGGAACTTAAAAAGTTAATGAGGATAAACCAAATCAGCCGTCCAAATTTTCAAAATTTGTGCATTGCACAAGACACACCGGACAGACGTGAAAAAAGGGAGCTGAATGCTCAAGGATTTCCGAACGAGTTTTTCTCAGGAATTTGAGTGTTTTGAGTGGTCCATTTGCGATATATCACAACCTGGCAGGCCTACATGAGCGAAATTGTGAAAAAAATGAACACGGTTTTTTGCGCGTACGCTGCCTTTAACGATCGATTCCGAATTCCGCGCACAGACGAGAGAAAAATCAGTCCAAAACCTCGAAATCACCTATTCTTCGCCTTTTTCATTCCATCTGCAACTTTCCGCTTCATCCGTTTGCGCGGCAGACCTTCACCATTCTCAGAAAAATCGGCCTGAAAATCCTTAATAATACAAATTTTGGAAAATTAGAGTCGTGCCCGCAGTATTCGTGTTGCCGCGGTCAGCGCAAACTGCCACGTCAATGCACGCATCGTAATTTTTTCGAGGAAGGAAGAGCGCTCCGTTAACTTGCCTGGTCTCTTCCAGGAAATTGACAATGCGGTCGCGACGCGACCGCTCGCACCACACACGATCAGAAGACCACCCTCGGACCCCACGGCCAGATATCTCTCAAGCAAAATTACCACGAAATGACGAGCCGGCTTCCGCTGAAGTACTTGGCCACCATATGACGCTTCTCTGGGCTGCAATTTTCAAAGATATATGAGCAAGGAACTTCTAAAACAAATGGATAAACTCCCGAACTGACGTGCGATGCGCTATAGATAGATGCTAATCAATAGCGCGCCGCATGGAAGTATAAAAGCGACCCTAACTCCTGTTAATTACGATGAAATTTTTAAAAAAGTTTTCCATCGAATGATAAGCTCGACACCATGCCTCACACTCGAATCAGGTGAATAGTAGTTCAGTTATTGTAATCTTTAAAACCTCTCAAAAGACCACTGAACAATATGGATTTTTTTAGGGGGGGGGTCGAATGCTCGAATATACCTATCCTCTGGCTCCGAGCGAAATTTACTCTGTTCCCTCGCGCAGGGCAGATACAGCGAGAAAGTGTGGGGAGAAGACGCAGCGTACTCGCGCAGACGCACGCGATAAACGGAAATAAACTTCACTCGGAAACAGAGGATAACTTAACCTAGTCGAAAATTCGAAAAAATCGAACACTTCGATTATTTTACAACACTAATAACGGGATTCCCCGAATAAACCAAATGTTCGGTCATCGATTATTTTGATCCTCCACAAAAAATTGGAAATTTGAAAACCTGTTCATATGCTCGAAAATTCAATTTGGTTTGAAGGCTGCATACACGCTCGTAAATGTCTGTTTGCGAACTACGGAAATAGAATGGCATGGGTCAGAACACAACGCCTACGCATTTTGAGGCCTCAAAAATGACCCACAATGCCCCTTCATGAGTAAGAAGTTGGCACCGCCTCAGTATCTGCCTGCCCTGTATTTGTCCTCCTCCAAAACCGGGGTGCTGGGCCATTCCCACCATCGCCGATGTATGTGGTTTCCTTACTGAACTTATTGTGCCACCCACAAACGCCGCCGACTGTGAGAGTGGCCCAGAACCCCTGTACTGGAGGAGAACAGCAAATACAAGAGCGGGCATATGCAGGGGCGGGGCCAACTTCTTAATCGTAAAGCGTTATTGTGGGTTGTTTTTGACGCTTCAAAATGCGTAGCCGTTGCATTCTGAGCCATGCCATTCTATTTCCGTAGTTCACAAAAAGACGTTTACGAGCGTGTATAGGGGTCTGCAGAGTTGCAGAGACCGGCGAGTGGTCGCCGAGCGTCAGCCTCGACGCGGCGACAACAAATGTTTCGAAACATTATCGTCGCGGCGTCGGTTCCCGCTCGCTGGCAGTGATGTGGGGCCGTCGCGGCGTCAAAACTTTAAGCGTTGCCCCCTCGTAGCCCTTCCCGCCGCGCCGGTCGCCATCGTCGCCGAATGTAATCAATATTGCATCACTCAGTGCTGTTCGTCGCTGCGAGCAACGCCGCGACTTCAACTCTGCGGACCCCTTATGATGCCTTTAAGTAGCGACGTCATATTTCGAATGGATGAAAATCCGAACATCGTATTTTTAAGAACACACAGAATGGTTAAATAATTCGGATAACCACTATTCAAAAAAGAGTCGAATGAACAGACTTTTTAGAAATATATATTTTTCAAATTGCCGAATGCATGGATGAATTCGAATGAAGCATCTCTAAAATTCCTGAGAACGAATTTTTCGAATAACGTCTTTTAAAAATTTCGAATAAAAGTATAAATTGAATAGGACTCCGTTTATTCTTCGAATAGATTAAAAAATTCGAAAACCTGACCTTTATTCGATTTGAAGGAACGCTCTGTAAATTAGCCTTCGAGTGACAATTCGAATTTTAGAACGAATTCCAAACAAAGCATGAATAAGGTAAAAAAAAAACTTTGCAGTGGCCGAATATTGTGACGACGTAGCCCAAAATTAGTTCAATATTCGAAGAGTCTAATATTTCAGTTTTCCGAATAATTTGAATCCCTAAATGAATCGAATGTTCGAGAAACCAGATAGGTCTATTTTCATGTTCAATCGAATATTCGATAAAAAAAACAATAATTTAATTTCTCGAATGAGCCAAATACTCGGGTGAAAATTGAGATTCCCGGAAGTAAATAACATTTTGAAAAAAAAAATAGAAATTAAAAAATTCAAATTAGTCGCCTATTCGAATACTCGAATAATTTAACATACTTCGCTCGAATACTTATTCGACTCGGTCCCAAGTCCATGTATAACAAGTCCCAACACCTCACCTTCTTGAAACGCTCTTTCTTGGCATTAAAAGAGCCAGCCTTTTTCGGAAATGTTCTCCTCGGGACCTCCTCTTCCATCTGAACAATCATATTCATACACATGATATGTGCCCAATATGGGAGAAATGCCTTGGATGAATACTATCCATTACTCAACGAAACAATCACTTTCACATCAAAATCATTTTATTTACACAAAAAAAAACACACTTCATCCAAATTGAGGCAACAAAAAATGTGCAAGAAGTGAAAAACTAATCCAAATCTATACAGGCAAAAGCAGAACCACTACCAGTCTCCTGCGGACTTATCCAAACAACTGCGAGTGGCAAATCTAGGATAAGTCCATTGAAAACAGCTACTCAATCAGAAAGCAACTGACTAGACACATACCAAAATTGAAAAGAAATGCACAGGAAAACGAAGGAAAATATCGAAATCTATCAAGCATGCTAAGGAATAGGGAGAACCATCCGTTGAAATTGATCTCATACAAGCTGCATTAACAATACTCGCGAGATTTTTACACATGATTGATCAGAGGAGATTAGCTCAGGGGTCCTTTATATTAGGTCTAGAAGTTAATTTCCGCGTTTTTGTTGTTATTGATATTTTGTAAAAAATAAAATTATTTTTATATAACGAATTTTATGTTATAATACTCACTGTATTATCAGCTTTCTATTGATATATAACTTGCTTCACGTACCTTATAAAAAAAGTATTATTTTAGTTTCAGAATATGTCAACTTTGGAAAAACGCCATTTGCGGGAAGCTCTCCTTTCCTTTTTCATCTCTAAGAAGAAAGCCACTGACGCGCACCAAATGCTTGCCCAAGCTTACGGGGATGCTGCTCCATCCATAAGAACCTGCCAAGAATGGTTTCAGCGTTTCAAATCGGGTGATTTTGACGTTAAGGACAAAGATCGACCAGGACAGCCAAAAAAGTTCGAAGACGAAGAACTTCAGGCTTTGTTGGATCAAGATTCGGCTCAACACGCAAGAACAGCTCGCGGCATCTCTCGGCGTCACCCAAAAGCAATTTCTATTCGATTGAAGGCAATGGGAAGATTCAAAAGGAAAGAAAATGGATCCCCTATGAGCTCTCAGAACGCAACAAAGAGCAGAGAAAAACAACTTCACAAATCTTGTTGGACCGATTCCAAAGAAAGTCTTTTACCGCATCATAACTGGCGATGAAAAGTGGTGTACTACGACAATCCGAAGCGAAGAAAATCGTGGGTTAGTCCTGGTGAAACAACAACTTCGACCGCAAACCAAACATCCACGGGAAGAAGGTCTTACTGTGCATATGGTGGGATCAACGCGGTATACTGTACTATGAACTTCTTCAACCTGGCGAAACAGTTACTGCGAATCGCTATCAACATCAACTAGCGCAATTGCGGCATGAAATCGAAGCAAAGAGACCAGAATGGGCGAGTCGACACGAAAAAGCCATATTGCTTCATGATAACGCTCGACCTCATGTTGCTCGAACGGTAAAGGATACGCTAAAAGAGTTCAAATGGGAAGTCTTACCGCACCCGCCGTACTCTCCAGACATCGCCCCGTCGGATTATCACCTTTTTCCGGTCAATGGCGCATGGTCTAGCGGAGCAGCGCTTTCAAGATCGTCAAGATGTCAAAAATGGCTCGATGAATGGGTGGAGGCCAAACCAGAAAAATTTTATTATGATGGAATCCATAAGTTACCCAAACTCTGGGAAATGGTTGTTATTAATGACGGAAATTATTTTGAATAAAAATTTTGTTTAAGTATGTCCAGTTTTCAATAGTGTAAAAAGCGTAAAAAAACGCGGAAATTAACTTCTAGACCTAATACTTCCGCCGCTGAGCTGCGCGGCGCAGTGCAAATCTATAGCGTCATTTACACTTCCGCCGCCGAGCGGCGCGGCGAAGTGCGATTCAATATTGATCGTGCCGCGCCGCGCGATCAATATCATAGAATTGCACCTCCCCGCGCCAATTGGCGGGGGAAGGATAAACGATCCCTAATATCGATTGCGCCCTGCCGCGTGATCAATATTATGGGATTCCAATGCGCCGCACCGCCCCTACGGCAGAGAGTATAAACGAAGCCTATGGTCGGAATGCAGTCCGTCGCTCCGCTCGGCGGAGGAAAAGTCAACGATGCCTTGTCAATCTACCTGCAGGGTAGAACCACTGGAGTAGATTGAACCAATAACTGGCTGATCCTTGCAGTGCATTTCACACAGCCTCAGTAATGGAACTACACTCGGTACGGATCGCTTTGATACGCTGCGTTCCTTATTGTGAGTTGGGGCAAACACGTATGTTATAACATATGCGCATAGAGCTCCCGCCAACGCACAGTAAGGAACGCAGAAGTATCAGTGCGATACGTCCGTATTTTATTCAGTCTGCCGCATGGACTAGGCGGCTGGCCAAACGGTGTTGGCAACATCACCGGCCAACGGGGTTTCGATCGCGAGCGGCGATCTACCGTCGCAGCTTGGTCCATTCACTAGACTTAATTGATTACGCGGTCTCTACGCACACCAGAAAACCAAAACAATACACCGCTTGAGCTTTTCGTCTTACAATACCTAGAGATTTATCGACCGACACAAAAAAAAGCGGAAAGTAATCTAAACCAGGAGTCATGCTCTATGAAAATTGTGTTGAAAGTGCCGAGACAGTGACCGCTCGGTGCTCACATGCGCAAACGCGGACCTATCGCGGATCCTCCGCGCAAACTCTCCTAGAAACTGTCGTGACGACTCCGAGATAGTGCCCCAAAAGTGCCGCTTCGGAGCCTATAGACACCCATCCAGCAGTTTCTTTGATAGTAAGGACGGAGCACTTATTAACGTTTAGGCAAGTCAGGTAACACCCATCCGGAACATTGACGCCCACGTAAGAGAATAAAATCTGTAATTGTTAAGGCAACTGTTAAAATAAGGGCCAATCACAATGAGACCAGAGGAACCAGCTCCGCACCTCTGCCATGTAACCTTCGCTCCGAGAGGGAGTGAAAAGTCGATACGGAAATGCTCGAAGGATCGGTGTACGCCCAAGCAGTCTGTTTTTGCGTGTCTATGCGGCGCGCAGTCCCGACCTGACGAACCATTCCGCGTCGACGATGCTTCGAAAAATGAGTACTTTTTACTCCCTAATCCCTGACCTCGGACTGCATCAAATTTCAATGCCTAAGCAAATATGCGCTGTCAGCTAGACGTTCATAAATTGTGGAGGGGACGCGTTGTCATCATCATCCACGTCCCTGCGCTCCCCATATTCTTGATCTTCCTCACTCGTTCCCGGCAACGTCGAACGGAGCGCTAGTCGACTGCGCGCATCACTGTCAGGTAGCACTGACTCTGAAATTTAATATCAGCACCGAGTTGCAAGCTACAAAAACTACACAATGAATCCTAATAATCCATTTTTATGGTCTGTTCGAATGATCTGACATTTCAACGATTTAGACGGAAACACCTTAAAGGCAGTGTTCACGAAGAAAAGAAGTTGTGTTTCTTTTTGGCTAAAACGCAAGCTTTGGGTCCCTCTAAGAAGATTAAGAACGTGAATGCGACTAAACTTGACCGGTAAGTGGGTGAAAATCTCGTGGGCCAGCCAGCACATTGGAGCCACTCCACCCACGTCCTATAACATTTGCCCTGAATCCGTGGTTAGATGAGCGATGGTTTCGATCAAAAGCCCTGTTCATCCTCTCATTCTCAACTTCTGTCTTCAATCACGTCAACTCGCAATCGCTTGAAACGGGAGTCATAATAAGCCGGACAACTCGTCCTGAATGCTTCCCTAGCTGAATTTCGAGGGACCATATTGTGCTTGATCTGCCGAATTCCGGTCTGCAAATGCGTCTCGACACGCTTTACGGCCACACGCGCTCGAGTCGATCGGGTTTCCAGCGCCAAAGCCGACTCGATGTGGCTTTTTGACATACGATTTTCTTTTTTTTAGGTTTCCAATTTCAATACCCACCTAGAGTCAGCGGCTGTGGCGCTGAAGCTCTTCTGACTCGGGAGCGTGCGGCCGCAAAAGCGTGTCGATACGCAATTGCTGACCGGAATTTGGCCCAAATAAGCACAGTACTCCCTTTCTGGGGGTCTTGCACGATTCCAGGGACATCATTGAAATCAGCATGGGACCGTTTTCGAGATAGGCGAAAAACATAAACGACTTTCATCGTGAACACTGCCTTTAATTATTCCATGATTCAAAATCGAGGTTTCCTACTATATATCAGGTTGTCCGATAAGTTCTTGCCGTTTTTAAATTTTTCGCAATACAATTGTAATATACTAATAATAAGAATAATAATTTAATGTAATAATGTAATATAAAATAATATAATATTAATTTAATATATTTTTAATTTTTTAAATTAATTTTTTAAATTTAATTTAAAATTTTTAAAATTAAATTCTTCGCAAACCAATATCGAGCGATTCTTTCAGCTGGCACCCTCTCCGTATACGACACAAATCTCTCTAGCAGCTTCCGTGGCTTTGGCACCTCGGTTAAACGCAAAAAGATGGTGTCGAAAATGCTCTTTGTCGACTTGACACTCCATTTAAATGCTCTAAAAATTAACAAAAAAAATCGAAACAAAAAACCAAATAGACTTTCTTGTAGAGCGAAAAATTCTCTTTCGAATAACACAAAACACTGTACCAAAAAATTTCATTTCGATCGCTAATTTTTAATTTAAAAGCAAGAACTTATCGGACAACCTAATATTAGGTTGAAGCCAAGGTTTCTGCCACTACAAGCTTTATGGTTTTTTAACCACAAAAGCTTTTGAACCCTTAGCGTTAGCCCGTCGGCCAGTGCGACTCAGACATTCATAGGTCCGACCCCAGCTCTCGAACAAGGTTCCAGAATTCCTGTCGGGTCGGGACCGTTATATGTAGTCCCAAGTGAGAAGACATAGCAAAAATTTCACTCCCCCTTGTCGCCTCAGTTGAAAGAAGTGAGGCGAGAACGGGAAGGGGTTCGACCCGAGATTTATTTGCGGTCGGAATCGCCGTTGAGTTTCTGTGAACCAATCAAAGCACAAATTCTTCTCTATCTAACGCTGCCTTCCACCACTGCAGGCCAAAGCCTGCTCTAAAGAACATGCTATAATCAGTGGTAATCTCAAAAACTAAGCATCTTTGAGTGCTTCTTTTTACTTTGAGAGGTAAACCACCAAACCTGGGAGAGTTGACAGGATATTTGAGTCATCTTAGAACTAGATCATAGCGTTTGCAGCCTGCGACGCAGCGTTATTATTGATTTTTGTGATTTTGCAACTTTGTGATCAGCACCTCTGGCCTCAAATAAATTCCTGAAGTTCCCTCAAAGTTAATAAGTATAATGACGAAGTCCCTACTCTATAGTATTTTCGTCAAATATCAATCTTTTTCGAAAACAGATAAAAACGACGAAAATCGACTTTCAAAAAAAAATGGCCGACAATTGACGAAAAATACTATTGGGTGGGGACTTCGCCATTATACTTAACTTTTGAGGCCGAAATTTATTCGGATAAGCTCAGAAAAAGAAAATCACAAAATCCGCTATAAATCAATAATATGTGCTTCGAAATTTTCTTGCAAACGCTTTGATCTAGTTGTAAGGTGACTCAAATCTCATGCATATTCTGCCAGGTTTGGTGATTCACCTCAAATTAAATAAAAACACTCTTCTTCTTCTTTGCAGCCACATAGAGGGTTTTGTCATAGGCGGAGGAACTGGGCGACCAGTAGTGGATTCGTCCATAGGTCCATTGGTGTCAGCGTGGTAGGCCTCTCCGGACAGTTGAATAAATGTGCGGTATCATGGCCGACGATACCGCAGTCAGGCACTCATCAGATTTGCTGCTGCCAATCTTTTGGCATAAGACATTAGCATTGTAGTGACCACAGCGTAATGATGCGAGCGTGCATCTCCGCCCTTCTTCCTGAGTTGAGACTCTGAGGTGCAGACGGGGGCGGTATATCTCCTAATATAGGATTTATGGCCACCTTCACAAGATGACACCGTACGAACTTGGTGTCCTCCTCGCGCAAAAGACGGAGTCGTTCTTGCTGTGAGTCGTGCCATCTTTTGCAAATTGACTTTGTTTGGAGCATCGGCGAATGGCTTTCTTATACTTCTCTCTCTCACGGGGTTTAGCACTCTCACGACGGGTGATTTGGTTGCTTTATAATGTTAATGCGGAATTGCTGGGCCTTTTCAGCTGACAGTGCTCCTTCACTGGTAATAGACGGGTCTCAGCATGCAGGTGCTCAATTGGGGAACTCCTTGCGCATCCGGTGGCGATACGGAGAGCGGCATTTTGTACTCGTTGCATCTTTGTCCAGGAGGATTCTGAGACGAGATGTCGTACGTTCACGCCGTGGCAGTGTGGAGGAAAGAAGATCACCTCTATGCAAAC
This sequence comes from Aplectana chamaeleonis, assembly GCA_029168955.1. Taxonomy (NCBI): domain Eukaryota; kingdom Metazoa; phylum Nematoda; class Chromadorea; order Rhabditida; family Cosmocercidae; genus Aplectana; species Aplectana chamaeleonis. The sequence continues at coordinate 123,092 of JAPDOI010000516.1, forward strand.
CGACGTCACCCCCTCCGCGAAGAGGGTTTTTGTCATGGGAGAGGTGCTGGCCGGCCGCAGCTCTCCTTCGGATTCTCCTACGAAGGGCCGGCGTGGAGAGGAATCCTGGACCCGCTCAGAAGTACCTATGCGCCGCGGCAAGGATGTTACCGGGAGACATACCCAGCGTCCAGTGCTTCGGATGCCAAAGGTGGGTGCATCTCTCCTGTTCAGGTCTCAGTTCTGTGAAGCATTATAACTCTGCTTTTCGCTGTGTTTTATGCTCTTCACCTACCAACTCTGATTCCTCTTCCTCAAATCGCCCCCTTTCCATTGTACATATCAATCTCAACGGCCTTCGTACTAAACTTTCTGAGCTCTCTCTTCGCACGTACTTACCATCCAGACGTGATCATGGTTCAAGAAACCAAGCTCTCTCCATCCCCTACCTATCCTCATCCTAATATCCCGGGCTACACTGCCTTCCATGCTCCAAGGTCAGCTCTTGGCGGAGGAGTTTCAACCTTTGTTTTATCCTCTCTCCCTCCCACCTCATACCAAACACCCACGGATGGTACTCGAGTACCTTCCAATCCATCTCCCTCTTAAAACACCCCTTTCTCTTTCAAACATATATATTCCCTACAACCTCATGCCCCTCCTCCTACAATCCCATTCCTCTTCTCCAAACAACTCAGCGATTATTCCCTCTCATCATCAGTTGTTTTCGCGGGCAAACTTCAATGCCCACACCTTCTGCTCGTCCCTTGGTTCTGATGCTAGAGGAGAAGAAGTCGAAGAATGGGCTGAGGAGTGCGACTCTGGTCATCTTAAACGATGATCAGCCCACTCGTCTCCCTGCCAACGGCCGATCTTCTAGCCCAGACATAACTCTTATCTCGTCCAACCTTTCCAACGCTTGCTCATGGTCTACCTCAACAACATTGTCTAGTGATCATGTTCCCGTCTTTGTGCACATCGATCTCTCAAATTCTCTTGCTCCTTATTCTGGTGTTCGTCAACGTTCTTATCTCAATTTAGGCCAAGCAGACTGGTGCCTGTTCAGTGAGGTTGCGCTACGCCTAGCGGCTGATTACCGTGGAATGGCAATGTGCACCAGAAGGAGCATAAAAACACTCAAAGATGCTCAGTACTCAAGACTACCACTGAACTATAGCATATTCTTCGCACATGAGCACGCTTTGGCCTGCGTGAAGGCAGCGCTAAATAGAAAAGAACTTGCGTTTTCGATCTGTATATCGTACTTGCCAGAAGACCCAACGCTTGGGTTTAAAAATCGTCAAAGTCAAAAAGGCGGGAAATTTCCGATTCAAGCAAATACAACAATAATAAGGAGATTTCACCACAATAAGCCCGATGAATCTCACTGCGACCGGTCGAAAATGGGGAGATAGGCTATAGATAACGAGCCCATGATCGAAGAGTAACCTCACCTTCCATTTGACTTAGCTGTGGCACACCAAACACACTTTGAGCCTGCGGTGCAGCCATGCTAGCACCATAACCAACGTTTGCCACCGCGCTACTTCGCCTCAAGCTTTCTTCATGCATTTCTCGCAAGAACAGCGTTTTGATGCGCATGTCCGCTCCCGCCGTATCCAAGTCAATACCTGAAGAGTACTAGTAATTACTATTTCAACAGACAAAATTAACTAGATTGCTGACCACTCTGTTGAAGACTACGCGTCAGTGAATCGGCCGCCTCGGGATTTGTTTGGTACAGAGTGGGAAGAAGACCACAAACAATCGAATCGTGGACCATCGCCACGATACAGGCCATTTCCGTAAACATTTAAATACTGAATCAGTAGGATAGACAAAAAATATTGTGGTGTTACCTATCACATTGCTACCTTGTACGGCGCTGCCCTCATTGATGGCATCAGTGAGTGCATCGAATCCAGCAGAAGATTTCGGTCTGCGCTAACACCATTTGGATGCAGCGCGGTGGAAAAGTCGTGCTCGAGCTGGAAATTACCCGCATCAATCCAGATCCAGAAAACTTCAAATTTGCATCTTACCCTCGCTCTGAATCAGTTTGAACTGCTCAGTGGCTGGTGGACACTTCCAATCAGGATTGTTGAAGCAAACTGCAGCACGGACAACTCAGTCTTTCCATCCATCGCCGGAGCTAAACGATACACTTTGACTATAAAATAATCTGAACGAATCTAGAATGGCCCATGGGTATGGTGGAATGATACTAATGTTGATCAATTGCCGGTCTCCCTAACAACCAAGGCCTGCTGGCTGTATCTTACACTTCACACTTTTTTCGTTAAAGAGGTCATTCCAAATGAAATGGACATCTCCAGAACCATTTTGAATGCCAATTCCGAATATGCCCTCCGGAGCCGCTAAGAATTACTCTGAAAGAATTGGCCGGCGCTTCCAAAGCTTAGCGAATAGGCCAAGGGACCCATCATGCAATTTTTAGAGTTCTAAAAGAAAAATTTCAAATTCGACTCGAATCGTGTAACCAGGGTTTAAGGTGATGGATATGAATCTCGGACTTGATTGCTAATATTCTGCGGTGCACTGAAGGTTTACCTCGGGTAAATGGTGATTAAAGGCACAGGACACCCAAGAAATTAATTTACAGATTTCATGCTTATCTTGGACAGAGTCACACGCTGATCACAGTGGTATCTCTGAAATCGTCCAAGACCCCCTTTGAACAGAGTTATCGCTCTTCAAAGATGCCTAGATTTTGAGAGTGAAAAATTGGTGGACGAGTTGTCTCAGGCCTGTATTTCTCTTTATTCGCAATCGTTACTCGAGTGCGAACCAGGATAAGGAGACAACCCGGCAGTGAACTGAAGAACGACGACTTGTTGGAATTCATCCATCCATCGAGCCGCTATCGAGTACGAAAATCAGTTAGGGGGTCGGGCCTGTGGAGTAGCGAAGGGGTCGGGCCTGTGGTGGTCGCTTAAATCTCGCTTATTTGGAGGAAATGAGATCTGGCAGTTGGCACGTGTTATATAGGAGGGTTCTTCTACACAATTACATGAAAATCTCAAAATTCATATCTGAGGTGTACTGCGCCTTAAGCCGGCGTAACCTATGTTAATATTTTGAAAATCGACAAATGAAGAACCGACTGTAGAAAACGGACGTCAAAATCGTGTATTGTTACCAACCCCCAAAAAAACACCCACAGATAAGTTTTGAGGCAAATCTGAAAATTCGTTCGAACCTCCGTATACCCATCGTAACCTACCACAATTTACACACGCGATTAACGGACCTCAAAATCCTGTTAGGCACTGCAAATGACCACCAGAGAAAGAGTATGAGCCAAATCGTGTCATTTTCGAAATCCTTAAAGCTGCGTTTGGCCTTCAGAATTCCCCACTGATGGGAAACTTCGATCAAAACATGTTGGAAAGCTTCGAGAAACGGCAAATTGAACACAGATTTGTGACTATCACCGCTGAGTAACCCTATGCGTGAGATCTGGGTCCGGTCTTACAAGGGAATGACAACTGGTTGAAAACGCCGTTTCCAACGGAACTCATACCACCAGATGTTTTGAATCGATGTTTGTAGCTGCGGCGGAGTTCTCTGAACCGAGTTATGACGGGTTTACTCGGTTAGGCGCTAAGGTAAGGATACCACAATTAGGCAATTTTTAGGGTGATCAGAAAAAGTGTTTCCGATTTGGCGCAAAACTTATTCCCAAGGGTTATTCGAGGGATCCTTTCTAACACGAACCTGAGATCTGTTTCTCTCTCAATATTCTAGGAGATTTACTGTAGGTAACTGTAGATACAATGCTCCACTATTTAAATAGTGTAGCATTCCACAGTATTTTCGAAAAATCGATAAATAGACTTTCTCAGGTTCGTGTTCAGCACACCGTAGAAAAACACACAGAGGAGTTTTGAGCCAAATCTGAGACATTTACCAAACTACTGCCTATACCCACCATAACGTACCATAACTCTATCGAAAATCAATAAACGGATCACACAGATTCGATTTTATGACTTTAAATAACCCTTACAGTAATGTTTCGAGGCAAATCTGTCATTGCGTTTATGAAATTCATCATCAAAAATCCACTTTTCGGCTAAGAGAACTTTCCTCGGTGAGAGTCTTTGTGTCGACCTTTCGTCAAAATTTCCCACAAAATGGACAACCAATTTCAATTTCCTGTTCAGCACTCCCGAAAACCCCAGAAACAAGTTTTGCGTTAAAATTCAGAAATCTGCCTGGTGGGTGTAACCTTACCTTGGCGTCCCAACTGAGGAAACTCCTCTCCATAACTCGGCTAAGAGAAGGCTACAGCCCAGTGTTGGATTCATCCAAAGGGTTCATTAATGTACCTAGCGTGAGGTGGAGGCTTTTTGGCATTTCCAGTAAGTTAATCGCGTGCAGGGCTCAAAAACGGTGGAGCGGATCACTTTAATCATGGGCTGCCACCTGATATCTCCTATCCGGACAAAGCACTTATGACCCACTCAGAATCGCTAATCGATTCAGGTTATTAGCCCAGCAACCACCGCTCTGAGTCCCAGTTGTTTAGGGCCCAGGTCGCACGTGAATGCGACGGCGGCCTAGGCGCCACGCAAACCGCGTCACCCAAAAGACAGATTTTACGGCGTCGAAGTTCAACCCGACTTCTACGGGGAGCTTCAACCTTTCGCGCTGAATATAACTCACTAGCGGGTTGCCTTCGATGCGGAGCCGTTCCAGTTCCACATGCCCGCAACCATGTCTCGCCACATCCATCAACGCGCAAACGAGCAAACATCACCAAGTCCATCAACACGCACCGTAGTTGTATCATGGAAAAGAAGCGCACCAATTCACGACAATTCGGGCGTATCCTAGGTAATTTCAAATTAGTTTCCTTCAGCACAAAGCCAGCAGTTGATTGACAGTGTTAAAGACAGTGTTCACGATGAATATCATATTCCGGTTCGACTCAGCAATGGCCTGAAGCATTCGGTTGTGAGCCATCGAATGGTTAAGAAACTGCGAAGAAAAGCGCTCAGGAATAAACCAAAATAGTGGTTTCTAACGTATGTACAGGTACAGGGCGCTGAGTCGAGCCTACGCACTTCACTAGTGATAATTCGCCGCAAGCGCGCTAATGGCAAAATATTTTGTGCGCGAATCCGATTACATTGGATGTGGCGGAGTTGCTTGGCAGATTTGATAATGCGAAACTGCTTCCGTGGAGCCACAAGCTCGTAAGAACGGAAGGCGGGGCGGAGCTAAGCAACGGGCGCACTGGGGCTAACGAAATCTTCACTTCGCGGCAGTCGTTGTCGACTTCTAGCCCCTTGAAAGTTATCCCAGTACGCCTGCTTATCCCGCTCCACCCCCATTCAGACGTGCTTACGGCGCCGCGGGACTCTTGCGAAGGCAAATTATCAAGAAAATTCCGCTACGTCCAGTCTGATCGTTTCGCGCACATTTCAAGACTAGCGCGCGCTTGCGGAAAGAGCCGTAAGCTCGTCCGCTGCCTGAAGTCTCTACGCCTTACGTTAAAGACCGCTATTTTGGCTTATATTCAGAGCGCTTTTTCTTCGCCGTTTCTTCACTATTCGATAGCTCACCCGACCGAACAAAACTCCCATTTCTGAGTCGAATTCTCTAATATGAGATTCCTCGTGAACACTGTCTTTAAATGAACTCACCAGAACAGCAATACAAACGGCGGGTTAGAATAGGACTGCTCAACTCCTGCAGTAAAGACATCCATTTCCAATTGAAACAGCTGCTCGAATTCACGTCGAACTTGTTCCGTATGTGCCTGGGAAGAAGAAGAATAGGATACCTTCACCACCATCAGATTCCAGAGCACCTTCAACTACCTGCCCCTTCCACTCAGATGGAATGTAATGCAGTTCGCTAGCGATGTGCGTCAGCTAAAGCTTCTGGCTGCCATACACAAGGTTTTCGTCTGACATCTCAGATCTATGACATACCACCATTTGCAACACCACAAACTGAGATAACGGTCATGCACGTGCTCTACCTAAACGTATCAAGATGTCTCTGACCAGCCACGTGGAAGTTGTCCACTATCACTCCAAATAACATGCGTGAAGCCTGGGGTTCCGTATTCTAGCCAACAACCCGCCGAAGGTAGTCGAAGGGAAGCGGAAGGGATGATAACCGCGCGCGGCAAGAGGAGCAGATCCACGCCCATCTTACACCATGTAAGATGAAGAAATGCAAAACTTCAATGTTACGTATCGATATCACTGCAAAGGATAAAGATTCGACCGCAGAAGCGGCCATTTTTCAGCTATGCTGTTCGAAAAATTCCGGCGGTCGCGAGGAAGCCAAGGAGGCGAGAGGTGGCCGTGAGAGCGCGCGTTTTGTACTGAAATTTCACCTCATTTACCACTTCGACTACCCGGCGGGTACCCGGCTGGGTTATTGCAGCGAATACAATCCCTGGAATTCTCGGGAGTTTCTCACAAGAACCCTCCAAGAAATCAAAGAACCTCCACGAACCTGCAGAACATCCTCATCCCATGCGGACAGCACGGCCAACACACTCCGCAATCGCTCCCACGGCAATGAACGCGATATTCTTGGCCAAGATTTCTTGCCGTCAATGCGGACGTGAACTGATTCAGTAAGCATTCGCATGAAGATGCGTCCTATTCAGGCGCGTGTTCAGCTCATGGTTCAGCTCGTTGAAGTGTCTTATGCGATACCTTAACCTCAAAAATTAATCTTCCAGCCGCTTGGCGGCTGGAGCGGATTAATTAGCCCTTAACTGAATGAACCTAGAGGCAGTGTTCACTGGATATGGAAACTTGCCCGTTTTTTTTACCTGCAAAACGTCAAGCTTTGGGTCCACTTTAAGACCAAGCAAAAAGGGATTGAAATAGGCCAAAAAGCAGCTAGAGAGTAGGTGCCAGAAAATCCCGCGGACTCTGCTGGCCCCGTTCACGTCATACTCACGGTTGTCCACCGTTCGTTTCCTATCAGGAAGAAGGGCAGTTGCCGATGGCTTTCGAACACTCTTTTATCCTGACTATTCTGGATTACCCAAAGCATGTGCATCGACCTTTTTAATTTTTGAAGAAGTACAAAAAAAAAAAACAGAAAACAAAGTCACTTACCCAAGAATTTTAAAGCGCTAAATTCTTTCTTACGCTGTATCTGTATTGTTCAAAGTCCACGGTCCCCGAAACACACCAAACTGGCGTAATTTTAATACTTAGATGTATCTTTGAACGGGTTTTCCGGTATCGGTGCCTTTGTGGGTACTTTCCTCATTAACCATTACTTTGTGAATTTGCTTACCCATAAACGTTGGGAAAACTATGGTTATGGTTTTTATCGTGAGCGCTGCACTTTAAAGGCAGCATACACACTCATAAACGTGGTTGAGATAACTTTACGGAAGATATAATGGTATGGCTCAGAACACAACGCTCACGCATTTTGAAGCGTCAGAAGCAACCACACAATGCCGCTTCATCGAGGTAAGAAAAGAAGTTAGCACCGCCCTGTATTTGCCATCCTCCTCCGAAACCGGGTGTTGTGGGCCATTCCCTACCGTCGGCGACGCTTGTGGAGTGGGTGGTACGGTAAGCACAATAAGTAAAACCACAAACATCGACGGCGGTAGGAAAAGCCCAGCACCCCTGTTTTAAAAAAGAGGACGCAAATATAAGGGGGCGGATCAACGCTAACTTCATAATCGTGTAGCATCAATATGGGTAGTTTTTGACGCTTCAAAAATGCGTAAACGTTGTGTTCTGAGACATACATTCTATTTCCCACAGTTATCTTAATCCAAGTTTACGAGCGTGTGTGCTGCCGTTGACCACTAACATGCGTACGCCTGATCGGCAAACGATTCGCACTGACACTTTGGATTCTTGTTGTTCGTTGGCGAAAACTCCGGAGCACATATGTTAAGTAACCCAACGCACCGAGTTCGCGCCAACATCCAATAAGGAACGCAAAGTATCAAGGCGATCCGTGTCGACAATGTTGTATGGTATATGATGAGGTTAATCTGGCAGCACGTTCATAGGAAGGCAATTCACGAAGTTGCGTCCAATCAATGCACACCCCTCCTAACGAGAGTGCGCTGGGAGTCCTAGTCTCCCCTGCGATAGGAGTCCTGGCTTCCTCCTGCTTAGGAGTACTGTTATTCTCTGTAGGAGTCCTACTACCGTTCTCCTGTAGGAGACCAGAAATCTTGTACGGTAGCTTGGAGCGAATTTCTTCAAAATAACATTTGCAGGAATCTAGCCAAAATACTTCTCAGTTTTCGGTTTGTTTATTGTATCGAAGCATGAATTTCACAACTTCCCATTGACAATTTTGCCAACGGCAAAATTCATGTAGGGAATGAAGCCCCACTATCAAATTTACCTCCCTCACTTATCCATGAAGGAGGGAATCCGGCTCCTAAGCACCCCCAAGTAATCAATATACGAGAGGGGCGCCTCTGTGAACCTGCATGAGGAATCTGGCTCTCCACCCGATGCATACGCGTGTCTACGTACAACGATCAACAGTTCAACGCGCGCGTTCCAGGTCAACTACCGGAGCTGCTTTGTCCTGCTTAGGAGACACAGTGGAAGCTAAATGCGGCAGCGTGTCACTGTAAGGAGACTTGCTTCGCTCTAGTTCGGAATCTCCCACAGGACAGAACAGCTCCTGTGGGAAACCGCGATTGTCGTTTTCCTCCTGTAAGGGAGTCCGCTGCCGCGAGTGTCAGAGGCTATACAGCTCAGGCATTTGACCTCGCTCTACCAGACCCTAAATGAACGTGAAGATTCCAGCAACATACCTTCCATAGTTTGAAAATCTCCGCATCCCCAGAGCGTCACGACGACGTTTAATAAGTTCAGATAATGTGAAGAACGAATACACGAATTTGGTAGAGAAATATCAGCGGGAAGAAAATGAGATTTAGGAAATCCGTACATAGCAACCTGCAGAAACAAACTCCATTGTCATTCTGAAACAACAATCGAAGTCGAAAGGAAGGAGAAAAACACACATCTTTCTCCATTTGCCTATTAAGTAAAATCAAGATTATCCAAATCCTTGTACTCCACTCCTTCAAATATTTGGCACCAGCCCATGGAGACGTAGAGCTAAAACATCGCGCTCTGGAGTAACCTATCCCGACAAGAACACTGAATGACCTAGAGCCTCACCCACCCAAAGAATAGGAATCCGCCGCAGGTTTGACTTCAATCCATTTGGGAGATGGGGTACTGGACCCAAGAAAGGCACATTGAAAACCGGTGGAGAGTACACACGCTGGGGAAATCACCAAACTACCCTAAATTGTCTACATCACATATCGAAAAAAGAAGAAAAATCAACTCACCCGTATTTACCAGCGCAACAAAGGTAATTCTTGAATCTGAGTATTCGGATTGTAAAAGATCGAAAGGAGTTATATGATCACGATCAACTTTCAAATGGAGATGCTTTTAGAACCTGAACTAACTAGAATTTCAGTTTTGATAGCACTTTAAAGCGCTAAAAAGTCTTTTTCTAAAATTGTTTAGGATTTTCCTAACACCTACTAAAGGGTATGGTAAATAAACCTCACGCAGATACGTTGCACAACGTCATGCCACGTTATAGATTCGAATAAGCTGAGCATCTTTGGATAAGTAAAGCAGATTGATAGAATAGTTGAATCTGCAATACCACAATTAGTTTAGAGCAAACTCTTTTCTAATCTCCATCAGAAAGCTTCACAAAAGTTTTCTTTTTTGGAGAATCTCAATTCATGTCCTCCATGGCAATACGCCACAAATTTTTCTGAACAGAGTTGTAAGCAGGATGCAGCTGCTCACTCAACTCGCACCAGCGCTACGAAGAGAGATAGGCGCATAGCGATTTTCATTCAGAATTGGTAATGGAGAGGGAATTTTACCCAGCTTAGAAAACGGGATGAGCCAAAGTGGGTACCAGTTGGGCACTGAAAATGGTAAGAATTCTGATTTTCCATGCATTTCAACAAGCTCGCTTTTTCAATTGTTTCCCATTTTGCCGAAAATGCCGGAAGCAACTGACCGGAAATGGATACGAAAAATTAATGGAAGCCGGAAATCGCATATTTCCGCACATAGCTACGAATATCAATTAGTGATAACTTTCTGGACAAATCTGGAATTTCACAAAACCAACCTCATCGACTTTCATTTGCAATTTCGCCCAAAACCTCTATAAACACGCCTTGGAAATTTCATAGCCCAGCCTTCCAGATGAGAGCGAAAAATTACGATCCAGCAACCTTTTAGCTTGATCGCGCAGGGAATTCAAGCGAGGTGTTGCGTATTTTTCGAAATAGGAGCGGCCTCCACCCAAAATAGGCGTACTAAAACCTAAGCAATGCTACGATGCTTATCTTTGGCGACCAAAAAAAAAATCGAGAATTTTTGAGGGTATCTCTCACCCAAATTTTAATTTTTGGACTGGCGAAATTTTGTAGCCACCCTTCTGCGAAAATTCGCAACATCGCTTGACCCTGTGGTCAGAGACCGCGCTGGACCCCGGTTATAGATCGTACTCGAGTTCGGCTCGTATTCCCCAATACCTGCAGGATCCCTTGAGTGCTGCAGTTACAGCTTCGCGAAAATGCGGATCGGGAAAATATATTCACTGTGATTTTTAGAGAATACCAATACTCGTTTAGACTCAGAGTAAAACCTTTTCTACGGCTAACTAAGGTTCTAAGCACGAATCCGTCTCACGATACTCTAGAGCTACTCTGAGTTAAAGCTACTATAAAGTTATTTCTGTGCTTCTGTTTCCCCACCCTCTTGTTTGCTGAAATCGACGAATAAACGTCGAAACTCGTATTCAGCACCCTCAAGTCACTCTCACAGCGCGGTTTTGAGCCTAATCTAGAGAGCCTTGATTTAATATGCCCACCGTAAGCTGGAGTGATCTCTCGAATGTCGATAAACAGGCCTTCAAGTCAGTCAAAAAGCCGTGTTTAACTATCGAATTTCCCTCGAGCTTTGAACCAAATCTTTCCGAAACCTTTTACAGAAGGTTGACCTAACTTTAACTTCACAATTCGTACAATATCTAAAACTAGCGCGATATTATGTGTCTGTAGCACGCGATAATGATCAGAAAGTCTACAGGGCTCAGCAACAAAAACCTAGAATAACCAAACTATATGGGAAGATGGGTATAACGGCGGGTTTGCAACCTGTCAGGTCAATCGGCACTGCTTTGTAGTATAGGATTTCCGCCCTGGTGGTCAACGGAGAAGGGATTCAACCACGCCCTTCCTCCCACCCTCCCTTATAGGCCATATATCGAAAACCTCTTGTGTAGAGCGACAAAAAATGCAGAAAAAGCTGAACCACAAATCGAGGAACTGAACCCTCCAAGGTGCCTTAACAAATCAAATTTCCAAATGAAACGTGGACATACCTCATGAAGTTCCAGTAAATAGTAAGATCAGTTTTGACCACACGTAATATCCAAAAAAATGATTGCCACCAGTATTGTACGAACACGACTAATGGATGGGAGGTGACTAGCGCAGTTGGCCACAATCGCATCCTGGAAAAGCAGTAAATTCTCGGCACAACCTAGGAAGGAAAAAGAAAGTTGGAAACGAGTGAAAAACTCACGTCAAAGCTCCGTTTTCCCCTGTAATTTGTTCACCCCGTAGAAGTTACATTTTGTTAGCGAAAGAGGTACATCCATGAGTCAACACACTGCACTAAAAAATGTCAGAGAAGAGTCTGAATAATAACAGCTTTCCAAAAACAACTAAGGATTTATGGAAGGAAGACCTTCAGCCGAAGCAGTTCTACACAATGATAACCGAAAAGAAAGTAATTGACTGCTTTTCAAAACAGGACAACTACTCCAAAACTGACCACGACGAAGACAAATCACGAAGACTGAACGCACCTTCTTTTACGGCAATATAGTCAAAAATCCGCCACTTACTGATGGTATTCATACACTAGAGAGTGAAGAACTGAAAGCAATTCGATGAACTTATTACTAACTAACAGAATGTACGATTTATCTTGTAGAAAGCCATTCTGAACAGTGTCAAAGCAGACCGGATGTCCACGGGAAGTCAACTTAGAGCTACATTTCAATCCCGTTGGAGACCGAAAATTTGAACAATGCCTAAATTGTCCGGGGTACGGCGCTGAAGGTTTGAGGGGTTTCCATACAGATCAGACACCACCCCTTCAGCAGTCAGGGGCAGGGCTGGGCACACGTCCCGGCATGTCGATTCTGGAATATGCACCCCCTTAGCTCGGTAATTTTTAGGCACCCCTTATGGGAAATCGAAATCGGCTGTTTTCCTGAATAGTTGGACAGCCATGATCTTGACTTCCTGATTTTCATAAACAAGAATATAAAAAAGCACTGAATAGAGAAAATTCCGAAAATGGCAAACAAAAAGGTGAAGTGTAATTTCTGAACTTCAAAACAACCCCGTGAGGAAAAATTTGTTGAAGTAAAACGGTAAGTTATGACCAAAAGATAAAACACTTTTCACATGCAAAACAATTGAACAATTACCAACAACAGAACGACTACTGTTGCAGTAATTAATGTTTCCTGTCGAATGTTTTCATAAACTTATGAAAGGATTAGTTAATCTGTATTTGAAGTTGTTCTGATGTGAAATCAGAACTATTGTTTGTTGTGGAATAATGTTAGGGTTCATGATGATTCGTAGGGAGTAGAAAACCCGAGTTTTACTCCTCCTGAGAATGCCGCAATCCCTTAAAAATCAGCTTGCCGTGCAAAACGGTGTTTGTACGCAGCTACACAGCGCACACGGGAATGGACGCGCACACCATACTAATAAAAATGTATTTTATTACAGAACAGGAGGAGGAAAGGGTTGAAACTGGAAGGAAATGGAAGATGGTAAAGGTAGTATATTCTGGATGTACCCATTTCAGAAATTAAATGTAAATAAACAAAGTTAGGGCGGGTGTAAATATTTAGCCGTACGATAAGGTTTCATTCAAACGAACCTAGTTAATAAAAACTAGCATTAACCTGAGAGCAAAGGATATTTTGAGAAAGAGTGAGAATCTGGCAAACATTTTAGTATCAATGAGACCGGTTTTTAATGCTTGATTTATGGACTTTAAATCTCTTCCCGGTCTTACCCCGAAACCTCGGGACAAAAACCGGGACACAGAGTTCTAAGGTCCTTAAATCACACTTAATATCAAACCTATCGCTATTAAAATGTTTCTGCCAGATTCTCCTCTTTCTCTCAAATGCTCTTAGTTCTCATGTTTATGGGTGTTTTCTTTAATCAAACTAGGTTCATTGACTGAATGAACCTTATGCATGATCCAAAAAATTTAATCCGCTCCAAGCATAGTTTGTTTACATTAAATTTCTATAATGGATACACTGAAAGAATCCCTATTTCTGCCTCCTTCCATTTACTCCAGTTTCAATCATTTTCTTCTGCCCCGTTCTGTAATTAAAATACATTTTTTATTTAATATTGCGTGCGCGTCCACTCCAGTGCGCGTTGTGTAGCTGCGGACAAACACCATATCGCACGGCTAGCCTAGTCTATGAGGAGATTGCGGCATTCAAGGTGGATAAAACTAGGGTTTTTTTTTATAACACAGAGGTACTTCTCAATGAGGAGGACACGGTAATATTCGCTTCTTTCATAGTGGAATCTGTGCAGCTCTTCTAATTTCTTGACGGTTGCCTCTCTTCATAAGTTGCATTCTCATGAATTAAGAATCTGATGACTAGTTGTGATACTGGATCTGGGCTATCTGTACTTTTAAACTGTCGAAATAAATCCTAGCCTCCTCCCAGGCACTCAGGAGGACGGCCCGCCACACTTTTGAGGCCAGAAACGGCCATCCCCCAACCTTGAGAGGAGTCATTCAGCCATCCGCGCCCGTTCTCGACCGCCACGCAGATTCTCGACCGCGACGCGTCTACGCACATCGGCAGTCACAGCCATCCGCGCCCCTACGCACTTGCTCAGAATCATCAACATGTTTTAGACAAAGAAAGTATTAACAATGTTGCTGGTGCCATAAAAGGCCTCTCATCTCACCGTGTGCTCTCAGTCGGCTCTCTTTCGGAGCCGGACCTGGAAGGTGGCCTCGAGTCGCTTTCCTCCAGAAGATCCACCGGACACCGGAGGATAATTTTGGTCGCCGAGGGGAGAGAGGGCTCCCCACGGCATCGGGGAAGTGGTATCCAACTGGGGCCATCTCCCACGGTCCACGGTGGGGGTGCACCCCACTGCGGACCGCGTAGGCGGTGGGGTCAACCCGCACTCCCTCCGTAGGGATCCCAACAGGGGTGATCCTTGTGGACTGTCCCCGAGTCCCCGGAACGAATCCGGAAACGCCGAAAATGGACATGGAGCCGCTTATAGACAAATTTTGGACCGCTTAGGGGCCGGGGGACTGACAGGCTTTTATTGGAGGGTCGCCGATCCGCGCACCTTTCTGACATCAGATGCGCTGATCGGAGAGCGCGGCTCGGCGGCTACATGGTGCGGCGGCCGTAGCCTTCGAGTGCCCCTGAGCTGCTCGGATGAGTCTGAGCAGAGTAAGCAGCATAGCGGCTCTGGTCGCGGCAAAATATAAAATGAAAGAGGAGATTTTTTGAGATGATAAGCCCGATAAGCCTTGCTTCGACCGGCTCAAAATGAGCGACTCTAGGCTATACATCAGTTCGCTTAATCTTTTGTTTGAACTTGAGCAATAAGCTTTTCTGGGCGGGTTGATCTTTGTATCTTTGCTCTCGAATCGGTAGCCACCCGCGTAGTTTCAGCATGAGCGTTGCACCAAAGAAACATGACACCAACATCAATCCTTACTTGCTACAAGATAACGGGAGTAGTGTTCACTACAACTTCATCAGAAACCAACTTCGACAGCTACTATGAATTGTGCGAACAAAACCTGCATCTCGATCAATAATTTATGAATTCCTTTTTTTGAGTGTTCGACTCAAAAGCGGGATAAGAAAATATGACAAATCAGAAAGAATAGTGCATATTGTTTTTTTTTCCTGAAATTCGACCAGAACATGCACTTCACGTTCTTTTTTTTTTTTTTGGTGTTCCGGTTTAGAGGCACCCCCTTTGCCCTCTCTGGGCAACGTCTAATATGCACCCCCTACAGGTTAACCGGGACGCGTGCCCAGCCCTGAGGTCAGGGTCAAGCGAGGCGTTGTAAAACTTCCAGAAATCGGAGCGACCACCTCCCGGCAATCCAATTTTTTGTCCAACAATCTCAAACGCTTTCGTGCCCCCTCCCTCGAAATGTAATTTTTGACACACTTTTGCCAAAAAATGTTGAACTTTTTGGCCGTGAAAAAGTGATGTCTATCCTATTCACTTCAAAGGAATTTTCATTTTTGGTACGAAAATTTTGCGGCACCCTTTTAACCTGCTTCAACTTCGGGCCACAAATTTTGCGACACCCCGTAAAAATGTGTATAAGATTCCTACGTCCCCCACAGAGCCTTCGGCGCTGGGTTGCGGAGGCTCCACAGTGAGGGTCTCAAGTCCAAAACACTATCGGACCGCGCAAGAGTTCGGAAAATGTGCCCCCGTATCCAAAAATTGCTCAGTGGAGTTGTTTTTGGGCCCTGAACACGATTATGAGGACCGCTTTCCGGATTTCCCGAAGACTAATGCGCGTTTTCGATGAAAAAAAGGGCGCTTAATAAACTATTAGAGACTTCTAGCCTTTTCTAATCTGTAACTCACTTGAATCCCAAAGCTTATTCTATTGAAAATTAAGAAACCGACTAGAAATTTAGGCTTACTATATGGAATAATCCTTTATTGAACTTTTTAGCCAAATTCATCCAAGCACTACGAACGCCACGTTCACCTCAGCTACAGGAACTACGAACTTTGACAGGCTATAACTTTTTTTCGCAGATGTCCGTAGCAAAATTCGAGTTCGAATTCGAAGAGAGCGTGAGAGAGTTAACAAGAAATCATTCATCAGCTTTCTGACCCAGGGGGAACATTATGCGAGGTTCCCAAGTTAGCGTAAGAGTCCGTTTGGAATGCTGAACATGAATTTGAGCTCAGCTTTGCAATTTTCGAAGGACTATCATAGGTGTGCCGTAGCCGGTCAATGAAGCTGGCTTGCATGGGGCAGCGAAATACAGGCTGTAATATCGCTTAATTCTGATGGTTTCTACGCGTGCTTATGCTTAGCGGGGATTAGAGACAGGGAGAGAGCGCATGGCAGACGGATGGAGCAGCATCGCGCGCGCCATCAATGATGAGAATTACGATCTTTCGGAGGGATACTGTCACTGAGTTACCGTAACCTACCACCAGCAGCATACGCGGTACGATAACTTCTCAACGGGCGGCGAGCAGGGGTTCTTAACATTTTAGAATAAAATCAAAGATTTCCGATTAGGTTCGTCGGAGCATTGTACCCGAGAACGAAAATTTAATTTTTTTTGAAAACTTTCGGTCCCCAAGAGAAGGAAATCGTAGTTCTCCTAGATTCTACACAACGACTTGCTTGAACCTGCCCCCCCCCACCCAAAATCCTTCGGAACTTCAGAAAACGAACGTCCGGCAGCAATGAGCCCCTCTAGATTAAGTTCCAATCAAATCGAAAACTTTGATCAAACTACAGTTTAGCTACCACTAGCTAAAAATATATGAGAATGAATCTCGTGTTCGTCTTCAGCACCCCAAATAACCCACTGGACAGAGTTGGGCAGAAAAAAAATTGACCTCTTGAGACCGAAAAGTAAGAAAATGCCAGAAAATACATTAAACTGAAGAAAAAAATGTGTAAGAACGGAAACGACACGTGATACACATACCCTGTCCAGATTCTCTATGTGATCCCATCGCTGATCACTATGACGAGACGACGAAGTCATCACGGGCGGTGTATGAGCGGATTCATCGCGTGCTGATGAGCCGACAGGGTGACTCGACGGCGGGAATGGTAGCCATCTCCCGGCGTAGATGATCCAGATATTCTGAAAACCCTCAAGATCAGACTTCAGCCCAAAAATCGAAAATCGAGGTTCTAACACTGCCTCAGCCCAGAAAATCTACTGAATTTGAATGGAAGATTACCTCAGCCGAATACTTCGAGGCTCCAGAGAGGGAAAGCGGGGATAGTGTGACCTCGGGTGGACAAGAGGAAACAATTTTAGATTTTAAATTTATGTCAGTGCACTTGAGTAAACGACGACCAAAAAGCTTTTTTTCAAAACGACCAGAAGCTATTTTTAGTATTTCGCAAACTGAAACATTTTCGGCTCAAAGTTGTCCAGAGGGTGAGAGTTATTTGAGGCGCAGAACACGAATATGAGGTCCGTCTTCGGTTTTCGGATGATTAAACAAAGTTACTGTAGGTAAATGACGCTTTATGCACCGTAACCTACAGTATTCTTCCAAAAAACTGAAAACGGACCTCATATTCGCGTTCAGCCCCAAACAACCCATCTAGACAGAACCTTGGGCTGAAACTGTTTCAACTTCTAAAACTTTAAAAAATGAGGTTTTTCGCCATTTGCAAAATCCTCAAGTACACAGTACATTTAGCAACTCCAAACTGTTCCTTTTCGTCTCCACTAAGATCTTCTGAAAACCGTTTTTCAAGGTTCCAGTTTAGGTACAGGGTGGTCCCCTGCCAGATTACCATTATAGGACTTCTTGGAACCTACCCAAGAGAACTCGTAATGGAACTCCGATCTGAGGCGACCGAATCGGCCATTGCACCAGACCAAATCGCATATCGTTTATAGCGCAAGTTTTGTTCACGCACGGTAGCACCTCCCGGGAGCGACTTTTCTCCCCCAAGCTGTTTCGATGTGCGATCCGCTCCAAAAATCTTGCGGGGGATCTCGCGCCCAGGGAAAAGTGCACTCAAAAACAGTTCAGGAAGTCCGATAACTTCGTCTGAACACGATTCAGAAGCAACCCAAGAGGAAAGCGATCTGCAACTCACAAAGGTGATGACTCCGTGTTGCTGGGTCCACCACCGAAAAGCATGTTGCGTCCTGTGATCACTATTGGTGAAATCGGATTACAAGTACTCGCTCTTTGATCTCCGTCTTCATACACATCATCGATTCTCTAAAAAATGCTGTGTAAAACACTGACACATCAGACACTTAACGATTGTATAGCAGATAAGAATAAAGAAATTTAGAAATAATAGATTTCTTCCTTTCTAGACAAAAATTTGCCTTACAAGATAAAGTGCATACTTTCGTTCTCGGAGCCAAACTACGGTCCGCATTTGCGGACTGAGGCTGTTAGATCACGCGACACTAAGACAATCGTGCTGGGAGAAAGGTGAATCGTGCCGGGACCAAGTGGTTGGAGTTGCAATGGCCGTAACCCGCAAATGAGAACCAGAAATTGGCTCCGGGAACAACAGTACTTCCAAGGAAAGCGGATTAAGTGAGTGAAATACTGCAGTAGGAGCTGACCTGATACGATTTCTGATTTCGGGATGACCAATTCAACATGCGTTGCTGTCTATGCGTACGCCAATACGCTGCAAACGTTTCTATACATTTTGTAGAGTTGATCAAAACTAGAAAATGAATTGTATCCGAAAACAATTTGACAGACGACATTTGAACGCCCACGACCGAATCAACTTGAAGTAGCAGAGACAAACTGGGATAATACTACGGTACATATACGGTTGAATGATCGAGGAGACAGCTCTGTCTGAAAACTCGCCTAGAAAAATCACGTAGGGTGTTGATGAACAGACCATTGAAAGGTTTTTTTTTTCATGTTATGAAGATTCCGGCGATCGAATGACAATAGACTCACGATAACCTATCGTAGCTTTTCCAAAATCGAAAGAAAAACCTGTCAGAACCTCAACCCACTAACAAGAAAAACGTTTGCTTAAAACGAGTTTTTGTACTTTTGTACCTTCCAAAACGAGCGGTAATCTATCGAAAATCAGGAAACAGACCTCATAATCGTGTTTAGCGCCCAAAATATCCCCCCTGGACAAATCTCGACTGAAAGCACATTCTTAGAACTTTGTACAGAGTGATGACATTTTGGACCTTTTCAGACGAATCGTTTGTTAACCGTTTCTCCTAGCAATTTGGAGGTTCTGAAAGCGTTTGAATTATTTTCAGAGTAGACTTGAAACTTCTCCTGAGGGCTATTTGGTGTGCTTATCACCAATTGGAGGTTTATCTGTCGATTTTCCAAGGTTTTTGACTAATTTTTTTCGAAGCCTCCAATCGGGCGAATTTTGAAGTCGAAACGAAAGTTTTGGCTAAATCCGGAACGCTACTACAGAATTGGCTCTAAGCTTTCTTTCTAAGAGTCATTTGGTGGGCTAAATGCGAATCTGAAGTCCGTTCATCGATTTTCTACAGCTCACCGTAGTTTACGGTGGATATACTCCACCTCGGTCAAAGTCCCAGAATGGACTCAAAATCTCTATGCGGAGTTTACTCGGGGCGCTGAATACGGATTTAATGTCCATTTTTCAATTTTCAGAAGTGCTAAGGTAGGTTTTACTCCTAAATGACGTTGTACCTACCATAACCTACAGTGAACCTGAGAACTTCGAAAGATGAACCCAAAATCGTTTTCAGCACCTACCCTTGCCTTTTCGCGAAGCCTGAAAAACGATTATAACTTCTTGGAACCAGCAGCTTGGTGCGGGATAGTGCGTGGTTTTACTATTGAGGCACAAGAAATACTAATATAAATAATACCAGCCGTTTTCGCAGATGCGTTTACCACTAAAATCACCTCCCTTCTAAATAAGAGGTTTCATTAGACTTAAAAACATCGACCAACAACGGTATACGTACCGTGACCATCCCAAATCTTTCGAAAAAAATATTTGTGTTCAGCACAACCAAATTTTGCTATTTGTTACATGACGGGTGTAAAACCCCTTTTAACCAAATAACCCATTTTAACAGAATTTGGGCGAAAATTTATTTGGAGGTACAAAAATTTAAGCAATGTACTCCATCCTATCAAAGTCAAAGATAGGATGATTGCAAAAAGCCTGTCCGAAATGAAGAAAAAGTCCACCTCTTGTGGAATACCATACTGGTACGTCTGGATTTATACTATACCGAAGTTCAACAAAAGTCGTGCATTCAGATTGGTAATGAAGTAACAGATTATGTCAATTCCGAGAAACGAGAAACAAATAGTTCTTTTCCGTAAAGGTCAAATGGGAACCAAGCTCATACGTTTAGGAATAATGTACAAACTAGCGAAATCAATAACTCCGACAAGGCCGTCTCAACAAATTAAATAGCCCAGTAAAACATCATAAATTTGCCAATTTGATTCTTGTGAACAGAGAAATGTCCAAGAAAAGTTTGAAGGTAATTTTTTTCAAATCCGAATCCTCGACAGAAAAGAAAACAACGTCTTTTAGCCTAAACTAGCACCTCATCTTCAAAAATTGAATCTTTAGAAACAAAGGAAGCCTTCGAAGAGTGAAACCTTCTCGTAAGAAAAACGTCGAACGAATGACAGCTGCGTCTGGTGAATTCAAAGCGTGATATGAAAAATCAGCTGACACTACGACACTACGACGCTATACAGCAGGCGCCGTTGCGGCACACGGACAGTTGTTGCATGGAAACAATCATCTGGATCAGAAAATCACAGTAATCAGACTGAATTGACGCCACTGAAGCTATACTTTCACATATCAAAACGAACAAATAAGGTCCTCGGTGCTATCGCAGTGAGGGGGGGGGACTTGGCCACTTTACTTGGCCACGCCCTTTTTTCAGTGTCGCCGTGAAATTTGAGCACCAAGAATTCTCTACTCAACTCTTGGCATTTTTCCAATGTCGCTACACTTCACAATGTGTAAAGTATAAAAAACCTTCATTCTAAAAAATACGCGACTATTAAGAGCATGTTTCTATTGATAAAATTGGTGTTTAGAGAGTAGAGCCAAATTACGAATAATTTCTCTTGTTTAGATCTACTAACCTCATAGCCTCTATGAATCTTGAAGTAAATGTGAACTTTTGCTGCATTTTTGAATTTTAAAATGGTTTGATGATAAGTTGTGATAGAGAAGTTAAGTTCATGAACAGACCACGAAAGCACAAAAATTTTCGAACGCTTCACGAATTTGCGTGTAATCACTTGCGCAGGGTCATGCTAATCTTCTCTGTATTGTTCCCATTCTAGTATATGTTCAGGGATGAACGGGAAACCACCAGCGCGCTTTTATTTATAGGCGTCCTTACCTGCGTTCCGTATCACGCGAGGGTCATTATACCTGCACAACAGGTATGTGGCCAATTAGCACCTGCGCCGGTCCAGGGAGAAGTTGGACTCTATGGCCCACACTGTACTTAGTCCACTGAGATTTAGTCAGTTTTTTTTGACAGGAACGGTAGCATGAAGCTACAACTTTATACCGATTAGCATAATTATTCGGATAACACTTGATCATTTCGAATATTGAACTAATTCCGGAGAATTTTTTTCCACCAATTGAAAAAAAAAATGATTTCTTCGTTTCTCGAGGAACTCGATTCATTCGAGAAACCAAAATATCGAGTTATTCAATTTGTTTGGCTAGGAAAACGTAACATCTTCGACTTTCTAGATTTTCTGGTTTACTCGCTCCAAAATTTTCTTACACCCAGCCGGTTCTAATAAAAACAAAACGAACTATGGAACAGTTCGTCTCGTCATAAACTTGTTTTTTCAGGGAAAAGATTATTTAAAGTTGGCCAAGTACTCTGCCATGTGTTTTGAATCCGCAGATTATGGAAAGCCGTCAACTCGCTGCAGACTTTAGACTACCGGCGGCTCGGAGCTGATTTCGAGTCTTCGACAGCCTGGTGCAGACTTTGAGCCACCGTTGGTCCGATGTAAAAAGACGCCGCTAAGGCATCTTCCATAGTCCTCACCGCAAGCGCGACACGCGCGTGACGCGCGGGACGAGCGGGAAGCCACTATAAAATCTCCGGCGGCATCGCCATGGCGGTGCGAGTTAAAGTCGGGCCTTAACTGTAACATGCACAGAAATTCATGGTTTGCATTTGCGTATGCGGTAGCGTAGGATAGTCCAAGAATTATTTATGTTGGAGTGGACTCAAATCGAGAAGTAAGTATTGATTGAAATGGTTTAGGCGGCGGCGCTATGGCGGAGCTGGTGGACTATGAATGTTCTTAACACGCGTCCCGCGCGGTAAGAACTTTAATAGTCCGCCGCGTTCCCCGGGCGTCACGCGCTTGCGGTGAGGACTATGAAAGGTGCCTAAACTGGCCGTATTCATGAAATTATAAGAGCCTCCCGGGAAGGTTTTTCAAATCCGCCGATGTACGCGGCGGGCGAACTTCGGATACTCCAGGGAGGCTCTCGTAGTTTCATGGATACGGCCACTGGTGCAGACTTTGAGGCCCTGGCGGTCCGGTGAAGATTATAGGCCGCCAGCCACCTAGTGCAGACTCTGAGCCACCGGTGGCTCAGAGATGATTTTGAAGCTTAGGCGGCCCGGTGCAGATTGTGAGTCGCCGCTGTCCCCATGCAGCTTTGAGCCACCGGCTGCACAGAGGGTCAGTTTAAAATGAATTTTTGAATCTATTAAATTTTTTACTTGACTCTCCACAGTTTCAACACATGGATCTAAATGCGAGTACATTTTACCAGTCTCATTGTACGTCGCAATGTGTGAAATGCAAAAACCGCTAAAAAAGATTTTTTCAGAGAACATGTTTGGTCCTATGAAAGAGGTACTCATACAGTGGAACCGAATAAGAAATCTTTTTCTTGATTCAATCTACTAAGCTCTATAAATCTCAAAGCAAATGTAAACGTTTTGCTGCATTTTTGAATTTTACATAGTTTGATAACAAGTTGTGATAGAGAAATTAAGTTCATGAACAGACCACGAAAACTCAAAAAATTTTGGAACGCTTCACGAATTTGCGTGTCATCCTTGCGCAGGGGCCATGCTAATCTTCTCTGTATTGTTCCAATTTTAGTATATGTTCAGGAATGAACCGAAGACTACCCAGCGCGCTCTTATTTATAGGCGTCCTTACCTGCGTTCCGTATCACGCGAGGGTGATTATAGCTGCACAACAGGTAGCCAATTAACACCTGCGCCGGTATAAGAAGCGGACGTCTTGATTATGGTAATGTATTTAATCATCAGCAAGTTGGACTTCATGGCGCATTCTGTATTTAGTCCAGAAAGATTTATTGAGTTTTTTTGTCCGAAACGGTAGTATGAAGCTACAACTTGAGACCAATTAGAATAATTATTTGTATAGTACTTGATCAATTCGAAAATTGGAATCACTCGGGGATCTCTTTCCGAATAGTTGATTAATCCGAAAAAAAAGTATTATTGGTTTCTCCCGAATTCGATTCAATCGAGATCTCAAATTATCAGTTATTTGAGTTATTCGCCTTAGTCAAAGAAGGAAATAATATCTTACAAGGCAGGCCATTTGAAAAAAAGCGTGGCCCTACAGAACGAAATGCGACTTTTATGAAAAGTTTTTGACGGGAAACTCGAATTTGACCTCTATAGCTGCGTTCCATAGCTCTGGATGGAGTCATATGCGTTTTATTGGTGAGGAACCATAGTTAGGTTTCAGTATGCATAGCGCAATCTGCATTAAAAGCATTAAACGCGCTAAAAATCATTTCCAATTTTTGTGTACATTTGAAACATTCGGGCTAGCTAACATCAGCCACAAAACTTGATGCTCTGGGAATGAGCTTTTTAAAAGTTATAGCCACCTGAAAACTGCTGTGGGGTCGATCATCTAGCATTTCTGAGTGGAACATCTAGCTTTTTTTTCATTGAATGTTGATGTGACCGTCCAACAACTTGGAAAATATTTATGGCACGAACTCCATATGCAGAAAAACTTAAAAATGACAATGGCCAGTATAGTGACGACCGAATATTTCCAAATAATTCAATCAATCATATTTTCGCTTCAATGCCAGTATGACTTGCGCTGTTTTTGATTTTCAGACTTCAAGCAGTGCTCAAGCTTTCATAATCGATGGCAGAGTAATTCCTCGCATTCACAAAATCACAATCGTCACTTATTCGAGAAAAGTTCAAAATATCAGAACTTTTTCGAATAACTGACAATTCTGATTCTGTGAATGCTGAAAATTTCACTCTTTCATGGATTCTGGAATGTTTCCCCATTACTTGGTACTTGAATACCAAAGAGAGCACAAACCGATTCGAGACACAGGCAAAAAAATTGATTGAAATGATTATTCGAAAATATTCGGTCTTCACTATAGTGTCCAGGCCTCCGAATGCAGGAAAACTTAGAAAACGATTTTCGGAGCGAAATTCAAATTCAATTTCACAGTGTATTCAAACTGGTTTTTCCTTGCGAATGAATGTTTTTGAGGACTTTTTCGACATTTTCGTACACTAAAGCGGCTAAGCTAAAAGCAAAATCATGAAAAATAATATACGATTTTCAGCGTGGACGTCTTTAATTTTCTAGAAAACTGAAATTGGACGTCAAAGCTGTGTTCAGCGCCCAAATAGCCCCAACAGACTTCGGGCGAAAAGAATTTTGATTTCAGATGTCCCAAAAACCCATAAGGGCTCCCTTCTCTTTCCGATACTCCAGAAGTCGAAAAAATTGCTCAAATATGGTACGCAGCAGAAACACGCTGTAAAACCACGAAATCCTAATGGTTTCTACGCGTGCTGCTGCGGAGCAGAGGTTAGAGACAGCTAGAGGACTTGTTGTAGTAAACTACATAGTCGAGCGGCAAAAGTCGCGCCGCCACGGTGAAGGACAGAGGACAGCTACGCAGCTTCGTCCCTGCCCTTTACTCCCTTCCTTTGTGACGCGACTTTTCCGACTATGCAGAGGCCTTGTGACGGGAGGGAGCAGCATTGAGTGCGCCTCTCGCGCCATGAGCGATGAGAATTGCGATCTTTTCACGGAGCATAATTCAGGGTACTGGACCCGAACACGGGGTTCCTTTTCAGTTGGGTTAAGGTGTGGTAAGGTCATTAACCTACAGCAACGTATAGCAGTCTTCCGAAAAGAAACTTAAAAGAGGAATGACGAGTGCGCGATCAAAGTTTTGTCTGCAGTTTTTCCGAGCTCATGACCTCGAGCTGAAATATTGGTTTCGTAAAACACCCGCGCAGACATTGTAGCGGTGCCGTGCAGGTCAAGTTCATACTTCCCACTGTCGTGATGATTTCCGATCGATACGGATGTAAACGACTGTGCCGCGTCTAGGTTTGAAACCGGTGCGGTCGGCGCGATTCGATGGTGGCGACGGGACCATGGCGCCGGTCTATCCGGAAGGCGTGACTGTGATATGTACTGTGCTTCCCTGGGCCTAATTCCGGTCCGCAATCGCGTCTCGGCACGCTTTGCGGCCGCACGCGCTCGAGTCAGTCGGGTTTCCAGCGCTAAAGCCGACTCGATATGGCTTTTTTATACAATTTTCTCCAATTTTTCTTAGTTTCCGATTCCAAAACCCACCTAGGGTCAGCAGATCGGCGGCTGTGGCGCTGGAAGCTCTTCCGATCAGGAGCGTGCGGCCGCAAAGCGTTTCGAGACGCCATTGCGGACCAGAATTTGGCCCAGATAAGCACAGTATGCCGCATCAGCGACTTCCTCGCACGCAACACCTGCACAGGTTTCGTCCACTGTTAGCTAACATATCGCGCAGACAAATTCCGACTGTAACCATCACGCGCAGACTTTCCAGCTGTAACCAGTGACCAATCGCAGCGACGGAAAGTATAAATCGGAAATTTCATAGACTACTGTCGAAATTTCAGAACTTTCGATTGTAAGACGCCATCAGCCCGCACTTCGCACCCTTCTTCGAGTTCACTTCCACAAATTCCCGCATATTATAACCAAGTTAACATTGACTTTCAACCCTGTTTTTAATTGGGAAATAGAACCTTTGATTCCAAAAAGCTTTATTCTTCCATAAAATATCATCTACTCACAACAAAACTAATAACTATTCCGGATTAACAAAAATCAGTAAAATGCAGAGGCAGCCCTCAGAGAAACAAATAACACTATTAGAAACACAGAAACAAGAACTTCACTTCTTCACAGAGTAGTTGTTTTTAACACACTTAATACGATGACAATGACAACTGCATAATGTAGTAACACTATGCTTTGGTTCCGATCAATAACAGTAGATACTGGAGGTAACAAAATCAATAAGCACCTCAAAAGAGTCAAAATGACTTCACAACATGTCAGTCAAAGTCTCAGAAACAGCCAATTCCTAGAGAGCAAAATCAGCACAAAGGCCATACCAGTAGATAGGAAGGCATCTGGACATTAGGAACACATCAGTAACTTCAAGCACATGAGACAGAAAAAAATGAACTACAGAGCAATACTGCACATAGCTGGAACCGGATAATGAATGACCCTCGCCTGACATTCTCACCATAACAAAATACCAAACTTGACCTACGAAAATCGTGTGGAGAAATATAAAAACGTGATTCTGGTGAGTCCGCCAGTTGAGTATTGCAGAAATCAAAAAATACATTCAGGAACAGAACAAAATTCAAAAGATCAATAACACTTCACAGGGTTTTTCTAACACGTATTATAGCATAAATTCTACTCTTATCCTCTGAGCACCGAGAGCGTTTCGTTCAAAGCCTGCAGCCATGCATGAAGTAGCTCGCTGGAATCCGCAGAAAGCAGAACACTGAAACAACTAGAGCTTCCTTACATTTTCAAGATTATAAAGACAAGAATAGAGGCTCGGCGTCTTTATTATCTAATGAAATACGCCACACATTCGAGTTCATAACCGTAGAGGCTTAAATGTGTTTCGGGCCAACAGAATGACTTGCAGGGGCCAGCCGACTTTCCAGATGAATCTGGTCCCAATTTACCGATCCAGGAGCATAGGTTCGTTGAGGTGGAGACAGCGGTCAGAGAGGTGAAGGTTGTTTAGAATACCTGAGTGGGGAAATGGTGAAGGTTCCCTATAGAATCGCAACTTCGAGAATTTGACGTTTTCTCAATCCTCTTTTTCTTGCATTCAGTATACTTTTCTTTTTAAAAATTAATTTTGAAACATTTTTTCGTTAGATGACCTTCTTTTTAAATTCACTATTCTCAATGAAATTATCTGCCTAGGTCATGAAAATTTCCGTTGAGTGTTTTGGATTCAAAATTTTTCGGAAATTTTTTCCAAGCGATTTTTGAAAATACCAGTTCTTCGCTCATAACATTTTGCCCTTTAAGATAAATCTTTGAACGAGTCGTTTCCGAAATCTTCATGAAATTCCGCGTCGAATAGTGTTTTCAACTTGAAAAATGAATTTCAATCTCTCAGCCGATTTCAATTTATGAAATAACGTTTCTTTCACCAAAAGCAATCATTTTTCCGTCCATAACTTTTTACCCTAGAAGATATTCCTTCGCTGAAGCTTGTTTTCGGAATCCCATAAAATTCTGCATCGAATAGCGTTTTCAGTTTCTAAATATTACGTTTCCGCTCTTTCTCAGCCGATAAATTCGGATTTATAAAAGTGAACTTTTTCCGCCCGAAACTACCGGTTTTTCGTCCACAGCTTTTTCATGCTTGGAGATGGACCTTTGTTGAAGAGTTATTTTCGGAATCTCAATGGAACTCTGCGTCTGACCTAGTGTTTCCAGTTTGGAAAAATATTTTCTCGATTCTTCAACCCAATTCATTTACGAAGCACCGTTTTTCGCCTGAAACTCTTTAACCGTTAAAAGATACGGTTCTGGTTAAAGAGTTGTTTTTCGAAATCTACGCGCAAATCCTGCGTCGAATGATATATCCGGTTTCCTAACTTTTTGCTTGCTCCATAAGTCAGCAGCCAGGCCGGTGGAGCCGAGCTCCATAGTTACATCCATAGGGTGCACTCGCCTCTGTGGATTAGATGAGAGCACGCAGAGTTCTGCGGAGTCTACAACCAACGGAGCTCGGCTCCGCCGACCTGGCTGGCTTATCGGAGCAAGCCGAAGTTAAGAACCCGATATATCATTCGAAGCAGAATTTTTACGCAGAATTTTAGAGACAAACTTCACCCAGAGACCCTATCTTCAACGGTCAATGAAGTTATGGAGGCAAAAAAGCGGCGTTTCGTAAAATGAATTAAACTATAAAATGAATGATCCCGAGAAGATAATTTCTGGAAACTGGGAACACTAGTCGACGCAAATTCTATTGGATTCCGACCACAACTTCTTCACCAAAGGTCTATCTCTAAGCATTGAAACTGAAGACGCTATTCAATGCTCACAAGTTTATGAGGATTCCGAGAAACAACCTTCACCAAGGTCTATCTCTAAAGCCCAAAAAAAGTTATGGACAAAACCCGGCAGTGACACCAAACTGGCAATCTTGAAAATGATTTGCAATGAGTGTTGGGTCACTTTCGATTCTTTTTCGAAGGGCGTTTCACTGGTTGTCACCGGTTCTCCCAATGGGTGAAGAGTTTCCCCTTTCACCTGCCCAAAAATAGAAGGTTAGAATTGGAGTTTAATGGCTCCACCCAACGAAAGCTATGTCCAAGAAGGAATACAGCGCCTTTAAAATGTATACACAGAATCCCCGAATAAGCTTTTTATTCCGGACCGGATCAAATTCGCACACGGAAGGTATGATAACCACTGAGAGCTCATGCCATACCAGAAAACCTAATGCACTAATATTCCCAACACATTTCAAGTTAAAGCGACCAGCTGTGAATCAGGGCCTAAGAGAGGCTCTCAGCGCAGGTCCGGCTGATTTTTCGACGTCTTCTACGAAGAGCACTTTGTCTGGAGTGGCGCCCGGACTGGAGAAAATAGTATTCTCCATGTTGTCCGTCTCCGACCAGAAGCGCAACTACCACTGACCCAACCCGAAAGAGCTTCAGTGCTGCACCACCATAGACTTGGGGACCGAATCGAGATAATTATTCGAATAATATTCGCATAATTCGAATATTCCAAGTATTCGAGATATTCGATTCATTCGAATTTCAATTTTAGGGTTTATTCAGAATATTCCGATTTTATTCGGGAATTTCAAATTTGGATTTATTCGAAATATTCGATTTATTCGAGGATTGAAATTTTGGATTTATTCCGAATATTCGATTTATTCGAATTGAATTTTTGGATTTATTCGAATATTCGATTTGATTCGAAAATTTAAATTTTGGATTTATTCGAGATATTCGAGTTATTCGGGAATTTCAGAGATTTTGGATTTATTCGAATATTCGATTTATTCGAGAATTTCCAATTTTTCGATTTATTCCGAATATTCGATTTATTCGAGAATTTAAAATTTGGATTTATTCGAATATTCTGATTTATTCGAAAATTTAAATTTTCGGATTTATTCGAAATATTCAGGAAAAAGTGCCTCACGATTCGAATTAACGACAAGACCTATTTCCTTTGAAACAGAAACCCTTCAAAGGAATCTTTTCACGCAAATTGAGCTATCCATTTTTGTGAGTACCATTTCCACTGTTCGTTCTTGTGTGCAGGTCTCCCGTCGCGCGCTGTACACAATATCACCAACGCACATATGTGATTAGGGCAGTGCTATCCGAAGATTATGCCGCAACAGGCTGGACTGAGTACTCCAGGAAAATCCAAAACAAGTTCACTTGTAATATAACTGTAACTTTACTTGGGAATGTCTCAAGTAACACATTTATATTATCATGTAACACTCTACATTTATGTTACATGCAACTTAAATTTATATTACATGTAAGATTACACTTATGCTTACATGTAACTTACATTCTATATTTTTTCATTATGAAGGCCATAACGTGACGCAGACGACACGCGACGCAGAAGCGTGTTCCAGACCACAAACTACGCGAAAAAATGCTGTGCAGGGCCTCCCATGCTGGTGTAGGGCCAAATGCTGCTCGAACTAGGGTAGTTGAACCAGCATCCAACGCCAGTCGTAAGCCTGACCCCGCGAGTGCGTTATACATTTCCTTGGAAACCACCTTCTTGAGTCGATTTAAGATTACTTGCCGAAGCTTATAATGTGCCCGTTTGAGTTACATGGAACATATCGGAGGCGCACTGCACCCAGTATCCTCTCAGAAATCGAGAACAAGTTACTTGTAACATATCTAAGCTAATGTAAAGTTGCCTGCCGACTTATCCTCAAGCCATTTAAGTTGGGGCCTCCAGAGACAGGCAGCAGCGACCGTTTATCCCATCGTTTTTAGCACTGAATACGCAGGGAAGTTGGCAAGATTGAAACTTGTTGAAACTCGCAGAGAGCATTTTCTACTGGCAAAAAAAAAATGAGATGGAACACGTATGGATAAACAGTCACTGCTGCCTGTTTAAATTTCTCATTTAAGTTACATGCAACATATCGACGAAACCGCTGGCAATTCGCGTCCAATATGTTACATGTAGCTTAAATGGCACAATAAAAGTCATAAGTAACTTACATCGGCTTAGATATGTTACAAGTAACTTGTTTTCGGGTTTTTATGTTACAAGTAACTTGTTTTCAGGCTTTTATGTGACAAGTAACTTGTTTTCATTTTCTGGTAGCCGTCGCCCATTGGCGCTGGGCCGCCTCCGCGAAATCAATAGTGTGTTCTCCTGCTCCCATTATTTTAGGCCGTCGCCGCCCGTAATGGTGGATAGAGGGTATCCACGAAAGTGTGGCTGCCCCTGTCCCCCATTGTGGGAGCTAGTTAAGCCAATCTCCTCCGATTTTCAACCCCTCCGTCACTGGTCTCCTTTCTTTGAATTTCGTAATTGATCCTATATATAAAGAATCACAAGGGCAAGAAAAATAATGTTGACAATGGGGCAATATGGGGCTACGAGCGCTCAGCACAGCGCCTGCATGGTGGTGGGGGCAGCTTCGAAGAGGAGCCGATTGGGGCGCGTTATTCAGCGCCTTCACCACTGCTTCATCCTGCTTTTTTGCTTATTGCTTTCTTTTTTCGATTTTGTGTTTAAGTGCAATTTCATTTTGTATTTAAGTGCATTTTCATTATCAATGCTGTCGAATTCTAGGAAAAAATTTTCGAATCAAAGGTTCTCCTCAGGCGTCAAAAGGGTAATTTCGGAGAGCATTTTCAATGAAACCCCTCTATATACCCCCATCAAAGTTGGTTGCTAGAGATGAAGAGTGCTATGAACAATCCCAAAACAAAAACCAAATCGAGGCAAGTTTCGAATCCTGGGAGAAATTTTCGAATCAAAGGCCCCCTCAGGCGTCAAAGGGTAATTTCGGAGAGCATTTTCAAAGAAACCCCTTTTCAAACCCCCATCAAACCTGGTACCTAGAGATGGGGAGTGCTATGAACAATCCCAAATCAGAAACTAAATCAGGCAAGTCTCGAATCCTGAGAGAAAATTTCGGATCAAAAGGTCCCCCTCAGGCGTCGAAAGGTGAATTTTGGAGGCGTTTTCAGTGAAACCCCTTCCCAAACCTCCATCAAACCTGGTATCTAGAGATGGGGAGTGCTATGAGCAATCCCAAATCAGAAACCAAATCGAGGCAAGTTTCGAATCCTAGGAGAAAATTTCGAATCAAAAGGTCCCCCTCAGGGCGTCAAAAAGGGTAATTTTATTCATTTTATTTATTTATTTATTACGTTCCGTAGAACGCTCCAATAAACAACCAGCTGACCATTAGAAGAAATATATTCCATGCTCAGGAAAACAAAAAAGCAAAATCAAAAAATCAACAAAAATCAATAAAACCATCGGTAACTAGATCAATGCAGACAACAGCAACGGTAGAAAAAGAACTAGAGGCATCGGGTTCGAAACACCGGCACATTTGCAGAAATGGTTGAATATGCGTGAGCATATTTTTAAAAATTTCGTTTCAAAATGAAAATGCCCGTGGGACTTCATCTCTCTACAGGCCAACGAAGCCAAGGTTGCCGTGCCAGCCAGCTATGGCACATTGGACCTTACCGGAACTTCGGGTCATGGGTTTACTGGCTTATGGGACCGGTTAGGTGGCCAACCAGCCTGCGGCAAGTAAAGCAGTTTCGCAATATTTTTTTTTCGAGAGAAAGTACAGTTCAAGCGGGAGCACTCACTCTAAATTCGAAACCAATTCATGAAAATAGGTCGGTATTTATCCGCGGTTCCCATAAAACACAAAATGTCCGCAGTATTTGCTAAGAGCTCGGAAAAAACTATCAATATTTCAAAAGATAGTCGGCTGCAACTCCATAGTCATCGCAAGTCTCATTACACCCTTCACTAATGCGACCATTTTGACGAGAAAAAAACCATCAACCCAGTTGGCGTAGTAGTGCATTTCGGAGAGCATTTTCAATGAAACCCTTTATAAACCCCCATCAAACCTGGTACCTAGAGATGGGGAGAGCTATGAGCAATCCCGAATCAGAAACCAAATCGAGGCAAGTTTCGAATCCTAGGAGAAAATTCGAATCAAAAGGCTCCCCTCAGGGCGTCAAAAAGGGTAATTTCGGAGAGCATTTTTCAGTGAAACTTCTTTTCAAACCCCCATCAAACCTGGTACCTAGAGATGGTGAGTGCTATGAACAATCTCAAAACAGAAACCAAATCGAGGCAAGTTTCGAATCCTGGGAGAAAATTCCGAATCAAAAGTCCCCCTCAGGGCGTCAAAAAGGGTAATTTCAGAGCATTTTCAGTGAAACTTCTTTTCAAACCCCATCAAGCCTGGTACCTAGAGATGGGGAGTGCTATGAAGCAATCCCGAATCAGAAACCAAAATCGAGGCAAGTTTCGAATCCTAGGAGAAATTTTCAGAATCAAAAGGCCCCTCAGGGCGTCAAAAAGGGGTAATTTCGGAGAGCATTTTCAATGAAACCCGTTTATAAACCCCCATCAAACCTGGTACCTAGAGATGGGGAGTGCTATGAACAATCCCAAATCAGAAACCAAATCGAGGCAAATTTCGAATCTAGGAGAAATTTTCGAATCAAAAGGCCCCCCTCAGGGCGTCAAAAAGGGTAATTTCGGAGAGCATTTTTCAATGAAACCCCTTTATAAACCCCCATAAACCTGGTACCTAGAGATGGGGAGTGCTATGAACAATCCCAAATCAGAAACCAAATCGAGGCAAGTTTCGAATCCTAGGAGAAATTTTCGAATCAAGAGGCCCCCCTCAGGGCGTCAAAAAGGGTAATTTCGGAGAGCATTTTTCAATGAAACCCTTTTATAAACCTCCATCAAACCTGGTACCTAGAGATGGGGAGTGCTATGAACAATCCCAAATCAGAAACCAAATCGAGGCAAGTTTCGAATCCTAGGAGAAATTTTCGAATCAAGAGGCCCCCCTCAGGGCGTCAAAAAGGGTAAATTCAGAAGCCTTTCGAAGCGTCGAAAAGGAATTCCGAAGGGTATCGTTCGGCGAAGCCGAACGAATACTACGCGTGGTGAATTGTGGTGGGTCGGTGAAGCCGGCCCATCGTTCGGCGAAGCCGAACAGATAATACGCGTGGTGAATTGTGGTGGGTCGACGAAGCCGGCCCATCGTTTTAGCGGAGCCAAACGAATACAACGCGTGTTGATTGGAGGTGGGTCGGCAAAGCCGGCCCATCGTTCAACGAAGCCGAACAAATACTACACAAAGGGTGGCCTGCGAAGCCGGCCCATCGTTCGGCAAAGTCGAACGAATACTACGCGTGGTGAATGGAGGTGGGTCGGCGGAGCCACCTATCGTTCGGCGAGGCCGAACGAATACTATGCGTGGTGATTGGAGGTGGGTAGGTGAAGCCGCCCCATCGTTCGGTGGGGCCGAATGAATACTACGAGTGGTGAATGGAGGTTGGTCGGCGAAGCCGAACGGATACTACGCGTGGTGATTGGAGGTGGGTCGGCGAAGCCGCCATCGCTGGCGGAGCCAAACGAATACTACGCTTGGTGATTGGAGGTGGGTCGGCGAAGGCGGCCCATGATACGTCGAAGCCGAACGAATACTATACGGAGGGTAGCAGGCGAAGTCGGCCCATCGTTCGGCGAAGCCGAACGGATACTACGCGTGGTAAATGGAGGTGGGTCGGCGAAGCCGGCCATCGTTCGGCGAAGCCGAACGAATACTACACGCGTGGTGAATGGAGGTGGGTCGGCGAAGCCGCCCTCGTTCGGCGGAGCCAAACGAATACTACGCGTGGTGATTGGAGGTGAGTCGGCGAAGCCAGCAATCGTTTGGCGGAGCCGAATGAATACTGCGCGTGGTGAATGAAGGTGGGTCGGCGAAGCCGGCTTGCATCGTTCGGCGAAGCCGGCCCATCGTTCGGCGAAGCCGAACGAATACTACACGGAGGGTGGCCGGCGAAGCCGGCCCCTCGTCCGGCGGGGCCAAACGAATACTACGCGTGGTGATTGGAGGTGGGTCGGCGAAGCCGGACCATCGTTCGGCGAAGCCGAACGAATACTATACGGAGGGTAGCAGGCGAAGTCGGCCCATCGTTTGGCGGAGCCAAACGAATACTACGCGTGGTGATTGGAGGTGGGTCGGCGAAGCCGCTTGTCGTTCGGCTAAGCCGAACGAATACTACAGGGAGGGTGGCCGGCGAAGCCGCCCCTTCGTTTAGCAGAGCCGAATGAATACTACGCGTGGTGAATGGAGGTGGGTCGCCGGAGACGGCCTATCGTTCGGCGAGGCCGAACGAATACTACGCGTGGTGATTGGAGGCGGGTCGGCGAAGCCGCCCCTCGTTCGGCGGAGCCAAACGAATACTACGCGTGGTGATTGGAGGTGGGTCGGCGAAGCCGGCCCATCGTTCGGCGAAGCCGAACGAGTACTACACGGAGGGTGGCCGGCGAAGCCGACCCATCGTTCGGCGGAGCCGAATGAATACTACGAGTGGTGAATGGAGGTTGGTCGGCGAGGCCGAACGATTACTACGCGTGGTGATTGGAGGCGGTTCGGCGAAGCCGCCCCTCGTTCGGCGGAGCCAAACGAATACTACGCGTGGTGATTGGAGGTGAGTCGGCGAAGCCGGCCCATCGTTTGGCGAAGCCGAACGAATACTACGCGTGGTGATTGGAGGTGGGTCGGCGAAGCCGGCCATCGTTCGGCGAAGCCGAACGAATACTACGCGTGGTGAATGGAGGTGGGTCGTCCGGGCCGGCCTATCGTTCGGCGAAGCCGAACGAGTACTACACGGAGGGTGGCCGGCGAAGCCGCTCCATCGTTCAGCGGAGCCGAATGAATACTACGAGTGGTGAATGGAGGTTGGTCGGCAAAGCCGAACGATTACTACGCGTGGTGATTGGAGGCGGTTCGGCGAAGCCGCCCTCGTTCGGCGGAGCCAAACAGATACTACGCGTGGTGATTGGAGGTGAGTCGGCGAAGCCGGCCCATCGTTTGAAGCCGAACGAATACTACGCGTGATGATTGGAGGTGGGTCGGCGAAGCGGGCCCATCGTTCGGCGAAGCCGAAGGAATACTACGCGTGGTGATTGGAGGTGGGTCGGCGAAGCCGGCCCATCGTTCGACTAAGCCGAACGAATACTACACGGAGCGTGGCCGGCGAAGCCGGCCCTTCGTTCGGCAGAGCCGAATGAATACTACGCGTGGTGAATGGAGGTGGGTCGCCGGAGACGGCCTATCGTTCGGCCAAGCCGAACGAATACTACACAAAGGGTGACCGGCGAAGCCGGCCCATCGTTCAGCGAAGCCGAACGAATACTACACAAAGGGTAGCCGGCGACGCCGGCCCATCGTTCGGCGGAGCCGAATGAATACTACGAGTGGTGAATGGAGGTTGGTCGGCGAAGCCGAAGCGATTACTACGCGTGGTGATTGGAGGCGGTTCGGCGAAGCCTGCCCTCGTTCGGCGGAGCCAAACGAATACTACGCGTGGTGATTGGAGGTGAGTCGGCGAAGCCGGCCCATCGTTTGGCGAAGCCGAACGAATACTACGCGTGGTGATTGGAGGTGGGTCGGCGAAGCCGCTTGCAAATCGTTCGGCGAAGCCGAACGAATACTACGCGTGGTGAATGGAGGTGGGTCGGCAAAGCCGGCCCATCGTTCGGCGAAGCCGAACGAATACTACACAGAGGGATGGCCGGCGAAGCCGGCCCATTTGTTCGGCAGAGCCGAATGAATACTACGCGTGGTGATTGGAGGTGGGTCGGCGAAGCCGCGCGTCGTTTGGCGGAGCCGAATGAATACTACGCTTGGTTATTGGAGGTGGGTCGGCGAAGCGGGCCCATCGTTCGGCAAAGCCGAACGAGATACTACGCGTGGTGATTGGAGGTGGGTCGGCCGGAGCCGCCTATCGTTCAGCCAAGCCGAACGAATACTACAAAGGGTGGCCGGCGAAGCCGCTGCGCATCGTTCGGCGAAGCCGAACAGATACTACGACGAAGGGTGGGTGGCCATGGCGAAGCCGGCTTGTCGTTCGGCGAAGCCGAACGAATACTACGCGTGGTGAATTGTGGTGGGTCGGTGAAGCCGGCCCATCGTTCGGCAAAGCCGAACGAATACTACGCGTGGTGAATTGTGGTGGGTCGGTGAAGCCGGCCCATCGTTCGGCGAAGCCGAACGAATACTACGCGTGGTGAATGGAGGTGGGTCGGCGGAGCAGGCCTTGTTCGGCGAAGCCGAACGAATACTTTACGGAGGGTAGCAGACGAAGCCGGCCCACCCTTTTTCAGAGCCAAACGAATACTACGCGTGGTGAATGGAGGTGGGTTCGGCGCAGCCGGCCCACCGTTCGTCTAAGCCGAACGAATACTACGCGTGGTGAATGGAGTGTGGCCGGTATAGCCGACCCATCGTTTGGCAAAGCTAAACGAATATTAGATGGGGGTGGCCGACGAAGCCTGCTCACTGCGAGGATGCAAATGATACGTACCGATTTTGCGTGTCGCCACCTATGAGCGCAGCATGATTGGAGAATTGAAAACATTGAGCAGTTAAAAGGCTTTTTGACGTCATGTTTATTTGCTTGCTTGACCGTTTTCAAAAGGACAACTATACTACTGCCATCGTGGTATTCGGTCTTTGGAACGGCGCTGGCCCCATGGTTGTAGACGTACTGGTCAATTCACATTGCTTTCACAAGCATGTTTAGGAGCTTGTACCCTACATTAGGAAGTGAAATTTATTGTTCCTTCGCGTGCGTATGTGTAGCTGGGATACAGACAGTGTGAGTGTGGGATAGTTGAGTAGCAGCATACGCGCACACGCGCGCGATAAACCTTAGTGAATTCGACGCTAAAGCAGAGGGTTTGCAGCCTTCAAGTCAAGTGGCTGCCCCGGGCTAGGGACCCGAAGGGTCACTAGTTCTGTATACACATATACGAAACGCAAATATAAGAATTAAACATGAGAAGCGAAGACAAGTTATGCAACTCAAACTCACATTCTGCAGCAATTTCTCTCGCCGCGCTTTTTCTCCTCTTCTTTTCGAATACTCTGCTATCTTGATGCTCATCACCTTTTCGAATAATTTGCTTTGGGGCAATATGTGTATCGTCGATCACTGGGCGAGAGATAGCCGCGACGCAGGGATCTAACGTGATATCACTTGATCGATGTTCATGACTATCATTACCTACTCGCTTGCGTGCGTGCCACGTGGGTTCGCCGCGGCGAGCTCTCCACCACCATCGGCATGGAATTCGCATTCAACTTTTTGAATTACCTCCGCATAGCAATTTTGAGTCAAATCGAGACTAACCAAACTACCGCATACCCACTAGAGTATACCAAACGATTAATATCGATTTTTCCGAATAAATCTAGTTTTCTCGTCATGGTCGGAATGGTTTCAACAGCGCTTTTTATCACGCATTAGGTTAGGTGAAAGGTTCTCATATTTGATGAAAACGTGGGGTTTCGTCTATTCGTTAACATGCCACAGCCAATTAATTAAGTTTTTATTCGAATATTCGAATAATCGAATAAATAGTTATAGCAATTCTGTGATTGGACAGAAAGTCACTTTTCCATCAATTATGAAACCTTGCCCCTCACGTAATGTTCGATACCAAGGGCAGTTAAAACCATCTCGTCTCTGAAAATATAAGAGTTAATTGAAAAATCGATTTTATTCGGTGAAACACTCTAATACCCACCGTAATCTACCGCAAGGTGTCAAAATCGATATACTGCATCAGATACGCGTTGATCACTACAAATAACCCTCAAAGAAACAATTTGAACAACATCGTAGCACTCCGGGAAACGTCAAAGTCGCATTTTGCCATCAAATTTCCCTCCCGATGAGAAGCTTCAAACGAATTTGATCGACAATCGACAAAGAAACCTCAGCTTCGTGATCAGCACCCCAAACAACCCCCCACCAGCAACCACCTCTAGGAATTTAAGGTCAAATCTGGAATGTTTTTCTTCAACGCTTTCTGAAGCCCTACTTGATTTAGGTTAACGCTCAACCGAAAATTGGTACATGTGGAAATGGTAACACTTCGTGGAAGCTCTGGAAAAAGTGCTTTTGCCCACGCTTTGTCCAGGGGGTTGTTTTGTGCGCTGAACACGATTGACCGTTTTCAGCATCTCGAAAGATCAGTATGCGTTTTTGGATGGTACAATAGGTATGCGAAACGGAAGAATGCCTATTACGATTTTTTTCAGAGTGACTACTCAGAAAAATGAAAACAAGTTACTTGTAACATAAAAGGCCGAAAACAAGTTACTTGTAACATATCTAAGCCAATGTAAGTTACTTGCGACTTATCTCAGGTCATTTAAGTTACATGCAACATATCGACGGGATACCGCGTGCAGTGCGCCTCCGATATGTTGCATGTAACTTAAATAACTAATATAAGTCGCAAGTAACCAAATTGGCCGAAAAAGATATTTCAAGGTTGGTGTATGACGCACTCGCGGGGTCAGGCTTACGACTGGCGTTGTTGTTGATTCAATTACCCAAGTTTGAGCTACTTCTCAGAAAAATCAAAACAAGTTACTTGTTATTTAAATGTAACTGACTTGAATGTCTCAAGTAGCTTACATTTATATTACATGTAACATACATTTATATTACATGTAACTTAAATTTATATTGGATGTAGGTTACGCTCATGTTACATATGACTTACATTTATATTCTCACTATGGGTGGCCATCACGTGACGCGAACAACACGCGACACAGAGGGCGCGTCTCCAGACCACACACTAAACAAAAAATGCTGTGCAGGGCTTTCACTGCTGATGTGGCGTCAAGTACATCAAACCTGGGCAAAGAATCAACAGCAACGCCAGTCGCCAAGCTGACTCCGCGAGTACATCGTACATTCCCGTTGGAAACATCTTCTCGGCCGATTTAAGTTACTTGCGACTTATATTGTGCCAGTTAAGTTACATGTAAATTATCGGAGGCGCACTGCACGCAGTGTTCTATCAGAAAACGAAAACAAGTTACTTGTAACATATCTGAGCCGATGTGAGTTACTTGCGACTTATCTCAGATCATTTGAGATACAAGTAACATATCAGAGGCGGACCACACGCAGTATCCCGCCGATAGGTTACATGTAAGATTACATGACATGAGACAAGTCGCAAGTAACTTACATCAGCTCGAATATGTTACAAGTAACTTGTTTTCGGCCTTTATGTTGCAAGTAACTTGTTTTCATTTTCTGAGTTGACGCCACACCATCAGGGAATCCTAGCACAGCATTTTTTGTGTAGTGTGTGGTCTGGGACTGCGCCCTCTGCGTCGCGTGTCGTCTGCGTCACGTGATGGCCACCCATAGTGAAAATTCAAATGTAGGTGACATGTAACAAAAGTGTAACTTACATGTAAAATATATTTAAGTTACATGTAATATAAATGTATGTTACATGTAATATAAATGTAAGTTGCTTGAGACATTCAAGTAAGTTACATTTATATTACAAGTAACTTGTTTTTATTTTTCTGAGTAGGCAGCTGTGAAGGGCATATTCGGGCCCTACATTCAAACTGGTTCTAGAAAAGTACGGTTTATGTGGGACTGACAATTTGGCTATTAGCAGTTTCCTTGTTAGTGTTCCCCGTCTTGAAGGTAGTTCACGATAAAAACAGTCTCCTAGTTTCTTCAAAAGTCGAAGTTCCGGGGTGATATTGACCTTGATTTCGAAATGTCGAATATTCTTCGAATATTCGAATAGGATTCGAATATTCGAATAGTTGGTCGACTTTTCGAATATATTCATTTATTCGGGAATTTCGAAAACGCCTTATTCGAATATATTCATTTATTCGGGAATTTTGAAAGCGCCTTATTCGCATGTATCAATTTATTCGGGATTTTTGAAAGGCATTATTCGAATGTATTCATTTATTCGGGAATTTTAAAAACGCCTTATTCGATTTTATTCATTTATTCGGGATTTTTGAAAACGCCTTATTCGAATATATTCATTTTATTCGGGAATTTTGAAAACGCCTTATTCAGATATATTCATTTATTCGGGAATTTTGAAAACGCCTTATTCGAATATATTCATTTATTCGGGATTTTTAAAATATTATTCGAATGTATTCATTTATTCGGGATTTTTAAAAGGCATTATTCGAATGTATTCATTTATTCGGGATTTTTAAAGGCATTATTCGAATGTATTCATTTATTCGGAATTTTTGAAATGGCCGTATTCGAATTATTCATTCATTCGAAAACTCGGGTCGAATGCCCATGTATACTGCACACTATGAAGATCATGGCGGAGGATCTGTTTTTGAAAATTGCCACGCATGTTGCCGCCGCATTGAGTCTACAAAGGGACATAACGCGCGCTAACCCCTAATTCTAGATTTTTGTAAAGCTGAGAACATGTGTTGGGCGTGAGCCGGCCTACAATTAAACAAATAACTTCGGATACACTTGTCTACGAATTCCCACAAGGCTCTACTTCGAGTGTACACTCCCCAGTGATTATGATACAACCGAAAATGTGAGCGGAGATTCCTACATGTCCTTTCTTATGAGATGCTACC
Organism: Aplectana chamaeleonis; assembly: GCA_029168955.1. Classification (NCBI taxonomy): domain Eukaryota; kingdom Metazoa; phylum Nematoda; class Chromadorea; order Rhabditida; family Cosmocercidae; genus Aplectana; species Aplectana chamaeleonis. The sequence continues at coordinate 164,011 of JAPDOI010000516.1, forward strand.
ACACTCTAACATGAAAAACCTACCGTCTCTTCTCCATCATTGACGGTGTCGTCGAAACCAATATATCAATACTGAAGGAGTGCTCACGCGGACACTGTTCAGGGCTGCACGCCACCACCACGTCATTCGTGCACCTACTCAAATCCATAGATGCCGCTGTGCGCTGTAAAAGGCATTTATGTAATCTCCACAAGAAAGAGTACACTTATGGCGTCACTCATTGCGCCAACGATCCTCATTTAATGAAAATACTCAGAGTCATATAGAAGGTCCTAAAAGGCATAGGGACGTCAAAATCCTCACTTTATCCATTGATTCATCATCGGGATATCTCCAGAAGTACACCATTCCACGTCGCAAAACTGCCCAGTAGCGCTCCCAAGATGGTATTCCGCCAACTGTTTGATACATTGTCTAAACAAATGGTCCATAAGTCCAAATCACTAGTCCTTATGATAAAATCAGTAAAATTTTTGGGACTTTTCAAAGAAGCTACCACGACGCCGCCACGCCGCCGCGCGAAGCAATGTAGGTCTCGCATCCGCGACGCCTTCATATGCTATTTGAACCAATGCCGAAAATTCACATCCAGACGCGTCCAAGAGCGATCGCCTAACTGCAGACAGAGTGAGCGGTCGCGCAGCGGCCGCACCACATCCAAGGAGAGACAAAAGAAGTTGACCAAACGAAACAATTCCATAGAGAACAATCCAGCACGTGCCGCAACGCGGCCGCACGCATTGCCCGCAGCTAGGCGACTACCCCCTGACACGACTGCATAGATAAACTCACCAGAAATCCCCTATTATCAACCTCAATCGCTGGAGGCAGTGTGGCGCTACGGGCGTATATCTCAATTATACCCTCCAGTGGATATTCAGCTTCATCAAGATAGAATTTGTTGACTCCAACAGTGTCTCTATTAAGGATAACGTAACCACAACGGACAAACTCTGCTCCTTGGGAATCGTTGCGACACAGAGACTTGATGGGGCGGCTTGGCGCTGAAATTAAATAATATTTTTTCGCGGGAGACAGAACGTAAAAAATGGGGACTCACATGTTTGGCTCAACAGATTACGACATTTACTTGCGATATTTGTGGCACACGACTGCTCGTTATGTTTCACAGTCGGGAGTTTCTGAATTCGGGTAAATAGAAATGCGTCTAATATAGATATAGGGCAAAAGATTGCATCAGGCTATCGCAAATATTCTGTCCGCACTTGGTTCCACTTCTACCAGCCAGAAAGGCGCGGAGCTTCCTGTCTACCTTCAGGTAGCCGGAAAGATGGATGATGGAACTCTCATCCAACTTCAGGAAAGCTTCAAGATTAGCGGAAGGCCTCCTGAATTTTCACTAAGACGTCTACAGATGTAAAGCTTCTCTCCCTCATTTCAAGCCAGGTGGAGTGAGAAGCTATGCGGTCGATCTATTTAGGAACTAAATTCACTCGAGTCCTGAGCGGAGCGAACAGAGGGGAAGAGTCAGCGAGAGTACCAAATAGCGAAAATCGAGGCTCCCAAAGATATGGTAGGCCTTCCACCAAATTTCACCAGCCATCTATCACAATTTTTACGCCACGACCCGATACTTAAAGGCGGCAGACACGCTCAAAAATGGTATCGATTTTATGACATAAATCAAAGGTTTGGAGCTGATTGTATTGGGAACTGACGAAAAAACGAACGAAAACTGTGTGCAAATACAGGAATAATGGTTATTTTGTTATCAGGTGAAAGTGGACGAGTTTTATGGCGCGCGGTTGAAACAGCAAATATTAGCAACAAAACGGTTGAGATAGAGAAGTCCACATACTCCTACGGCCTAAGCTGAGGCGTTCACCTCGTTGGAAGCATCAAAAACCAGCCAAAGGGACCGTATTAGTACTATCAATCTGGACGAGTTTGTATTTTGGGACGGGGTTGCAGAAGCTTAGGGGCAGGGTTGCAGAAATTTTTCGTTTGCATTGCTGAAATTTAGTAGTTTTGACTCGTTTTTGACGCCTCCAACGGCGTGAGCAGTCTACTAGGAGCCATTCGACTTCAGAAAAAAAGTTATCTCAACAACTTTTTCGAGCGTGTCTGCTGCCTTTAAAGGCAGTGTTCACGATGGGAAAGTTGCCCGTCTTCTGGCGAAAACGTAAGCTTTGGGCCCCTCTAAGAAGATTAAGAACGGAAGTACGACGAGAAATGGCCAGGAAGTGGGTGAAAATCCAGTGAGCCAGTCAACCCATTGGGCCACCCGCCCAAGTCCTATAACAGTTGGCCTGCATTCGTTTTACCTTAGGAACAGGTACCGAATTTTCAAATATTCTTCATCGCGAAAGGTTCTAACATTCCAGCATGTAAAATGGCCCCTCCTATTTTTAAAGATTTTCCGGTACACGAAACAGAAAGCGAAGCCACGTAGCTAAGAATTTTCGATTCCGAGAAGTTTGATTCGTTGTCCCCAAAACACACAAATTATCATATTTAGTGTCTTTTTCAGAGATTTCTCTAAGCATTGTGCTTCGCTATTTGACTGTTCTATGAGATTTTTTCCCTATTAACCTCTTCTGAATGGACTTAACCTACCCAAAAATTTCGGAAACTATAAAACAGTTTTTTTTTTGAGGGCACAGTCCATCTCGAGATGTTTTTCAGTTTTCAGCATTACTTGGAGAGTTCCACGCTGATCACCACAGTGTTTCCAGAAAAGCTCAGAACTCACTAGGGACGGAGTTATGGCCCCTCAAAAAATAGCGAAATCGAACGGCAAGAAACTCGTGGACGAGTTGTCCACAGCCTGTTTTTTTTTGTACATGCGGCCATCGCTCTCGAGCAGGCCACAACTCAATGCCAGCCAAGCAGAAAACAAATGGATAAACATGGATTCTGAATGATATCCTTCCCTATTGAGATCGAAAATTCGTCGTTGGGTGAGGCCTATTTTCTCCTTTCTGGAGGCGTGGTTGACTTTTCCTTGGTTTTCCTCACCTATTTGAGCGAACTGAGACTTCGCGCTAGGCAGCGTTGCTATATACGACGAGCGGAATACAATATCAAAAATTGCCAATGCGGTTGGACTGTGCCTCAATGGCATTGCTTGCCATCCAGCGCAATTTCAAAAAATCAAAATGGCGGGAACTCGAACAAAGCCGCCAGTTACTTTGGGCTCTGGTTTTTTCCAATCCGAGGTTTTGAGCAGTCCTTTTGCCCTCTTCATTTACATAGTAGTTACACCCACTCAAAAACATGAGAAAATATTGTTTTTATGTGAGTACGATGCCTTTGAAAAGTCATCAGTCCAGTCCGAATTATTGTCGGTAATTGTAATAATTTTCGTCTGACTGGTGTACTCCCCCAGCAGTCTGCGTCTCTGTGTGTCTATTAATGCGGCGCGTAATCTCTCAGTTGGTAGAGAACACCGCTCCGACGTGAAACAAATATGTATGCTCAATCACGGTCAAACTTCTGCGGCAACCAATATATACAATGGTTTGGAAACCAACCATGGCATACACTTCAACCACCACGTTGAAGTCCACAGGAAGATTCGAAAACTGAACATGTTCAGCGAACGTCAGTTGGTGAAGGCGAGATTGCTGATAAGCCAGCAGAGAAATCGGGCTTGTCGCCTCCACCTCTGTGCCAGACTTCAGAAGTATGAGGATAGCATATGAAGTATCTGAAACCGCAAGAATTTCACCTTGTGAGACGACTTCTACATCCACCTGAGCTGACTCAACAATTAGGGAAACGTACCGAGATCATACTGGCGCTGACAGAAACTGCGATTCAACTGCACAGTGATATTCGAGATCGTCATCGTTCCGCGCAGCTCTCGATTTACCGGCGGTGGAGGATTGCGGACAGCGGCCAACGCTGATATACGGTTCACCTCGCACCGCAGCAGTTCAAGTCGTTCACGCGCCAGCAGCAGTGTGCGCTGTGCGGACAGCTGAATAACTTCAAGTATTACGTTTCCGGAAACACGTCAAATTTCTCCCACAACAATTTATTCTCTTATCTGACCGCTTCTTTTTTGTTCAGAGTTGGTTCTTGCAGATTGCCAAGACCCCTAATATCCTCAAACTTCGCATCGATGACCTAAGGCTATCAGCGGAGTAAGGTGAAGGATATGTTGAGCCATGTAGGTCGTAACACGTTTCGAAGGACATTGCCGGTGCTTTAAAAGCAGCGGTCACGACAAAAACAGTATTCGAGTTTTCAGCAGAAATCGAACGTACCGCCATGCATTGTAACAATAATGGAGAAAGGACGGTGAAGAACCGCCAACCAGGGTTGAGCAGGCCGTTGCGACCAGAGAGCAAAATTTTACGACCCCCTGGTGACCAAAATTTTTGCGAACCCCCCCTGGGAGGGAGAAATGGAATTCCATGAAATTCCATGAAATGAATTCCATGGAATACTTCCTAGGAATTCCATGAAATGAGATCGATTTGTGAAAGCAGAATGATCCAATTCTCACTTGGATTCTGAGTGCCCGCCCCCCTCCCGCCCTACTAGTTTTGCACCAAAAAAAGTACCAAAAAATTACAAAAAATGCTATTACTCACCCCTAACAGAGACGAAGAAGATACACAAAACTACCAAGTAGGACATTTTCAGTAGATGTCAGTTAGTAAAGCAACAGAAAAACAACGAATTAATGAGTTATCTTGAAAAAAAAGCAATAATTACGGTAAAAAGGTGCAAAAAAAAACAAATGTATGCACAAAACGAGAGAAATTAATATTTCAAGACGATGAATGTGAGATAGTTTGGTAAAAAAGAAGAAAAGAGGTTAAGAATAGGAAGTTCGGAAAAAAATTTGGAAATTATCTTTTGAAAACTTTACTTTCCCTCAAAAACGCGCGCGCGCATTAGAGCACGCTTAGGGAGGCTTAGTACTAAATACGGCTTTTTTAAAAAGAGGTAAAGCGACGACGCTCACTGGTTTTGAGTTGTGTTTATTACACTGCACTGTTATACGATCGGAATCATTTCAAAAAGAATGCCGATTACCGCCTTTCAAATGAAAAAAATAGTTGCGGCAGTGAGCCCCGGGTCGCAACGGGGGATGAGCGCCGGTCGCAACGGGGATCGGCTTTAAAATGGGAAAACTCCGCGAAGGTAGCGAGTTATGCGGACTTCAAATGACCAAATTAAAGAGCATTTCATGTAAATTTTTAGATCTTTTTTTAGAATTTGGAAATTTTTACTTTCAAGTGATTCTCACCGTTGCGGCGAGTTTTTTGAGCACAGAGAAGTGTGTGAAGACGGTGCATATGCCGGTTTAACTCTGTCTAAAAGTGATGTAGCGTTGAAAGACGCGGAACTAGAGTGAATCGTATTGTTTTTACACAAGTAACTCGTAGAATGTGCTTTTTTAAAAATTTACGTTAAATTTTACGAACCCTCCCTTTTTCTCGAAAAAAATCCTTAATTTTTACGACCCCCCGTTGCGACCGGTCGCAAGCCTGCCCAACCCTGCCGCCAACGGATAGCCCTTTTACGACGCCAAACTTGGTTGTGCTAAGCCCGTCCCGCCCCTTGTTGGCCATTGAGGCGGGTCGAGCATAGCACAGCCAAGTTTGAGGGCCGTAAAGGGCTAGTTATGGCTCATTTTTTAGCAGTTCTTCCACCATTATTGTTGCGATGGACCACGGTACGATTTCCGGTGGTAACTTGAAACTGGTTTTCTCATGAACACAGCTTTTTTTCTTATAAACATTTAAATGACCGGTCATTTAGTAGACGGGAACGGACGATCTTGTGAAGCAACGTCAGTTTTCCCTGGAATTCTGTGAACTTTTGAAGTATACAACAGAGCTAACGAGCTAAACTTCAACGTATCGCACACGGGAAAAAATTAAGCCTACTTATCGATCGTCCTGCAAACCACGAGGATCACTATATACGGTCTAGTATATGCATTAGCACAGCGGGCGTGCTATTCGTAGCTCTGAGTGAACGCGTTGAGCGAACATTTCACAGAAAGGCAAGGGTCATCCGCGGCCAACGCACTTTCTTACCGAATACACTTCGCACTTCATTCTTTGCCGAAGCCGTAATATGCAAATCGTCCGACAAGCGCAGTGGGCCAGCGTGGAAAATGACTAGAACTAGCCGTTAGTTTGCGCAAGTTGTCGTTGCAGACAATTCGGACACTAATTTCTGCGCAAAAAAACGACGCCGAAGACGGGCCCCGGGAGCCTTTAGGGGCTTTCAGAGTGACGTCGCTGCGAAACTCGCGAATTTCGCTGCGACACCACTCTGAAAACCCATTTTGTGATCAAGCGTGTTCTGCGCCAAGCGTACGCGTCGCAAAACAACCCAACACAGGGGCCATGCCTCAGGTCCATTGAAACAAAACTAATCAATCAGCTGTTGGTCTCTTCCAAATTTTTAATCCCGTCAATGTGCTGTATGCGGAACAGTTGAGGCCATCTGTGCTGCAACGACGCGACGCAGCGCTGATCACAAGCACGCAGTACATCGACTAGACTAGAAATTCTGCGGCGACTACACAATTTTCAATGGAAGGTGCGCGCGCCAGAACGCTATAGCCAGCGAAGAGGCCAGCCTCGCAGTAGCGAAAGTGTGCCGCGAACTTAGAATTGCTCATATGCGAGGGAAATAGTGGGCGAGTTGATAGCGCTCCGCGGTTTGGTGTGACTGAGGACTCTATATGAGAGGACGTTTTGAACCCGTTCGAGAATACAGGATGAAATACACCATGTACACTTCTCAGAATCCGCACTCGCACGCTTCCTACGACACCTTCCCGTCGGTATCCCATGGGGATTCAGAACTCTTCAACACCCTTTTCACTTTTTGCTATCATATCACTTACACTAACCTCCTGCATCGACTTCTGCTTCTTCCGTGCAAGTGCCAGCACCTTCAGTGTCATCTCAATCTGCTCCTCTTGCACACGTATCTGGTGATTCAGTTTCTAAAACGAAACCGTTCAAATGTGTGTCTAGGACCTAATTAGTGGAGATCGCTCACAGCTATCTGCCGTTTGTACTCCTCATGCGCGTCCTGCAGGTGGCTGGCAGTCGTGATTGAGCTTACGAACGAATCCTCAAGATTAGGCACACCAATCGATTGAATATCTAAAAAAACACTAGTCAGTCTGCATATCTGAAGGCACTTTCACTGTGGCCACACTCACGATGCGAAACTCCAGTGCCAGTGGGCGAGTCCACGGGTGTAGAAGTGGCCAAAGCTGATGGATGCTGGCTGGTGTTGCGAGAATATCGACTGATTGTGCTGACCTGCAAATTTGTAATTTTTTACTCGGCGATTCAGACAAAATTGAATTCAAAAAGTGTCTACCTTCTCGCCAATAGTTCCCTCTCTTGACTTATAGGTACTAACTCCAATACCAGGAGTCGGAGCAGTTAGAGGAGAAAATCGTGGCGGTACATCAGCTGGCATACGACTCACACGTTGAGTACGCTGCAAATCGCGATAGCCACTAATCTGAAACTAGACACATGATGACTGTCGAATCGTGGACAAGCTAAAGTAGTAAAACTTACAGAATATTTGAGCGGCTGCTCCGCACGAATTTGATTAGATGATTGTAGGCCTCGTGGAGGAGCTGGAGGATGCGGTGGAAGAGCCGGAAGATGGCCAACATCTTCACCTCGGACAGTGCCATAATTGCCGTGTTTCATGATCGCACTCGTACGCCCTGCCTGCATTTCACGACCGATGGTGCTCATTCCAGTAGTCCTCGATTCTGTGTCACGACCAATCGTGCTCAGTCCATCGTGCTCCTGAACTTGGACAATGTAGCAAATGTATCGTCAATTTAGCAAGACCCGGCGACTCAAAGGCGGACACCACGCGACGCTAAAGTGTCGTGAGGAAGACTAGACGATGCTGCGGAAAAGCACCAGAGGAGAAGAAAGAGGGTGACCGAAAAAGGAGGCCTACTGCTGCCTATTCCTCCCCCGATATCAATATCACGAACATGGTGGGACAACTCGTTTCTACATGTCTATCCTTGAAATACTACAGGATAGATTCTACCGCTCAGGGATCTCTCAACGCTCCACACCGGGATGCCAACTTGCGCAGACCGTTGCGAAGATGACGAACACCCTTATAAGATTCAGGATAAGCAAAAGTTCTATGCCTGGAAGCGCTAGGGTTCCCACCGGGATTATGGCGTAATTGCGAACGCATTTCCGTGAACCATACTTCCATCTCGTCGAGACTCGCCTGGTCAAATCTACTACGCGTCTCGCAGATCGCATGAAAATGACGTTTGGATCGCAGGTCGTTATCTGTTCGCTCCCCCCCCCCCCGTACGCCCACCATCCGACCAGCGTTACTGTTAAGAAAACATTTCCACTAGCGTACATGGTGCCCTCAGAGGCGGTGTCCACGATAAATCTTGTTCTCGAGGTTTCAGTGTAAAACACTGAGTTGGCAGATGCTGGAGGGAATAGGGTCGAAGAAATCAGCGAAAAAGGGCCAGAAATCGATAAAAACAGCTTTGAAAGTTACTCCAGTACGCCTGCTTATCCCGGTCCGCAACCATTCGGAGGAGCTTGTGGCGCCGCGCACGTTTTCGATGGCAAATTGCTAAGCTACTCTGCCGCGTTCAGCCTGATCGGTTCGCGCATATTTCGTGATTAACGGGCGCTTGCAAGAGACTAGCAGGGCCCATAAGTTCGTCCACGCCCTGAACGTTAGAAATCGTTATTTTAGCCTATTCTGAACATTTTTCTTCGCTGCTTCTTCACTATCAGTTACCTCACGACCAAACAACCCTATTTTTGAGTGGAACTGAAATATGATATTCATCGTGAACACTGCCTTTAAAGGCACAGTCCAACCGCAGAGGTAATTTTTGATATTTTGGTCCGGTCGCCGTATATAGCAACCCTGCCAACCGCGAAATCTCAATTCGCTTAAATAAGCGAGAAAAAGCCAGGAAAAACGCGACCACACCCCTTGAAAGAAGAAACGGGTTACGCCCACTGGCAGGTTTCCGACCTCAATAGTGAAGAGGCGCGCGAATGATTTTATTCGAAATCTATGTTCTTCCTTTTGTTTTCGGTCTGGCTTTATATTGTGATGTGCTTCAGAATGATTGCTGCGAATAACGAGAAAATACAGGCTCGGGACAACTCGTCCGCGAACTGCTACCACTTCAAATTCAAAAAAATTGAGGAGCCGTAACTCAGTTCGTAGTGAGTTCTGAGCGATTCTGGAGACACCATTGTGATCAGCGGGAAACGGTCTCCAAGTTAGGCAGCAAAACGAAAAGTCGATTCTGGGCTTGGACTGTGGCTTTGACTGTTTCTCAGCACATCCATCTCCTTGTTGAACGGGCATTGTGCGGCTGATAGCTCCTCGATTCTGCACTGATTTCGCCCAGTTTCGAGAGATGAGCTACCTCTTTCTTTCCCTTGTAAAACAAGAGAGCGTGCAATTGCACGCAGAACAGTGTAGATGATTCACACTCTTCAGTTCACGGTATTCAACTACTTCACTGCATCAGCATGGATTTGCTGAGTAAGTCAGAAGGAGCAAGTCGAAGCGTTAGTTCAATGATGGAGACAGAAGATTGCACTCATTTGCTCCGCGATTGCGTTATAGAGATCAATCAATTTTCCATGACAAAGACACAAGGAGCCCTGCTCACCTCGACAAACTCGAACATCTTATCGATCTCTCCATTCACATTCTCCTCCTCAATATTCTTGAAACCTGGACCACTTCGCATTGTACTCACAGATCCGGGTTGATAAGATCCCTGAACAAGAAATGGTGATTTCAGATGAGCGAATCGCAATCGGACGGACTGCACGACACAGTCAATCGAGTTTATCCGTCGAAAACAGAGTTGAATGTGTTTGCGAAACTCCTGAACGGGAAATGAGGGGGGTCGCAACTTTTTTCAGACCAAAAATGAACGATTTGCAGGGACCGCTAGAATTCCGACCCAAAAACGAAAGTTTAGAGAAGCCAATCAAACGAATTTCAGATGATTTTGGCAACCAAGCAAGAGAATCGTAGTTCCGCTGAGATTCTATACAATGGGCCCGCCTGACCGTGGTCAAAAAAGGTTCGAGAACTCTATCTATCCATCACTGTCTGACAAGGCCCATTCTGGACTAACCCCAATTCAGTGAATTTATCAAACCTGGCGATAAAGCGGCTGCTGATACTGGTTGGCGTTAACGCGGCGCACTTTGGCATAAACCGGCTCTGGTTTGGAATTCAGCTGTACCTGAACGAACGAAAGTAACTATAAGTGCAAACGACAACCACTTCATATGCTTCTACGCCATTTTAAAAGTCGGCGAAAGCCAAAAAGAACTAATAAAACGAAGCTCAACGTAAAATACGCATTTATTAAACATACACTGGTGCGATATGGCTGCTGTTGCTCGTTCTGTGTGCGCCTGTGTTGCATATAATAGCCATGCTGGCCGCTGTTCGGATGGATCACAGACAACCTGTAAACACAAGCAGGGGTCAGCCGGTGACAGATTGTTAACCTAGCATCATGTTACAGTAACAAACTGGGCTGCCATTTGAACTTCGGCTGCATTCCATTGGTTTGGCAACTAAGTAGTTGCGGATTTTTTTTAGATAATTAAAGACCGGTGTATGTTCAATAAAAGACAATTTTTGAATGGAACGAAACAACTTTATTCCGTGATGTATTGCCCATTTTGAGCTATGACCTTCTGCCATCTTTCAGGCAGCATCATAATTCCACGTTCATAAAACTTCTGGTTTTTATCACCAAAAAACTGAACCAGGTACGATTTGACATAATTATCACTATTGAAATTTTACCATTCAAGAAGTTTTGCAGAGATCGAAATAAAAAGCAGTCAGGTGGTGCAAGGTCAGGACTATATGGTGGATGCGACAAAACATACCAACCAAGCTCCAATAATTTTTGATGAGTGACTAAAGATGTATGTGGCCTTGCATTGTCATGATGAAATAAAACACCTTTTCGATTTGTCAATTCGTCGCATGGATGGTATGTTTTGCCACATCCACCTTATAGTTCTGACCTTGCACCATCTGATTATTTTGTATTTCGATCTTTGCAAAACTCCTTGATTGGTAAAATTTTCAATAATGATGATGTCAAATCGCACCTGGTTAAGTTTTTTGCTGATAAAAACCAGAAGTTTTCTGAACGTGGAATTATAATGCTGGCTGAAAGATGGCAAAGGGTCATTGCTCAAATCGGGCAGTACAGTACAGAATAAAAGTATTTCGTTCCATGGAAAAATTGTCTTTTCTTTTCTAAAAAAAATCCGCAATTACTTAGTTGTCAGCCCAATAAATAGAGCAAGAAAATGCATATATCCAGAGTCTAAGGTTTTCATTAAAGAATGCCAAAAAATGCAGACTTTAAGGAATAGTGTAGGACAAAAATCGTACTTTATTTCCCAATCTTTTTGCGAGATTGAGTCAACTAACAAAGGAAGGATCATTACACGCCGTGTTCATTCCAAATGAAATAAGCCTTTCTAGAATCAACTTTCGACGAAGAACTCGAATTTTTACATTGTAGCAGCGGAACGTTTCTCTGAACGAAGGTATATGCTTTTTAACGCTTGCAAGAAATACAAACTTTGACCGGCTGTAACTTTTTTCGCAGATGTCCGTAGCAAAATCCGAGTTCAGATTCGAAGAGAACGTTCCAGAGTTGACTAGAAAACATTCATCAGCTTTCTGATCCGGGGGAACACCATGCGAGGTTCGCTTGTTAGGACAATTCAATAGTTACAAAATGGTGGGACAAAACAGGTCATAAATTTTGCAGAGCTTCCCAATCAACTCTCTGAAAACCATAACGGGTAGTAGGAAGTCTCCAAGGATCCAAAAATCGCCACCAAACTAACCTCTGAGGAGGCAATCCCTGCTTCACGACAACCGGCTCCGCATAATGATGCTCAAATTGTTCCTGAGCCACCGGTGGCTCACTATTTCGAGCAGTGCGTGAGTCAGTGATAATGGCCGTTTCAACAGCAGTGAAATTTCCAGTCGTAACACTATAAGAGCAACAACAGATTACACTTCGAAACTTCAAACCAATGTGAAGCCGTACAAACCAGACCTCTCCAAACGCCTAGGATCATACAGAAGCGAGTTTTCGGCAGAGTTTATGGCCGGAATACGACCAAATGCACCAGCAAGGTCTCCTGAAACAAGACGTTTCGGTCGGCGATTATATAAAACTTGAAATAAGTCGACTGACCACCATGATGACTACTACCCAACGGCGTTGAGGTCCTTCTCAGATCAACTCGACTGTCAGTCGACGCTGCATCTTCACGATCAACGCTCCTGAATGAGTAACTCTAATTTGGAAGAGTGATATCGCATATGTGAGCTAGAAGCCATTACTAACTCGTTGTACTGCTGCTCCGGCTTAGACCACTGATTGATATATCGTGAGGAGCATTCAGGAATCTCCGGCTCCTGTGGTGCATCACTGCAGCTATTTCTCTGCGAGGACACATACTGCGGTTGAATAGCCGTTGATATGCGACTATCAGTGATCCCATCCTGTGTTGATTTGTACGATATTGGAATCTCTTTCACCACATGATCTGAAATCCACACGGATTAAGGAAAACCTTATAAAAAGATTGGAAACACCGGGCAAGCAAGAAATAAAAGAGGGCAGTCAAGAACATTCTGTTCAGCTAGAGGCACAGTCCAACCTCAACACAGCTTTCCAGTTCTTTGAACAATCCTATATAGAATTTTGAGCTGACCACAATGGTGTCTCCAGAATAGATCAGAACCCACAACGACCGGAGTTATGGCCCCTCGAAATTGTGAATTCGGACCGTGAGAAACTCGTGGACGAATTCTCCCGGGCCTATTTTCCTCTTCGCCGCCATCGCACCGGATCTGACCAAACTATAAAGCTAGACCGATAACAAATGGAAGTACGTAAATTTCGATCAGAATCCATGGCGCGTTTTGTCCCTATTGAGACCGAGAATACCTAAGAGGGCGGAGGGAGTGGGTGCTCAGTTCTGGTGTGATGGAAATGGGTTTTCGATTGAAGGGTTGCTACACACGGCGTCCGCACCCTAATATCGAATTCTACCCACGAGCTTGGACTCTGCCTTTAAGTGCATCAAAATCGTTCTGTTCTAGACCAGAGCGGCCGAAGCGGAGCTCAATGCAGGTAACTCTCTAGAGAGGCTGGAAAGCGACTTCTTACTATGATCCTGAAGTAACGCAATTTTCAACTCCTAGTCTAACTAAAAATGAGCTGTAATATCATCTGTGGACGACACCTTACAATGTACTCGCTTTACGAGTATTTTTTAAGTTTCTGATCAGACAATTCCGGATTCCAACAAAGGCCTCTGCGTGGTCCAGCAGCAAAAGTAGCCCCATCCCGTTGAAGACTAGAGGGCGGCTACCCAGCTTCGTGCCTGCCCATCGCTGGGGTGCGAATTTCGCAGGCAGACTACGCATATGTCTTAGCTCGATATCCAATAGAACTGAAGAGGTATCTTAACAAACCAGTTCTCGATGAAGGGCCTTGAATAGTCTCTAAGCGATAATGCTTGATCTGAGCAGTAAGGATGGCAGTCAAAATCGCAATTCGATTTAGACTGCTTTCATGGAGGAGGTGAATTGGAGGTGGCTCGCGGATGGCGTGACATCGCACAACTTACATAACGGCAACTGTTAAGTAATAGTGTGAGACGAGCAGCTCCCAACCACATGCCGTGACGCGAACGCTCACACATAATAACCGCCTCAGAATCAGGGTTGAGCAGGCCGTTGCGCCAATTTTCGGCGGGGCTACGACCCTTTCCCCGTTAAACATAATTTTTACGACCCCTGTAGAGATAAAATTCCTTATGCTTTTTATGAGTTAACAAATTTGAAAATGCTGAAATTTGTGGCGGGATTCGGTCAAATAGTACGACCCCCCCAATTTTCATTTTTTTCCAAAATTTCCAATTATTTTACGACCCCTCGTTGCGCCGAGTCGCAAACCAGCTCAACTCTTCTCAGAGTCAGCCAATGCGGACGAAGAGCATTAAACTAAAGGTTAGGAGGTCAGTGAACTTAACAGTTTATAGCAGCAAGTGGTGAAGAATCGTTAATTCCCAGCGGCCACCAATAAATATGTAAAAGTGTCCCTAATGCTAGATCCGAAAATGTTTTCTATGCGATATCGTTCCGCGTGGAGGTGAGGGTTAAAGACTGCGCGCACCAGGGTTATTAGGGCCGTGAAATTTGAAAGTGGAATTTGCGCTTTGAGTAAGCCTGCATAGAATGAAAATGCTAACAGGAAGGTTCTAAATGTCTGCTCGCTAACATCATCAGATATTTCGATACTAGGATTCTGACAGTAAATGAAAAGAATTTCTTTTTTTTGTAATGACGACAAAATTGGGGTCATGGCGAAGTGTAGCCGAATGTGCAAGCGGTTTCACAAGCTTTAAAGGCAGAACTAAAAGCCCGAAAGCAATGAGTAACGACTTGAAGAGAATTAGACTAATAACGTTTTTCAAAGAGCATTTTCTATACTGTAACTGGATCCGACATCTTCTTCTTCTTGTCAGCCATGAACAGAGCATAGCATCAGAGGCGTAGGAAGCTAGCCACCTCACACGGCTTGTACCATAGATCTCGAGCAGACAAGGTTGTAGGCCTGGCCGGACATGAAAATAGATGCAATGAATCATGTCCAGCACATTCACAATCGGTGCATTTATCTGGGACTGACTGATCAATCCGATGAGTGTAGGCCTTTAGATATCTGGAGTGACCGCATCGTAGACCATCGAGGATTGTTCGGGTACGTCTCGGTAGTCCAGCTTCGCTGTCGTCGACTCGCGGGGGCACGCCGCCATAGATTAAGTTGGGCTGAGCATCAGACAGGTACTCTGCCACGAACCGCGTATGCTCAGCCATCTGGAGTCTTCTTCGCAATAGCTCGGATGTAGCCCAGCGTTGTTGATCGACTGCAGACAGAGAAGCACTGAGCGGCGTGCGTATGCTTCTTGGGTGGGGGCCAGACGACAGAAGATGGTAATTTGGATGGGTCGGGCTCTTGACAATACTTATTAGAAATTGCTGAGACTGGAGTAAGCAGTGTTCTTTCACGGGAAGTAGGCCGGCTTCCTGATGAAGATGCGGAATAGGCGTCGACTTGTGACATCCAGTGAGGCCTGAGGGCAGCATTCTGTGTTCGCTGCAATCTGCACCAAGAGGATTCAGAGAGATGTCTGGTCCATATAGGGGCACCATGTTCCAGGACCGGCTGCACCATGGCCCTGTATGTCATACGTAGCACTTCCTTCGTGCTGCCCCAGGTGGTTCCAGCCAATGCGCGAAGAATGTTGTTGCGCGAGTTGGCTGAGGCAGCACGTATTCGCGCATTCTCAAGAAATCGTAGCGAGGGATCCAGGAAGACTCCCAGTAGTCGAGGATGCTTAGACAGTGGCAGCTCGTGACCATCCCAGATGACCTTGGGATGAAGCCGATGTTCGATAGTAGCCGTCGTACATAGTGTGACACTTGACTTGGAGGCAGACACACTCAGCAACTTTGATTTGAGATACACAGCCAACGTCCGTAAGTAGTTGTTCATGGTGGCAGTGGCTCGGTCAATAACTGAGTCCGTGCAAACGACAGTGATGTCATCAGCGTACACGCACAGATGAATGCCAGATGGTGGCTCAGGAATATCAGACAGAAATAGCGAGAACAGGCTAGGGGACAACACCCCGCCTTGCGGGACACCGGCTTTCAATGGGACCGAAGACGATAGATGTCCGTCGAACTTGACACGAATGGACCGGTTTTTGACAAAGCTATTAATCCATCTTTTAGACCAACTGGGCATGTCCGATTCCAGAATGGATTTCGATAGGAGCGGGATACTGACGCTATCGAATGCAGCCGAGAGATCAATAGCAACGACGAGAATTCTACCAGCCGGAGTCTTGCGATTAAATCCAGCGATGATATGCTCGGTGATTGATGTCAGGGCAGTGATGGTGGAATGCTCCTCTTTGAAACCATGCTGATGAGTGTTGTGCTGTAAGGCGTTCTGAAGGAGCGGATTGACAACCTTTTCTGCAAGCTTGGCTAGGGGGGAAAGGAGGGAGATGGGGCGGTGGGAGGCAGCCTTGTCCAGTGGCTTGCCAGGTTTGGCGATGGGAATGACGACAGCTTGTTTCCAGCGCGCCGGAATAACACCAGAACTGAATGACGAATAAATGAGATCAGATAGCAATTCATGATAGGGATCAGGAAGATGCTTGAGATGAACAGCCGATATTCCGTCGGGTCCCTCTGCACGCGAATTTTTCATCGATTTGATGATCTTGTCGATGGCGGAGGGAGAAATAACAGGGACTTCCAGCCGGTTCAGCTTCCTGATTGCTCGTACTGTTCGTCTGTTATGCATATCACGAGGCGATGAGACCGATGTGAAAAGTTAACCAAGCAGACAAGCTGCCTTGTATCCGTGCTCGAATCTTCCAGACGGGAACTCGAGCATATTACGATCCGTGCTCATCTTTTTGCCAGAAATTCCGACATCAGGGCCTTAAGAGCGTTCACAAAATGTGAGCTGTTAGCACCGACCCCGCTTGCATATTTTTGTGCAAAGTCGATATGAGGCCACTTTCAATATGGTTTTTGTAACGGGATTCTGTCTCATAGGCCCTCTCTGGGTCAGATATACACATATGAACTACAGATTTGCCTCGCCGCGCATTCCGTGAGTACTCCCTAACCGCAGCAGCCCCCGCGTGCGCGCAAGGCATGGCTTCATCTATGTGAGCTCAAGGAGCTCTACAGAGTTAGGCGGCGTTCAGAGTATTCGCGGGGCAACGCGATGACACATACCAGTGCGACACACAAATTCGCTCAAGTATTCAGGCGCGAACGCTGGGCGACTACGCGCACTTGCGTACGTGCACAATTTGTCGTATACAAGCAACGACAATTTTTCGTAGCAGTACCAACAGTTTTTTTTTCCTGTTCGTATCAGTGGAAAAGATCCTAGATATGCTTATTTCATTGCTTTCATTGTTAGATTTGGCTGTGTTGATGAAAGGCCACTGAAGAAAAGCAGCAACGAGTATGCCATCGCGTCGCATTTCAATGCGACGCGATGTACGCTGCGCGAACGAAAATTGTGCATCATTTCGAATGTATCGCGCCCCTTTGCTGTGAACACCCAGCGACGAAGCGTCTCTTGATCGACGCATAGGCTGACTATAACAGCGCGTCGGGCCGCGAATGAACTCTGAAGCCGCCTTGAAGTCGCGGAGGTGCTCGCGGCGATTTGAAACGCTAGGAGCGGGGGGGGGGGAGCAATACCTATTACGATGTCAGATTCGGAGACAACGAGCCAGAATTGACCAGAGAGCATTCATAATCAGTTAAATGGTGGAGATGGCCTTGCGAGGTTCCCTAGTTAGTGGGAAGATTATCCAAGAAAAAACGGAAATTTTCGATATCCAAAAGACCAGTTATTCAAATAATTCACCTGCGGACGATAATTTACTTTTCTTGCAACCAGCAAATCTCGCCAATAACTTTAGAATGTAGTAGCTCGAACCTCTTCTACCCGCATATTCAACTGGCTTCTCCTCATCCTTCTCCCGCTGAACAGCCATAGCCGGAGAACGTCGTGATCTTGACAGTGATCGAGTGCGAACAAGTTTCGACCGATGTTTCGGTGGCGGCAACGATTTCCCTCTGAGCACCTCCGCTTCGCGAGTCGCTTGCTTTGACATCCCATCAAACAACCTTGCCAAATCCCTAATTCTTCCACGAGGAATATGTCGCCTGTAAGATATTATTAACAGTGCACTAAACACATGAATGTAGCCCTTTACATACCGCACAGTGCTTCCACAGTTACTCGAGCGACTAGTGTTCGAACGCACATCAGGCTCCCTTATGTCTTTGTGGATGTCAATGTCGCGCACCTGCCATTTGTACGGTGAAGTATCTAAAATGTAACGAATGAAAAACACAAAGCTGTCGCGAATCTGTCATGGATTCAAGCGAGATAGAAAACCTCCTCCAATTCTGAAATGGCGACGATCCCATCTGGAAGATGTTGGGCTTCGCAGAGCATCCGGCGATCTCATCTGAACAATGCATTACACTTTATGACATCAGCATAAATCCCTTAAGGGCAGCGCCCACGATAAATTTCGTCTTCGTTTTTTTCGCCGTAAATCGAAAGATCGGGGTCTCATTGGAGCGATAGGGTCGAAAGAACAAAAAAAACTAACCCGAAAGAGCCCTCCTTGGCTCCGAAATCCGCGCGCGCTGATCCTTTCCTAGCGTGTATCAAAAACGTATCGATTGATTAGAAAGGACTAGCGCGAGCGGATTTCGGAGCCGATAGTTGCTCTTTTGAGCCCGTTTTTGCTCGTTCTTTCGACCTTATCGCTCCAACGAGACACAAGCCTTTCGATTTCGGCGAGAAAACGAAGACAAAATTTATCGTAGACACTTCCTTCGACTCTTACATTCATCGAAATCCTAGTTGTCGGGGTACCAACGATTGAAGAAGTTTCCTTAGGGCGGGAAACTGGAGAAACTGGTTCATTCACCGGCAAATCCTTGAGATCAATCGGAGCTGGCATTTCACTGTAACTTCTGTGATCACCTCCTTTCGGTGTAGATGGCGGGCGCGACTCAGCGATTACCTGAAAAGAGCAACAGGAATACTACTCATGACTGCGTCAAAGATACAAGTTCTTTGGGAGAAATCCTTCGAAAAAATCACCGATTTCCTCAGCTGTTCCACAGACTCTCGTGTTATCACCGCAGCTTCACGTGGTCCTGAATTCGCGCTCTGAAACGGAATCGTTACTCTAGTAGACGAAAATCCAAAAATACCAATGGTGGCTAGCTTAGGTACACCAAAAATAATGCTGTGTAACTGCGAAAACAAGCGAAATTTCGCGACGGAGGGAGGGGGGGGGGTCGCAAAAAAATTTGGCTCGAAAATGAAGGTTAGGTGGGGGATCGCATAACTTTCGGACCAAAGATTAAAAATTGGGGAAGATATCCCAAAAAATGGTCACCCAAAGGAAGGATAGTAGCATTGCTCAGGTTTCAAACGTTTGAGCCCGACTACTGAACGAATTTTCAGCGTCTGACAGTTTTAGTAATCGAATATAAACTGCCCAGAATTCACGCCTCACTCTGATTTCTAAAAATTACGCAACGTCCCGTTCCTGATGTACCTAACATGGAAGAGTATAAAACGATGTTTTCGAAATCCGTGAAGGGTCCTGCACTCAAATTTCGCGAAAAACGTGCGGTCGTCAGAGTCACACGGGTCGTGATTTTGAAAAATCAAAAAACATGAATTATGCTTCTGTTTCCTCTGAAATTCGGAAGCTTACTAGACAGTTGCCGAAAACATTGATACTCTCTTCAGTTCTTTCAGATCTTTTTTCATTATCTGCGCAATGATCAGGGTCAAGCGGAGCGTTGCGTAATTTTTCGAAATCGGAGCGACCCCCTTGTCACTTTTTTCCAAAATCCGAAATTTTTGCGATCCCCCCCCCCGAGGTGCCATTTTTGTGATCCCTCCTCCCCGAATTTGGCCAGTTTACAGTTGATTACTAAAAGTGTCAGGCGCCGAAAATTCGTTCAGTAGTTGAGCCCAAGAGCCTGAAACCGAATGCTACGATCCTTCCCATGGGCACCAAATGTAATCAAGAATTTGTGGGATATCCACGGCATTCTCTTTTGGACCCAATTTTTCGCGATCCCCACTAACATTCACTTTCGGACCCAAATTTTTGCGACCCCCCGTTGCGGAATTTCGCAACCCCGCTTGACCCTGGCAATGATCTCAACTTTTTCAAACGCTTCTAATAATTTCGCCTCACCGTTTCGCTAAATTATGACAACAAAGGAAGTAGCAGACACTTTTTTCAGGAGAGAAATCGGTCACGAAAGGGAAGGGTTCATAAGGTCATACCACTCCTACACAAAGGTCTCGAAATCGGCTGCAATGCAGCCGGACACGTCCTTACTCTCAGCGCGAGCGGCTTCGAAGCTGAAAGCTGCGCCCTAACTAGTCGAGTCAAATCAGGACGACACTCCAAATCAACTCGTGGTGAAGAGGCGATGAACTCCGATTTTGAGCGAAACTTTTTTCATTGTCTAAGATAGAAGTTAATGCCGTTGGCTACAATCTTGTGCTAGATCACTCTCAGGACCCGAATAGAGTTCCACCGCTAAAAGGCGCGACAGCAAGCAGTGGAAGTAAATCGGTTATGCGGCGCCGTTCGATCGATTCCCATCCATTGAATGCTGCTGCGCCTTTCAGCGACGGGACCCTAATCGGCCCCTCACAAATTTGCAGGAGAAATTTCCGAGACTGAGCAGATTTTTCTTCAAAAAACAACTGCGAGTATTCCACCGGTTCGGGGAAAAGCACAGAACATCTTCACAGCAGAACAAAAGGAGAATACCCAAAGCAGCACCCAGGGTTGAGCAGGTCGTTGCGCGAATTTTCGGCAGAGCTACGACCGGGGTCGAGCGAGCGGTCGCGCCGATTTTTGGCTTTTTCTCCAAAATTTTAACGACCCTCCCCCCAGATTTTCTTTTTGTTTACGAAATTTTCCAAAATTGTTACGACCCTCCGCTACGCCGAGTTGCCACGGGGGTCGTAAAACTCAACTCATATGCTCAACCTTGGCTGTTGACTAGAAATTTGAAGAACAAAATTGAATTTTATCTAGGACCCCCCTCTCAGAATAAAAAAAAATTGCTTCAGTTTCTTTTTATGTGTCAAAGTGGCTACGAAAAAATTCTTTTTTTTTTCGGAATTTTTGTGTCCCCCTCCCATTTTTCATTTTTTACACAAACAATAAATAAAAAATTTTACGATCCCCCGTTGAGCTGAGTCGCAACTCTGCTCAACCCTGGCAGCACCTTACCCAGCTCGATAAACAACATACCGTGAATCTCTTCTCCGGAGTTCGTGCTCCGATGACTGGCAAGTGCATGGGCTTTCCATCGGTGATGCTGACCTTCTTCATCTGTTCAATAGTATAGCCACGATGTGTCTGAGATCTATCGTAGTATTCATTGCGCTCCACCAACACTTCGCGGTCTTCAAACACTTGGTCAGACAAATGACTGCATTGAAGCTTGTCCAGTTGCTGTTGCATAGTGTCCGATTGACGGCCTGCACGCTGCCGCCCTTGTACTTCAGTCCAATCACCTCCTCGAAGCTCATTAAAGTTCTCGTCAACCTGAATCTGATGAAATACAGACAAAAGCTGGATCTACTAAACGCATCAAACTCATACCTTTCCATCTTCAAACTGACTCCTTGTGCTACTCCTCCATTCCTGATTCGTGCGCGTTTCATAGTTGTGATGCTGGTTTTCGACAAACGACCGCTTGCGTTCTTCTCTACTATTGTCAAACATCTGAATAACAACGAAGCCATTGTAACACCACAACGAACACATCAGGCTAGATAGCACTTGTTATCAGCGGCGCGAACCTTTTAGCTGAGGTCATGCGAGCCACATCTCGCGTCTAAATAGGGGTCAATGAGGGTTGGCACATGGAAAGAAGTGAAGTATTGCGGGCTGCCGAACAATTCTAACATCGCCATTTGGGAAAGTTTTAAAGAACTTTTTGAAGAAAATTCCATAAAGGGCGAATTTCGACCCGTGGGAGTGAACACGGGAGTGAACAATGCATATAGCAAGAGGCCACTGCCTTTAAACAAGAAGTGCCTACGCATTAGAAACTCACGTCTTTCACTTTGAACTTCCCATTCACCCCAGCTGCCGCCTGGTGTTCATAACTGGGAGCCGTGGATGACTGACGCGAGGTGTCCATCTGATGACGCGCTGTCTGATTTTGACGTTGCTGGAGCATCGCTTCGAGTACTGCTGGCGCCGGATGCTGAAAACAATATTTTAGCAGACACCGATGGAACAGAAAAACTAATACAGCAACCATTTTTAGTAAAACGGATTATTCCTAAGGAAATGGCCACTTCTAGAACCATTTTTGGACTTGAAATTCGGATAAGCTCTCAGGAGCAGCCCAGA
Source organism: Aplectana chamaeleonis (assembly GCA_029168955.1). Classification (NCBI taxonomy): domain Eukaryota; kingdom Metazoa; phylum Nematoda; class Chromadorea; order Rhabditida; family Cosmocercidae; genus Aplectana; species Aplectana chamaeleonis. The sequence continues at coordinate 186,102 of JAPDOI010000516.1, forward strand.
ATTGATCTAAACGAAACTATAGGCGGCTCCCCCTATTTCCGTCGTTGGTTGAGCATTCAGCTTATACCAATCAGGAGATTTTGGAAGCCATATTCGGTTCATACCTTACCATCTATGAACATTAAGGGCCCAAAAGCGACTCTGACCATGTCTGTCAATCTGGATCAGATTTATTAATAAATGAGAAAAGCTGACGCTTTAAACTATGAATTAGAAACAATGTAGTGATATGAAAATGGATCTGACTAAAAATTACATATGATGGTTTCTTGGGATGGTCAACACGAATCTGAGATCCGCCCCCATGGTGGAGCGGGCGGCACGTCAGGTCATTCATACTCGAGCCACATACTCGCGCGCATAGCTTCGTTGGGGTGGAGACAGCGGTCCGAGAGGTGAAGTTTGTTGGATGGGTTGACAGACAAAATGAAGAAGGTTGTTTTCTCACCCCGATTTGAAGAATGACCACCTTTAATTTTCGGTCTTTTCGTCGTTTTTGTGCCTCAAACTTCATGAAGTAACCTGACCTCCACCAAGAAATTACAGACTTCTCGCCGGTAACATTTTTATCTTCGGAAAAGGATATTAAGCAGAATTTTTTTTTAGAACTTGCCGTGAAATTCTTCGACGATATGTTTTTTGTGGATCTTCCGCGCTTCAGAACTGCGAACCAAGTTCGGCTTGCAAGTGCCCGCTTTCCCCTTATAACTTTTTTCCCCTCGAAAATAACCCTTTGGTGAAGGCTGTTTTTGGAATCCTCATCGAATTCTGCATAGAATAGCGTTTTCAGTTTCGAAAAATACGTTCTCACTCCTCCAGCCGATTTCCGTTTATAAAGTGCATTTTTTGTGCTTGAAGTTATCGGTTTTTCGTTCATAACTATTCTACGCTAAGAGATTGGCCTCTGGATAAGGTTGTTTTCGGAGTCCTCATAGAATTCTACGTCGACTAGCGTTTCAAGTTTGAAAAAATATTTTCTCGATCCTTCAGCCTAATTCGTTTTACGAAACACCGGTTTTTCGCCTATAACTCTTTAGCAGTTAAAGACAAAGTTGTGGTGAAAGTTGTTTTTGAATTCTGCGTCGATTGATATATCGGATTCCTAACTTTGCTTGCCCCATAAGCCAGCCAGGTCGGTGGAGCCGAGCCCCGATTCGACGCAGAATTTTATGTAGATCTCACGAACAACCTTCACCACAACCCTATCTTCAACGGTTAAAGAGTTAAAGGCGAAAAACCGACTAGTCGACGCAAAAATTCTATGGGGATTCCGAAAACAACCTTATAAGGGTCCATCTCTTAGCGTAAAAAAAGCTATGAACGAAAACCCGATAACTTCAGACACAAAAAAATGCACTTTATAAACAGAAATCGGCAGAGAGAGTGAGAACGTATTTTTTGAGCCTGAAAACGATGTGCGATGCAGAAATTTATTAGGATTCAAAAAACAACCTTCACCAAAGGTCTATCTCTGAGCCCAAAGAAGGTTATGGACCAAAAACCGGCAATGACACCCGTCAAATCTTGAAAATGACTTGCATGAATGTCGGGTCACTTTATTTTTTTTCGGGGCGTTTCCCCAATCGGCACCAGTTTTCCCAAAGGTGAAGGTTCCCCTCTTCAACTGCCTAGAGGTGAAGGTTGGTGGAGTACCTGGCTCCGCCCAAAAAGCTACGCCCGCGCGGTATCCGCGCTCCCCAGATCATCGCCCAAATATGTACACAAGAGAAGGGGAAGTCCGATTCGACTATAGCAATGAACTATTCGACTATCCTTACACACACTGGACCTCTGATCGAGTAATAGAGCGTTACTACCTCATAGAGAGGAAGGTTGGTGGAACATTTGTCTTCTTTTCGCACTTACAATCTGCACTTCTGAGCGTTTATACTTCTTGCTCTGGCCAATTGTTGGGTTTTGTAAATTGTGCGAAGGAAGCCATCATAACCAAAAATATATGAAAGGTTTGATGCAGTCAAAAACTTCATAGAGTGTACGCTTAACACTCTCTATTTTAGAAAAAAATTCTGCCCACTGTTGAAAAAAAATTTGTTTCCTGTCAAACTGCATTTTCTGTTTCCAAGATTTTCCCCGCATTTCCCTGGTAGAGGTTACATGGGGTGGTGAACATGAAATTCATCTCCAATTGCCGATTTTGGGAATATTAAAGTAAGTTACACCAGCTGAATGGCATTATGTCCCCTATAAAAAAATCGTAATTCTCATCACTACCAGCGCATGCGGCGCGCGCGACACAGCAGCCTCCGTCTGCGCCCCGCTCTCTCGCTGTCTCCAACCTCCGCTCCGCACCAGCACGCGTAGACACCAAGAAAACTTCGCGGTTTTACAGCCTGTACCTGTGGATAGCTTCAGTGAACTTCAGATTATCGTTCAAAATACTTACAACACACATAAAGAGGCTGCAAAATACTCAAAAATATTTTGAAAGTTTCCAAAACCCAGAAAACAGGGTTTTCAATGACGAAACTTCCTTCCCAGATAGCTTTCGGCTCTAACTATAAGAGCCAAACGCTCACCATAGTCAGTGGTACTTTCCAGCCCATTTTTGAGCAGAAAAAAGTCTGAAGGGGACTCTAAAACCCGAAAGCTAACCGGAAAGGACGTTTCTAACTTTCGGAAACTCTAGTTTGGAGTTTTTTGATTCTATCGGAACTTGAGTGAAAATTTCGCAGCCTCTTGACATGTATTGAACTTGCTGTCAACGACAATAAGGCTTAAGCTATAGCACAATTATTCCTCACATTGTCGACAAAAGGACTCCAGAATCGTGTTCAGCACCGTAAATAACTCCTACCTTGAAGTTTCGAGCCCAATCTGGATTCTCTTATCGAAACATTGTGAGATTTGCCTGATGCCCCACTTATTCTCGGAGCTTTCGAACGCTTACGAACCTTTTAGAAGTAATTCTAGGCAGCTCCAGAGAGCATATTCAGATTCTATATCTAAAAATGGTTTAGCTATTCTGAATGAAATGTACTTTTTATTTAGAATACCCACTAACGCCGAATACTTATCTCAAGGCAAAGTGCATGAAAACTTGGATAAACCCACCCCTCTTTTCTCGAACGAGTTATTCGCAAAGCGCTCAAACGAGCCATTTGCACCGGCCTGACCGAACTGTGCCATCCGATCTTTTCCAGGACTGATTGCGTTCGGATCTAGAAGAAAAACTGTAGCCATTTAAGAAACGACTTTCCGTTCAAAGCTATTCTTCAGTCAGAAGTCATGGAAACGAAGCGTAAACTTACTCTTTCTTGCATTTCCACGATGATGGAACACTGTAAAGAACCAATTATATGTACGGGGAGAACGCTGCGGAAGGTAGCGACGAGCAGTTGTGCCATTACATATTGCTAGATGCGGGATCAGCATGGTGAATATATGTGACTAATGGCCAAATGGGTACCTGCAGTCGACAGCTATCAGCTGCATACCCAGGGGTATAAGGGCAGCCCCGGTTATGACGGCCTAGGTCGCGAGCTAGCTGTGGCCACGCCCATCTGTGGCGCACAGAAGGTCGCTGAATGGAATGACGAAGAGCTCGCGCCACTTGTAATCGAGTGTTCCTGGAGTGGAGCTGCCCCCCGCGATGTCCACAAAAATTGGGAAAAGTTCTTGATCTTTCTCTCGTCCAAAATTTTTTTGATTCTCCTCTGGTCCCGGATTTTTTGTTTCTGTGCAAAAATTTTTACGTTCACTTCATCACCCCTAGTGTCGCGGTACAACCCGGCTTGACCATGATCTAGAGCCATAAAGGTCTCATTGAATTAGAGAAAGTGGAACTTGCTCTTTCTAGAGAGCCCTTTCTGGTAGAGGGTGTGCCTAAGTAACAGGCGCTTACTAGAGACTGATCCCATCGCAAACTGGACTTTCAAAAAATGATCTGTTGGATGATATTGAGCAGATCGAAAGAGACAATTTGCATTTCGTTAAATTTCCTTGATGTACAGTGGAGTCCACCAAGAGTGTCTCATTTACTTATCAATAAGAAGCGGTCGGTTGGGGATCAATGTGCATGAATCCCATACCAGCACGCTTGATACCGATTGAGCGATAGCGGTTGTGCTGCAACGAGTTTCATGTTCATTGATCTCCAATCGACCGCTTCTCATTGATAGTAAATGAGACACTCTTGGTGGACTCCACTATACCTGGGTAGATCAACAACGGCAAAACATAATTTTTTTAATTCCAGAAAGTCGAACACTCAGTCAAAACAGTGCCTAACGGGTAATTTGAGGCTCTTAAGACGAATATAAGGTCCATTTTCCAGAATTCGAATGACTACGGTAGGTTACTATAGATAAATAATACTTCTCCTACTGTAGCTTACAGTAATCTTCTGGGAAACTAATAATGGACCTTATATTCGTGTCCAGCGCTCCGAATAACCCCAATGAATAACGTTTGGGCTGAGAATGTCCAAATCTCTGATATCCATAACACTAAATTCCTTGCAGTTTTGATCCACCTATGAGCATTAAGGAAATTTACCAAACATTGAACTGTTCCTCCTTACCTTCCCCACAACACTCAACTGACCAGTTTTCGAAACTCCAGTTTGTGCTGGGATCAGTAACCAGCAGAGATTTTGCGGAATTTTCTGTTCTCTGCCCATTTTTGGCAGTTTTTTCCTGTGTAAAAGTTGGCGAAATTCGGCAGAAATCAGAAAAAACCGTGAACCTCGACTTGTGGCAAATTTACTTCAGAGACAAGAGGCCGAACTGTTAGATTGTAAACCCATAAGGGTAGAAAACCTCATTCGCATTCTCAAAAGTTCCCTAGGGTCAACTCTTCAATCTCGCTATGGTGGTTATCAGCGCCGGAGTGGCGTAGTGGCAGGAGGCGCTGCTGTTCGCTCGACACAGTAGAGTTCAAAACTCACCCAGGGTCAACAAGAACTACTATCCCTGCGGAGTCCTCAAAATGGTACTAGACTCATGCAAGGAGATGAAGGATCTGACTGGGAAGTCAGCTGAACCCCGCATGCTACTCTATAGTCATGAAAAGGATCCAAGCCTCTATGAAATAGACGTCGGAAGCGCTACCCCGTAAGGATTGAGGAAGTCATCTTTATTGTATAGTGGTTACCCTTCCCCATAGGTTTACCTTTGCTGATGCCCTCAGAAGGTATGCGATACAGTAATAACGCGAAAACTCCAATTTCATTGTTGAGAAAGGTGAAATTTCGCTCCAACTGCGCCATCCACGCAAACTCTAACTTCGTGTTTTACCTCATTCCCGCAGGATGATATAGAATTTGAATACGATGGGCGATGTACCTAGTTGTTAAAACTGTCATAGGCGAGCGAACCCGCAATGATGGAGCGACCGGCGCGTTAACACATTTATACTCACATGGCACACTCGCGCGGTACACGCGTTCCTCTAGGGTAAAAAGTGTCAAATACTGACTCTGAACACTATTTATTGATTTAAAAAAAATCTGTTTTCTCTTTCCAAAAGAAATTTTCTGCACATCCCTGGTCCCCAGTTAGTGTTTTACCCATTTATGTTTTCCAATCTCTGGGAACTGGATGATCTATTAAGCTTCCTGGACACTAAACTTGATGAGTGGAGTTGGTGACCTCCAATGATTACCAGATCACTGCTGGTTGCTAGGGAGTGAGCCATCAGAATTTTTAAGTTCAGAGGAAAGTATCTGACCAAGACCGAAGTTCCTTGCACCTTATGCACCCCTTCATACAAGTAAAGAGCAAAGAAGTTGATGGTATTCCAACCTTGATCGAAAGAAATTCCTTGACGCATTCGAATCGTCTCTCCGGTCTGAATTCCAATCTCTGAGCGCTCTGGCTGAAAATTATATGCATACACCTGACGAAAATGGAATACAGATTGTCGAAAGTCGGGGCTCGTGACAATAGAAGTCTTCTTAACAACAGAAAACTATCGAAAAACGAGTAGCGTACACTGGAAAACGGCCCAATATTGCCCACCTACAGAGTCCAGCGGGGTTGCTAACCGACAAGTGGGTGGGGGGGGGGTCCTGAAATGTTATAACCAGAAAAGGAAAATATATATATTTGAGGAGGGATCCCAGAAATTTCGGACAAAACTTCCACACAGGATGGAAAATCGTCAAAAAAAATTGCCCGGCTACCAGCCCGCTGACCAAATCTTCCAGTAATTCGAAATAGTGGGGACTAATTACCAGCCAATATAGAGATATCCGGCAAAATTTCTCGAAAAATTCTTTCTTCCATAACCTGTTACCTACCAACTAAACCTCAAAACAAACCTTATCACGAACCCTGCCTTCTAAAATAGTGAGTATTTCTGAGGAACATTTTCGATTGGAGGAAGATAAAAAATATGAGGAGCTGTAAGGAGATCCGAGAGACCGAATCGTTCAGACATCGAAACTTGTCCCTATCAAAACTTGTCCAAACACGATTTCAAATTTCCCTCCTGAGCCGATCAATCAATACGATTTGAATGGGCGCTGGGCGGCCCCGAAGCTCCATACGACCCCTTCAGAAATACACTTAAACTCTATAATGGAGCAAAATTTACATCCGCACCTGCAGACAACCGTTGTCGAGACACGTAACGTGAAGCTGTGTGCCAAAGAAGAGGCTCTTCGCAAATCAGTGTCAAGTGGTTTTTGTATCACGAGACTACAGAGGGACTTAGAAATAACTAAAAAATAGGTGAAGGGGGCTAAAATTTTGGGCCGAAAATGAAAAGAAGAACACCCCCTAGGCTTGACAGTAGAGTTGAAAATTACGAATATTTTCAGATTTTTAATGGAAATATTCAGTCGCAAAAATGCCAATTTTTCCCGTAGTAAAGCGTGAACCGTATTGATTTTTCAATAAAATTCTGATCACCCGGTGAGGGGGAACGCAACGCAGTCGATGCCCGAGACAACGGTTTGCTCCACCCTACCGCAAATGCAGATGCATATTTCGCTCCTGAATGCAGTGTTAGTTATCACGAGCCTCTTGAAAAACATGATTTTAGTAAACCCTTGTGAGATATGTCTGAGTTATAGGCAAGCCCAACTCTTTCAGAGATAGTCAGAAAATTTACACAAGGCTCGAAAAGGTTTATGCAACAAAGCATCTATCTACAGAAGTGAGAATGAGATGGTTCTATGAATACTATTCCAGCATGTAACTGGGGTACTGGGCTTCCCTCCCCCTTCGAAAGACCTGTCGTAAAACGTATTTTGAGTCACGGATCCACTTTTGGCTTCTAATGGATGGGTACCTACGCGCTACATTAACGACCTCAATAAAACCTAATTTCTCTATCTTAACCGTACAAACACGGCCTCATGAGCACCTCTTTAAATCGTCGCCTGTGTAGATATGCCGGCCGCGAAAAGCACGTCCTGTTGAGACCAGCAGGAGAATCGTAGTCGCCCTGTTCCTCTAAGTCGGCCGGGAGTCGTTTCGGCTGAAACAGTAGTTTTTACTGAGCTACAGGCACAGAACAGAAGAAGCGAAAAAAACCCAAGACTTTTTCAAACTTTCTACGTTGACCTTATAACCTTAAATCTTCCACCCCTGTCCTTTTTAAAAAGCGGGAGAAACCATATGCCGGGCAGGCTTGCTACCTTGAGCCATCTTGTCAGTGCTTTTCAACTACCGGCGAAACCCCCTTCTCCGCCAGCTCTACAGAAACCTCGCTTCCCCCCCCCCCCCCGCGTCTCACGCACGCAAGGCTGGGTGACCTTGCGAGGCAAGGTGGAGAGAGGTTTCTGGGAGTCTCTCAAACGAAGTACTCGACTGAAGCAGAGTGTATGTATATTTCGCGGTCACCTCCCCCCCCCTCTCTCTCTATACCTATTATATGTATAATAGGTATAGAGAGGGGGGGGGGTGACCGCGAAACATATAGGGGTCCGCAGTTCAAGTCGCGGAGTTGCTCGCAGCGACGAACAGCGCTGGGTGATGCAATATCGATTACATTCGGCGACGAGGATGACCGACGTGGCGTGAAGGGCGACGAGGGGGCACTACAGAGTGCTTTAACGCCGCGACTGCCCTGCGTCACTTATAGCGAGCAGCAACCGACGCGGCAACGATAATGTTCGACAACATTTTTGTCGCCGCGACAAGGCTGGCGCTCGGCGACCAGTCGCCAGTCGGTGAAACTCTGCAGACCCCTTATGGCTGCGAACCACTCAGCAGCTTATGCGGTGTCGTATGCGCCCGCGAGAATTGTGACTATCGATCGGCACAAGTGAGAGACGCAAAGGCTGCTGAGTGCTACGCAGCAATACGTTGCCGAAGAACTGGTTTTTTTTTCACGCACCAAAATCTGCGCACCAACTCGGGGTTTCCCTCACCTTCCAAAATAAGACAGCTCAACGACTTGAGAAATGAATCCGCTACACTAAGTCAAACTTTCAGTTTGAGCTTTAACCCAGGCATCAGTGCTTACAAGGAAAAAATACAAAGCGTATACCGGATCTGCGGAACCGAACTGCATTGTCAGTATCTCTTGAGCACCTATAGTAAAACTTTGCAATACCCCGCCCCGAGCGGCAGTTATAAGCGTTTTAGAAGTTTCGCGAAGAGATAGCGGTACCCATGGGAATTTTTTGAAGTGTCTTGAAAAAAAAAATCAGATTTTGCTCAAAACCTTCAAGTAGGGGTAATCCAGGGTGCTGAAAACGGATCCGGGGTCTGTTTGTCGAAACTCTGAGGTTTACTGTAGGTAACAGTAGGTAATATGCCATTTAGGGGGCAAAACCTACCTTAATACCTTACCTTGATACCTTGATGATCCATCCTCATCGGCGGTCTTCTCGATGTGGACCACCTACATTAATGGTTCGAAAAAAGGCAAATGGACATCAAATTCGTATTCACCACCCCGAATAACCACCGCATAACACTTTTGAGGAAAATTTTTCGATTTTCGTTTGTTCGAAATTATTTCGAACGAAATTTTTTAATTTTTCGTTCGTTCGGAATTTTTTTGAACGAATTTTTTTCAATTTTCGTTCGTTCGACATTTTTTTCGAAATTGTGCAACTATAATTCAGTCCCATATTTTCAAGCAAGAAAAATGAGAGAAACTCGTGTTTTTCAACACAGTAGAGTCACACAAAACGCTTGAAGATAATTCGGAACCAGTAGAAAAACCTTGACCCAGGTGAAAAAAACATCTGAAGGATTCACATAATGATTTTGCAGGGCGAAAAAACGTTAAATTCAAAATCAGCATTCGGCCGACCTAATACGAACAAATGGACAGAAGATACTGCGCTTCTAACCAGGATATGACACAGCTGTCGCAATGCGGTCATTTCATAAACGAAACCACAAACTAGGTCACCCTAACCGACTCATAAATTTTACGCAAAATATGCATTTACTGAGCAAAAAATCCGATAACAACCAACCGTGATAGCATCTGTCACAACAAGAGCTGGCGGCACTACATCAAGACTTTTCAACGACGGCGTTCGGCTCGGAGGATCCATCTTCAATGACAAAAAATAGTAGTTAAAAATATGCGCGGGAATAAACTCCAAATAGCCGGCGATTCGGTAAAAACGTCAGGGTCAAGCAGATCGTTGTCCAAGGCCTCAACAGAGCTACGTCCCCGCCCCTTGTGACCAATATTTTTGGAAAATGTCGCGATTCTACGTCCCCCTGCGTGCAATTTTTAAAAATTTTTTAGACATGAATCTTCGAAAAATATAGTAACCGTTTTGTAACTTTCCATCTGTATTTTTTCGTCACTAACATTACACCTCTCACCCTAATGACTAGCCTCGGACAGTGTCTTCCAATCCTACCCCATACTTTTATGATTTCAAATTTTTTGGGAAATTCCACGCGGTCTCGTCGTCCCGCGAACCAGTAACCACAGGGTTGAGCGGGCCATTGCGCCTATTCTCGGCGGAGCTACGACCAATATTCTGTAAAAACTTGGAAAAGTTATGCGATCCCTCTTTCTCTATAAGAATTGCTTTAGCTTTTTCAGCGATAAAATGGAAAAAATTTCAGACTTGTGGTATTAACAGACAATGTTGTTTAATTTTTTGATTTTCAATTTTTTTCCAGAACTCCTTTTTTCGCCCAAATACTTTTACGAGCCCTCCAAAATTTTCGTTCTTTTTTCCGAACTGTTGAACAATTTTGCGACCCCCGCTGCGCCGAGTTGCAACTCTGCTCAAACCTGAGTAACCGCTTGACCTTGGAACACATTCCCAAAATGTTCTATTATCACCACGGTTGAGCAGAGCGTTGCACCAATTATCGGCGCAGCTACGACCCCCCCTCCTGTGGAACCAAACTTAAGAAAAATTTGAAAATCCTTTACAACCCCCCCTCGAAAAATAGACACCAAATTTTTACTCAGCACACCAAATGACCTAGGGTGACTTTTACCTTTAGCTTACCAAATGGTTTAGAGAAAATTTCCTTCTTCTCTGAAAATTTCAAGAGCCCTCCAAATTTTTTTTCCTTAAATTTCACGAACCTCGAGGCGCCAAGTCGAAACCCTGCTCAACCCTGATTATCACAGAATGGAGCATAGACTAGATATACTCAGGCGGAATCAGGACCAAGCAACCCGCTGGACACTCTGCAGTTGGGGTTGTGACCCCCACCCGTAGATGAGGATGCCGATTCCTGCGCTGGCCCTGCGCCTTGACCCCACCCACTCGATTGAAGATCTAAGCACATGTCGAAGTAGTCGAAACACGCTAATCAATTGCAGGGGGCGTAACTCAGCGTTTCGGTCGAATCCCAACTCAGCAGATAGGAAAATAAATAGCCACCCACATGGTCCAGCAACACGTCGCCAGGGGTCTTGACGAGATTACGATCCTTCTTGCAAAGGAATCTTTCCAAAAATTCCCACGACCTTAATCGCCCTCCAAAGTGTTTCAAAATTGCATACTTTTCTAGCATGCTAAATTTCGAAGTAGAATATTTCAAATAACATCATTTTTTGCTTCATTTTTGGTCCACTAATTCAAATAGAAAGGCTGTTCCACAACGAATTTTGCGACCATCTCGAAATTTTCATTGTCCCGAACTTTCTTACTGACACCTCGCTGGTAAACTTTCTCGGCTCTGGTTTCTCGAAAGCGGCAAACAGGTAAAAGCTGCAACTACTAACTGATTACCGGAAACTTTTTCACTTGAATTTCATCAAAAAAGAATTCTCGCTATTTTTTCGCCAGAAAAGAACAAATTTTTCTTCGCTATTTTTTCGCCAGAAAAGAATTATTTTTTTCTCGCTATTTAAAAGAATAAATTTTTTTCTCGGTATTTTTTCGCCACAAAAAAAGCTTGATTTTTCGATTTTCAGGTGAACTGGTTTTTGTCAGCTAGTCCATAGAATCACCAATTTTCTGATTTTAGGTAGGAAGCTTTTTGCTTTCTAGGAATGGTAACTTAATTTTATGCTGATTTGACATATGCAAGTATAGATCTTTTAGACCAAGCATTTAAATAACCTAAAACAGGCCTAAGCAACTCATACTTGTGGATAAACGCATTTTTAGGAGATTTCGAGCTCAAAACAAGGAAAAATCCAGCTAGAACGGAAAATTGCGAACCTCCAGCCTTTGAAAAATTTTCAACATCGTTTGATCATGGGCGGAAAGCCGCATGAATGGCATGACCTTTGTCAGTATCGGGCTGAGGCAATTGAACGGAGCAGTTGTACGGAGAATAACGCGCTGGAAAGCAAAGCTGAGCCTCAACACGGCATCACGTGACAACCAACCATTGCGGGACCTGCCAGCTGGCAATCTGCCAGCTACCATCATCCGAGTCGTTTTCTCGCGAAAAGAAACTGCATTGTTAACAGTACTGGGATGTGAATGTAATACATAAGTTGTGATCCTTCATCCTCCAATTATTTCTCAAATATTTTTTCATCTCTATTCATAACCAAATGATGTTTTTAATCTGAAACTACATCTTTCGAGCGTCCCGCAACTTCAAGTCTGCAACACGTAAAACTACAGACATCCTTGGATCGGGTCGAGGCAATAATCACTCATCGCGATTCCAGCCTGTCAGTATAAATATGGTCATAATGTACGGATAGCGGTGCTATCGCAGCGAAGGGGGACCGCTTGACCATCGCACTTGGCCTCGCACATGTTTCCGTGCCGCCGCGCAATTTGAGAACCAACCTTGAGTTTTCCTTCCCCTTCCAAAATCAGTAGAGCAGTTGCGGCGCGGAAAAATGGGTGTGGTCAAGTGAGCACCTGGATAGCTCCCTAACAGACGCAAGAAAAAACATGAACTTCTTCCAACCCACCTCGGTGTTAGATTTGGAATCAACACTGCTCTGGACAGGTATCGTCAATAGCTGAGAATCCATCTCAATACTTGCCTAGAAAGACGAATGGTAAGGTTCGCTGTTAAAGGCAGGGTTCGCGATGAAATACGGTTTTTGTGCTAACCCTATGAGAAGGTAGATCTGGACACTACAAACGTGAAAATAGGTGATAAGTCGGAGAAAAAACGCTCAGCAATAGGTTATTGCTGGGTGTCCGCCCGCCCCCAGCCAACAAGATTTCTTCAACGCTCGTTTTGCCGTCTTCTGTTCTTCTGTCAAAGTGGTTGTTGTACACTCTAAGAAACTACTAACTACTTTAACAACAAAAGCAATAATGAAAATCCCGTGAGTTGGGGCGGGCGAACACCCACCGAATAGCCGTTCTAACTAAATTTTGCGCGTTTTTCCAGCAACGTTTCATTTATTTTCATTTTGATGTTTGTCAGAACTGCATTCTCATAAAGAGATTTTTTACCGCAAACCCTGCCTTAAAGTGGTCTCAGAAAACTTCAAATCTACCTTGTGCTCTCTTGGTAGATCGATATCACCCTCCGAGTCAACTAAGCTGGTACGAGATCCACCCTTTGGCGCGCGAGGGGTGCGCTCGTGCTCTTTTGAGGGTCGATATGTCTAGAATCAATGCTAATAGTGAATATACTTTGACAAGAGAAGGAAATCACCTCTCCGCTCATATTCTCGACGAAACGGTCATCAGGATGGCTATAGAGTTGAGGAATCGATGAAAACTGAACTTCATTCCGTCGCGTAATCGATGACGATCTACTTCTCGGCGGTTTCTTAAAATAAGCGGATGCGAAATTTACAATATACGACCCGTGCTAACCTGTCCAAAAGCTGCGATTTTGGGCCTGAATCGTTCGATAGGTAATCTTTATCCTCACGTTCCGCACATGCCACTTGTCGGCGTCGCGGCTATCAGAAAGAATGGCGCGGGTTTCTTCACCCCGTTCAAAAAAAAAACGGAGAAAACGACCCATTAAATACCTTGATTACTTTGGTCACTGTTTCCGGTTTCTTCTCGCGAGCTTTAGCAATAGACTGTCCACCTGCTCTGCCTGCGGAGGCACTTCGACCACGTTCGGAGCCCTTGAGGAGAAAAATGTAAGGCAGTTTAATGAGACCTCCAGTTGATCACAGGATCATACATCGGAAAAAATTCCAAAGAAGCCGGTCAGAAAATCCACATAAACCAACCGAAAAGTGGTACCATAGTCCACCATGGCTCGTTTCAAAGCCGTGAACGCTGCTCTGAGATGGAGTACGTGAAAAGGAAGCCGGAATGGATTGTAGTGAACGACGAACAGCTGGGATCGGCTTATCTTCTTCGGATTTCTGAACGCACAACAAAAAGGATGTTTACGAGTATACAGATATACATTTTTACACACCTGTTCTTTATATTCCACTGCGCCGATCCAGGTTTTTGCGGGTCAAATTGTTTGTTCGACCAAAGTTTCGGTCAAATAACCGTTATAAAGGTCTAAAATGAGTCGATGCACTCATCTTCGACCACATCGATCAAACGCCTTCTCACTCCTGACTCCGCGAGTCGCGAGGCTCGCGTTATTGGATCAAGGAGGTCGCACATACATATGTAAGTGCATCGAATATTCCAGGCCTTGATAACGGCGATTTGGCAGAAACATTGGCCGAATAAACAGCTTTACCAGTAAAAACCTAGATCGACAGAGAAGAATATAAGCAATTTGCTGATGTCCAGGTTTGAAGAGCGTACGTGGACCCTACTCGTAGATGTGTCCCGCCAGACCGCTGCAGCCAGGGCACTGCACAAGGTATGGAGAAAACCAATTTCACTCAGACCCCTCCGCAGGAGCGCGATTTGGTGAAAAATTTCATTGATTTTCTCAGACCTCCAGAGCACTGCACGAGGTGTGGAGAAAGCCAATTTCACTCAGACCCCTCTCCACAGAAGCGTGATTTGGTGAAATTTTCGGCGATTTTCTCGAACCCCTCCCCCTTCATTCATTAGACTACCCATTCTGAATACTTGCCCAAAATCTATGTATCTCGATCTCTTCGTAAAATTGATCCTTACAACGCATACCCCATTCAAAATGTAGCTAAGACCCCTCTACACCCCTTCGCAGCTCATACCCCCTGCGAAGCTCCTTACCACACGCCAAACCCTGCCTGCAGCTTGGAGACTAGATTTTTTGCCGCAAATCATCCTCTGTTTATCACGAGGCATCGCACATTAGCAGTTTCTCAAATGTCCGATTTGCCCGAAACACTCCGTTTTACCCGGAACACGTATGCCCTGAGACAAGCGCCAACGACAGCAATCTGGCCTTTAAACTCCCCTCACGTAGCAGCAGCAGAACTCGTAAGGCGAATGCACGCCGCGAACCAGATGTACCTACCTCGATCACAACCTCACTTCCAAGATTTGACTCCTCTACTAGCACATCACCTCCAGCAATACTCTCACATTTCTGCAAAACAAACATTCAGCATTGTTATATTCATAGAGATTGAGGTTGGCATCTACACACCTCAATCACCACTTCTTCTCCCATGTTCGACTCCTCCACGTGCACGCTATCTTTGGACCTCCAATCTGCTTCCTGAAAATGGAAAAAAATATGTCTGACCCTTAATACCAAACAGTCACTCAGAGCAGAGATAGGCTGACAGGGGATGTGAGCGGTATTACGGCCTAAGAAGATTTCCTTAGATGAGCCTTGCCGCGCAGTGTTTCTCATTCACATGGACCAAGAACGGACATTCTTGATATACACCGTCGTCTGTCGCCAAAAGTATCGGAAAATAAGACCCTTCAAAGCCACTCTACGGATGAATCTCGTGATGGGAAGCGGCTATTCCTTAACAACTCGAACGAGGTACGGTTTGTGTATCGAATTTAGTCTTATGAATGGATCAGGAGCGATGATTGCAGCTGGTCGTGCGGCGTTGGCGGCATCACTGGCCAACGGGGTTTCGATCGCGCGCGGCGATTTACCGTCGCAGCTCTGTCTATTCACTAGACTAAACTGGATGCGAGGGCTCTAGTACCTCCCAAGGCCGGCTGCAATGAAGTACTGCACCAAGCTAACAAGTCTGACATCGAATAGAACAGCTCTCCATTCACGTGTCCAACATTACACCAAACTTCCGCACTCTAGCGACTACTCAGAAATCGGACAAACAATTTCTTACACAACACCGACTGATTCTATTGCTCCACCCTAGGAAACATGGGGAAACGCTCGCACGATTCGGCAAAGAACAAGAACTCGATTTCAACAAGACAACCCGACTGCGAAAAGATGGAATCCACGTGGGATAATTTCCTTGGCTCGCTAAACATACATTCCCTTCTCAATCCCTATAGTCTGCCCCCTCCTCAGCCTCTCCTTGCAGACCTCCCTCATAGTTCTGAAAACCCATCAGCAACATCGCCGATTCCTGCATGTAGGGCGGACTACAGGGACAGACAGGCGAGGTTGCGAAATTTCGAAACGGAGGTTAACGGGGTCGCCAAAAATTTGGCCCGAAAATGGCGGTTAAGGGGGATCGCAAAATTTCGGACTAAAAATGAAAATTTGGCGATGATATCCCAGGAAATCTCGATATTTTAGGCCACCAAGGGAAAGGATCGTAATTGCTCAGGTTTTAGACGCTTGAGCCCGACTACTGAACGAATTTTCGGCGTCTGACTGTTTTAATAATCAAATATAAACTGCCCAAAAATCGCGCTTTGGGGAGGGATTGTTGCAAAAATCTCAGATATTGGAAAAAGCCTTGATGGTGAAAGGCCGCTCCGATTTCGAAAAATTGCGCAACGCCCCACTTGGCCCTAGCGCACTACAGACAACAAGCGAAAGCCATCTGCAGATAAGCCATTGTAGCGGCAGTAAGTGCGACCAAAGGAGAAGAGAGGTAATCCCTATTCTACTCCGCGTGTAATCTCAAATAGCTGAAGTTAAAGGGAAAACTAAGGCCGCGCGCTCCACGGCCACCACCCGTTACGGACCAGCACGCTCAGCGGAAAACCATTCCAGTAAATTTTCACACTGACGTTTAAGTAAGGATCTCTCAGCAATAATTGAAAAGACCTTTTTTCTGAAGTAAAACAGAAAATCGGGTTCGTTGCATGGGTGTGCAGTGCGGACACGCGGCTTCTTGAGTGTTAAGAGCATTCGCTATCCGTCTGCGTATCCATGACTTCATGAGGTCACAAATCTTTGTAGGGACTCGCTAAATTTTATGGATGAACAATACAAAGACATTTTTGCCGGCAGAAGTCAAGTGGAAAGCGGGCGACGACTATGCAGCTAGTTCAGAATGGACCTTGAGCCAAGTTCATAATTCATGCGACACAAATATAACATCCGAACCCAGCAAAATCGATATGCATTATATGCACTTTCACAGGGCGCATGAAGTGTGAACCCGGCCTTGGTAACAACAATTAAACGTACTGTAAGCCACACACTGTAGGACGAAGACAAGTTGCCCATGACAAATGACACTCGTGCTTTTCATGTCAAATAACAGCGCACCACTATGATGATACATGTATGGACCCGTCCGGCAAATAATTAACTTGTCTTCCCAGGTTATAATTAGGCACAACAAGCATGCCTACCTAAGATTGACTACATGGCTAACAACAAACAAAAGAAGTTCACTGAATAAACCGAAAATGTGAAATGAAATGTGCGTGAGACAACACGGCTGTAGGCATTACATCCCTAAACAAGGACGCTTTTCGTGTGTTGGTGGAGCGCCGATACAGTAATCCCTGTCGTAAAATTGAATGCGTCGCAGCAGTTGGTTGCAGACAAAACAAATGGTTCGTCGTTAACTAACAAATGTTCGCTTTTTCCATTACTTGATGGGAATTGATAAAGAATGGAAAAAGAAAAAAAACTGATGAAGGAAACTTTTTTTGTAACATGAGCAAGTCTAGTGTTCATCGCAATTCGAAGAGAAGAATTCATGTTTCTAGAGGGTCAGGTACAATACGAAATATTACCTAAACCTTTTCATTTACCCATTCACGACCACGCCCAATTTGGGGTGACTGTACTTTCGGACCGCGTGCAATATTGCGTGACCATATATAGTGTCCCACCGGTGGGACACGCTGACTTGAATAGCTTTCCATGGATGATTGCTTTTCACTTTTTGTTCTTCTACCTCAGCCCGCTGTGATTTTGGGAAAGTCTGAATATGTTGTTGCACTTGACCTAGTGAAACAGCACGAGGTTTCTTTTCAAGTCTTCGGGGGGTCAAAATTGATCATATGTCGGTTCGAAAGTGCTTTTCTGTGGCGGAGAAATCGAATCTTTAAAAACGTGCCACACCGGTGGAACACGTGGTCGTGAATGGGTCAAGACATTGAAGGGGAGGTAATTTTATTTTGACCACGATGAATGAACAGCTTCCGACACGCTTTCGTTTCCGAGCAAAAATTACTTAAAGGCAGGGTCCGGACAAAATTTCGATTAAGGGATTTTCCGCTGAATTGGTGCGCATACTACAGGTAGTCCCAAGGAACATGCGAAAACTGCGTAAAAGCCGGTCTTCTTCAAGTTATTCACGCCACTTCCGTCAACTGTAGTGCAGATATCCGTCATTCTGGCAATGATTATCATGTCGTGAATACCGTAATCCCTGATTTCAAGGCTCTCTTCTCAAAAATAAGGACTCAGAGTTTGTGAAAGGCTCAGACGATGCTCAGCTGGGCCAGCCCAACCTATCCAACCCGAATTTCGGTAACGTCAAAATTTGACCGGACCTTGCCTTTAAGAGAACAGCAGGGTCAACTTAGCTCCAACCTTTCGAAACTAATAAACGAGTTTCAAACGATAGGTTTCCATTAAGCGACCTTAGAGGTAGCAATAGAAGGAAAAACAAATAAGGAGAAGCTCCTAAAATTGCTTTACAGCCGTTGTTCTTCTACCTCAAACCACTGAGATTTTGGGAAAGTCTGAATATGTTATTACACTTGACCTAGTGAAAAAGCACGAGATTTCTTTTCAAGTCTTCGGGGGGGGGGTCAAAATTGATCATATGGCGGTTCGAAAGTGCTTATCTGTGGTGGAGAAACTGAGTTTTCAAAAACGTGTCACACCGGTGGAACGCGTGGTCATGAATGGGTCAAGACATTGAAGGGGAGGTAACTTTATTTTGAGTGGCGGTGTTGCTCGCGAAGCTTTTTTCATTTCTGCTTACTAAGGCTCATAGCACAAAATTTTCGTGAGCTTCCTTTAAAAATCGGTGTTTTTTTCGAAATAAGGAATGTTTGGCCTCCAACGAAATGGCCCTTTTCTGACAAACATGCTGAACAATAATCCTCCCCTTATGATTTGCCCACAGATCTAGGTCTTTCTAAAAAATTCATACTCAAAAAGTTATTTATCAGCAGATTGTTGAGCCTCGAAGTGTGCGTCATTCAGTCGAACAGCGATGAATTGTCAACATAACATGGGATACTCTTCATTTCTTTGGATGCAAACTATGAAAATTATTGCAGACATTCCACACTAACGAAAAAAGTGAACAAAAGTTACTGAGGACGAAGAATAAATAGTTCCCGTTGAATCAGTTGTTTTGTCTGCAACCAAAAGCGGCGATGCATTTAATTTCACGGCAGATTACGGTGTCGTCGACCCGCAAGCACGCTAAGAGCGTTTTTGTACGTCCTAAGCGCATTTTAGATCCTCGGGCAACAGATCATCGCTGCGATCCTAGGTGCTATCATAGCCGGGGGGGGGCACTATGGCGCGATGAACTTGGCCACGCCCATTTTTACTGTGCCGCACTAAATTTGAGCACCTACCCAGGGTTTCCCTCTCCTGCCAAAATCAGGAGTCATTGCGGCACGGAAAAATGGGCGTGGCCAAGTGCGACACAACAGTGCCCCCCCGCTATGATAGCACCCGATTCTACAGACATTTTCCGGCGAATGAGCTCAAATCTAAGTCCTACTTTCCACGCTAGATTCATGTAGTTCCTATGCCATCAACACATTGCGGCTTTGAAAGCGGAGGGAAAGCTGACTCCTTAGAGGAAGTATTCACGATAATCTTCAATTTTGAGATTATTCACTATATTGATTAACACTTAAGAGACCGCCTGCTCCACGGCGAATTTCTACAGCCGACCGGTGCGCTCCACGGTTACTCGTTTCCGTGGGTGACATGTGTGGACACGCGGTCCGCTGGAAACCATTTTTATCGGGGCAGGCTTTCTTACTTGTACAACCAGTACTCCGCTTCCACTCCAGCTGAGAGTAAAGAGAGTAAATAGAGAATTGAAGTAAGGCCATAGTGGAGCAATGAGCCACCGCTTTCTTACGGACCTGCTTTTTCTTGATTTTTGAAGGTATTTCAACTTTCCATGTCCAAGGTGCTTTGAAACACTTCGCAAATTTTTGGGCTTGCTGGTCACAAAAGAAACGTTTGTCTCTGGACTTCTAGAATTTTCTGCAGGTTACAGGTAACGGCCAGAACTGTGCCATGCGGAGCCAACCTAGAGTATTGAAAATTTGAAAAATGAACGAATTTCTAGTATGCAATGTCCTATTGAACCTCATGGAAAACTTTCGGCGGACTCATAAAGTTTGACCTGCAAAATTGTCCGATGTAACCGATGAAAATTCCATCAAAAATCTCAGAATGGGAATCAGATTTACAATCACTACCCCCCTCCCCCCCACAGTCGCACCAAAACCTCAAACGTTTGTCAACGGATAACGAACGGCAGACAACAACGGTGCTCTTGAAAATCGTGAAAAACACCATTTGACTGTTCTTCGAGGCCTCCAAATACACCCTATAGTGAAGTATCAGCAAAATTTCGAGTATCGAACTATTCACAGGTTTTCACTCCCACCCCCAAGTTATTTCCCTCTCGTAATTGAGCGAAATCTGAAATAAAGATGAACGATGGCTAACATACCACAATCGACGGAAATTTCATTGGGAATTGTGAAGTAAACACCGGAACCTTGTGCAGCAGCTCGAATGACCCTCGGGGTCAAGACAGCAAAATTTGAAACGATGACGTACTGCAGCTATCTTAAATAGGTGGCACTGCTGTTCCGACAATCAACTAGATGACATCAGCTACGTGATCAGCATCATCTCAATAACCCCCTTTAGCAGAGTTCGGACAATTTCTTTCCGACCAAAGAAGCTCGAAAACACGAAAAGTGCCATTTTCGGAGGTGGTAGTAAAATTACTAAGAATACTCAAAATGCTTGACTACTGTGAATGTAAATAGTTTACATTATTGAGAACCTATTCGTATTTGAGGAGGACTTCACGCATTAGAACTTCAGAAAATATTGAAAGTTTTATGGCGTGGGTGCGCAGTATGGACACGGGGTCCGAGGGGCAAAACAGCCGTGGGTGCGCAGTGTGGACACGCGGTCTCTTAAGTGTTAAGTGGCCCTCGGGTAAAAATTAAATGACATAGAAATTGAGAAGAACGCGCCGGAAGTACACGAAATCCTTGAGTATCATCCCCCCCCTTTGCATAGAATATTCTTTTAATTTCAATTGACCCAATTTTCCACCGGTGAAATCCACCATGAACACGTTCATCCAACCGGACAACTTGTTACACAATAATGTCACTAAAATACGACGTTTTAATGCGTTTCTCGCCGTTTCTTCGTGATTTTGGTAACACTTGGAGGCCAATGCATTGTTTTATGTGAAAAACTTGGGGAAGAAAATCATCATGAACACTGCTGCCTTTAAAAAATTCAAGATGGGAAAGAAAATTAGGCAACAGAAATATTTCTGCAACAGTCGTAGCCAAACGATGTTCCGTAATTTCACAGCGGGTGGTGAGGAGTCGTAGCAATTTTAGCACAAAAATGAAAATTTCAGGTAAAAATCTTCACAATTTCATCCCAGAAAATTTCTTATAATTCGTCAGAGAGTAGATTTAATCCATCCATAGAGTCCCGTCAAGAGATTATTCGAACATTTGAACAAATTTCAATCGAGTGCCGGTTTCAAATTTATTCAAGGATAGGATCCCACACTCTTACCGATTATGAGAACCGTTTCACTAGGGTAGACCTGAAACCAAGAATTACCCTAAGATTAGGTAAAATGGCAAAATGCGATTTATTCGATTTTCCGAATCACTCAAATACCTAAGTATACTATGCGTGAACGTATGATGAACGATTTTTTGGTTACTTCGCAACCATTATTTCGACATTCTTCAAAGAGAGCGTCCATAGTTAGCAACTCGAGCCACAACCTTCGCCGGAGTGAAAGCGACAATAATGGAATATTCATTGCAGCTATTTAGAATCGCTCGCAGCTGCAACCAATATTTCATTTCAGATCACACTCACCTTAGCGGTTGTCGCTTGCGTTGCTAGCTATGAACTTCCCGTGGAGATTTGGAAAACCGTTGGCGTTGCTGTAGGTCTGTGACGGTACTCAAAATACCTGTGCTTGAAATTCCCTGAATGGCTGCGGGGATTCCAAAAAAAGACATTTTCATTGCTTCGCAAAAAGGTAAGGGTACTCCTCAGACAATGGGACCGGTGGAATGCTGGCGAAAATTTGCCAGCTGCTCAACAGCTGGATGACAACTGGCATTTAGCTGGCCAGTGGCAATTACGAGGCTGACAGTTGGCATACTCTCGTCATGTCAGATAATACCAGCAGCGGACGGCTGGCGAATAAGTGTCAGTTGCCTAACAGCTGGGTGATAACTGGCATTCAGCTGGCAATTGGAAATCACAGCTCGAATTTAAGCAAAGTATGAAAACGCAGCTATCCACCAATCGACACTCGGTTGGAGCCTAACCGCCCAGAGTCATTCGTTTGGCGCCGAGTCGTCAGATGGCTGGCACTCGGGAGAGTTACCGACTTTCCGCGTTTTAACATGTTATACTTTAATCACTGATTTCATTGATAAACATAGCCGGTACATAAGGCGATTCACTCCAACGAGTGCTCACTCGGCACTTTGACGCCGGCCCTGGAAGTTGACCTGAAGTCACTCTACAAAAGCCAGCATATTTTTGGCAGTTGTGGGGAACTTCCCCACGGCTAGGGGGGAGGTGGGGTGGGTGTCCCACCTCAGACAGTTGCGTAGGCGATCTTTTACGCAACGATCTGCGGTGAGGAACCCGCCTCGATCCATCGGTCTGCCAAGAGACTGGCGGACCGCAGTCGAGTGACTGCTCAGTTGCGGGAATGCCAGGTAGTAGCCAATAGTCTGCCAGCTATCGGCCAGCGTCCTGGCGGACCGCCGGCAGGATTCTGGCGGACAGCTATCTAAAGCCTGGCGGACACCGGGAATGATTTTTACTCGCCAAGTGAATGCCGGCGATCCAGCAACCGCAATGTCTGAGTCATCAGGGAATTTTTGAGGTGTTCAGAATTTTTTTTCGGATTTGGCTCAAAACTTTCAACTGAGGGTTATTTGGGGCGCTGAACCCGTATCTGGGGTCTATTCATCGCCAGACTTAGAGTTACTGTAAGTAACGGTAGGCATAATGCCTTTTAACTGGCGTTACTTATCTCAAATTTCGAAAATTGGACCTCAGATTCGTGTTCAGCTTCCCAAATAACACCCACAGTCAAAGTCTGAGTCAAATCTGAGACTTCGATCAAGCTATAGTATATCCACCGTTTTATACCCTAATCCAAGGAAAATCGATAAACCGACCACAGATTTGTGTAAGACAGCTCAAATAGCCCCTCCGTAGAAGTTTGAGGACGATTTGGTTAGAGCGTTCTCGAAATCGTCAAAAGTTGCGTTTGGCCAGCAGAATTTACCCCATTTGGAGCTTCGGACCAAATCAGACGCAATATTCCAAATATTGACAGAAGGGCCTCAGATTCGTAATCGGCGCTCAACAAACCCCTTGTAAAACGTGTTCAGATAAATCCGAGACAACTTTTTTTGAATATTCTGAAAATTGCCATTCGGGTACCCCTTTTATCTACGCAAAGCTATGAAATTGCCATCTTTTGGAAATATCCTTTAGACGTCTGAGACTTTTAGCGGATTTGGAAAACGGACTATCAAAGCTGGGTTCTAATTCAGACCTCTTGCTGGGACGGGTCTTGTGCGCCCGCCTTCTCGCCGTTTGCCAATCATGGCAGCCTCGGCATACGGTGTGCCGCGCTCACCGCAGCGGAGACCACGCAACATCGATAACGAGCAGGCTGATTGGGTGATCGGCGGAGATGATGTAGAGCAAATGACTACCGACACATACATCTAAACTCCGTTTCGAGCAAAAACATTAGGGAATCCTTGTAATGCCTTCAATCATATCGAAATCAAGGCGCTTTGTTATTTGTATAGGGCAGTCTAGACCCAAAGCCTTTGGTTGATCCATACCGATGTTAAAAATGATCTTGACATGGATATTTATCGTTGTTAGGAGCTTATTCACGATGAAATCCGTTCTAACCATCTTTTAAATTTCTCCATTCGATAAGGTCTGAAGCGCCTCCGCCCATTTTCAACAAGGATAACCCGATGATTTTAAAGAGCATTTCTGGCACGGGTGTGAGAAATTCTCCGATTTTTTCAAGGGGTTGAAACCCCTGGGTGGGAGCATTTCTGACACGGGGTTAGGAATTCTCCGATTTTTTTTTCAAGGGATTGAAACCCCTGGGTGGGAGCATTTCTGACACGGGTGTGAGAAATTCTCCGATTTTTTCAAGGGGTTGAAACCCCTGGGTGGGAGCATTTCTGACACGGGTGTGAGAAATTCTCCGATCTTTTCAAGGGTTGAACCCCTGAGTGGGAGCATTCCTGACACGGGTGTGAGAAATTCTCCGATTTTTTCAAGGGGTTGAAACCCCTGGGTGGGAGCATTTCTGACACGGGTGTGAGAAATTCTCCGATTTTTTCAAGGGGTTGAAACCCCTGGGTGGGAGCATTATTGACACGGGGTGAGAAATTCTCCGATTTTTTTCAAGGGGTTGAAACCCCTGGGTGGAAGCATTTCTGACACGGGTGTGAGAAATTCTCGTTTTTTTCAGGGGTTGAAACCCCTGGATGGGAGCACTTCTGACACGGGTGTGAGTATTTCTCCGATTTTTTCAAGGGGTTGAAACCCCTGGGTGGGAGCATTTCTGACACGGGGTGAGAAATTCTCCGATTTTTTTCAAGGGGTTGAAACCCCTGGGTGGGGGTATTTCTGACTTTAATTGGGCAATTGAATATTGGTTTATGTCGCGTCTCAAAATATCATATGTTGATAACCTTTTAGATCACATACTATTATGCTCTTTCATTCAAACTTTTGTTGTTTTTAATCACTGCCTACAAAGGGCGGAATATTACCCACTCCAAGGTCTCAGACTTTGCATGATCCTTACATGTTTTAGTTCAGTACGAAGATACCCCAATGTTTTTGCTCAAAAAGGGGTCTAGATGTAGGTGCCAATAGTGATTTATTCTGCATGATCTCCGCCGATCACCCAATCAGCCTGCTCGTTATCGATGTTGCGTGGTCGCCGCTGCGGCGAGCGCGGCACACCGTATGCCGAGGCTGCCATGATTGGCAAACGGCGAGAAGACGGGCGCACAAGACCCGTCCCAGCAAGAGGTCTGGATTAGATCCCAAAGCTGTGTCCCATACCTACAACTATCAACACATGGTTTTATGAAAGCCCACGGGAAGTGTGAGCTAAGCCCTATTAGTAAGAGCCGTGACGAAATTGAAGAATGGTATAAGGATTTTCGTGTCCTTAGAACGATGACGATCTTCTAGCACGCAATAGGAACGAATAGGGACACTACTGGTTCCCGCGCGACCGTGTCGATGACAAACGGGAGAGCATATGATACAAAAACACCATGCGATTCGGACAGGTAGTTTTTTAATGGAGATTCGATTGTTACAAACCAGACATGTTGACTGTAGTGGAATGGAGACCAAGAACTCTCTCTCCCTATCGCTGTTCATTTTGAACGGAGTGTCTTCAGAGTTTTGTAATAGTTGGATATCATAAATACTCTACTTGAATATTCAAAGTATTCGTATAATTGGCTATGCCAACCTGTAATCCGATCTTAGCGCCTGAAGATGGGATGCTCACGTTGGACGAATGCATCGATGCAGTTACCGTTATGTTCTCACGTTCCACATTGAGGTCACTTGAATGCTAAAACGAGCAGTTAAGTCTCAGCTTCTGCTTTGCAGTTTATTGTAAAACTCACCGAAGTATGCGGTGAGACAGTGATTGGATGTTCCTCCAGATGCACATCTGAACCGAAGATATTGTCATGCGACGAGAGTTGGTGAGCTGTCGCTGTGCTGTCTTCGAGGTTAATGTTCTGACTCGAGTGCTGTAAAACGCTTGATGAAAAGGGCTCAGTACCAGAAAGCCAAAAAACCCTGCCAAATTCTGACTGAGAGCGGAAAACGACTCAACGCTCGGATTTTCAAAAGAAACAGGAATGCTCACGCTGGAAGACCGTAGTAGCGCTGTTGATTGTTTATCTTGATCAGATATGTAGCCATCACTCCAATGCTGGAACATGCAAAGTTATTTCATATTCAATCTGAAACACTTCAATGAACCCACAATATTTGAACGAGAGACAGCGATTGGTCGATAGCGAAGATCCATGCCTGACGAAGACAAAACCTGAGCTGGTTGGTTCTCAGTGATGTTGTAGGCGTCCGAACGCTAAACGATTTAGTTGAGCGATCTTTATCACATTAATTGGGGCCACTCAGGAGAGGGCCCAACGAATAAAGTCACCAGGCTATGACGTGATGCCGACAGCTGCTGATTCTGGAGATTCGCGTCGGACGCTCGAAGGTTTATGCGAGATGACACCACCCGTCCTGCTGGCTCGTCGTCAGCAACGCTGTAGATGCTTCCACGCTAGAAACATTACTTAATAGGTTACCGTCCAACAGAGTAGGCCTCCCTAAAACTCAGACAATGGGAACATCTGACAGCTGGCGAAAATTCACCAGCTGCTCCACAGCTGGCTGAAAACTGGCATTAGCAGGCCGATGGCAAATACGAGGCCGACAGGTAACATACTCGGACAATGGGATTGCCGGCCCGCCGCCATCCACCTGGCGAGCGAAAACCACTCCCGGTGTCCGCCAGGCTTTAGACAGCAATCAGCCAGAACCCTGCCGGCGGTCCGCCAGGACGTTGGCCGATAGCTGGCAGGCTGTTGGCTACCACCTGGCACTCCCACACCTGAGCAATCACTTGGCTGCGGCCCGTCAGTCTTCTGGCAGACCGATGAATCGAAGTGGGTCCCTCACCTCAGATTGTTGCGTAAATCGCCTACGCTACGGTCTGAGGTGAGGCACACACCCCAGCCCCCCCCCCCCAAGCAGTGGAGAATTTTCTCTCAGCTGCCGAAATTATGTTGGCTTCCGTAGAAAGACTTCAGGTCAACTTCCAGGGCCGACATCAAATTGCCGAGTGAGCTTTCATTGGACTGAATCGCCTTATATACCGGCTGGGCTTATCTATGAAATCAGTGATCAGACTATAACATGTTAAAACGTGAGGAGTAGTTAGCTCTCTCGAGTGCCAGCCACGTGACGACTCGGCGCCAAGCGAATGCCACTGGGCGGTTAGGTGCCAAGCAAGCTCCGATTGGTGGATAGCTGCATCTTCATGCGCTCGGAAAATTCGAGGTGCAATTGCCATTGCCAGTTGAACGCCAGTTATCGCCCAGCTGCTAGGCGACTGGCACACGCTCGCCAGCCCTCCGCCGCTGGCATAACCTGACATGACGAACGTATGCCTACTGTCGCCCTCATAATTGCCACTGGCCAGCTAAATGCAAGTTTGTCATGTATAGATGGATATACATCAGTGATACTGGTTAGATTCCTGCCTAGTTATGTGTTGTTTAAGAATGTTATGTATCTGTTATGATGTTGTAATGTTCTTATTTTGTTATTTATCATGATATCATCCCACTAGTTGCATTTGTAGCTTAATGGCTCCTCATTCTGATCATGTTCTTTGAGGCCAGCAGTGGCCATATTATTGTACTCCCGCATTGTAACCCTTGTTTCGTCATGCGCAGTGGCATGACGGGTTGGCACAGCGGCGCCCCGCCCCCGATCAATCGAGGAAGGCGAGGCCACAGCCAGTGACGAGGAGCACAGCCCGGTCGGGGCGTCACGTGTTAGCTGCGGAGAGGGGAGGAGCCAAGCCAGGCATATATAAGCCAGCCATTCGCGGTCGGCGTAGTCTTCTGGCCTTT
The DNA here is from genome assembly GCA_029168955.1 of Aplectana chamaeleonis. Taxonomy (NCBI): domain Eukaryota; kingdom Metazoa; phylum Nematoda; class Chromadorea; order Rhabditida; family Cosmocercidae; genus Aplectana; species Aplectana chamaeleonis. The sequence goes on from JAPDOI010000516.1 coordinate 213,649, forward strand.
GTCTTCTCAGGGCTTGTCGTGTCTTCTCGGTCGGAGGAAAGGCGTGCAGCTAAGCGGACAGCCTGAACAGCAGAGAAGAAACCCAATCTCAGCTCATAGCTGACGGGTCCTAGTGCTCTGGGCCGGAGGCCAGTTTTATCTTAGCAATCTCCGTGGTGCACGGATTGATTGCTAGGAGAGAGAGAGAGATCGAGAGCGATAGAGGATTTCACTCCTGCCCCTCGACACCGTCCGCAGTCGGCTGCTCGGTGAGAGCAATCAATAAACGGTCGGTGAGTTTGCGGGGCCTCGTCGTGGCTGTCGTCTCGCTCCTCGGAAGGAAAAATCGATCTTGCTGCTGTGCCAACCCCTCGATCATCATCATCCTCACATACTCAATCATCACATTTATTTGGAGATCAATAAGGATAAACTATTATTCCAGCTCGTCTACCCGTGTACTCTGACCTGGTTTAGGCCAGCGGTATCTCGTGATCTTGAACTGCAGTAGTTGTTGTCGCTCGTAATCGGGCATAAACTTTACTTTTAGGCGGTGGTGCCGACTTTCCAGTGCTGGCGACCGAGGATACAACCAACCAAACGAGGATTATGGAATCCCAGGACGGTATGTCCTCTAGTTCGCCAATACTTGAGTCCACCCCGCCCAAGACAACAACTGACAAGTTGTCATCCAGCTGTTGAGCAGCTAGCAAAATTTCGCCAGCGGTCCGCCGCTCCCATTGTCTGAGATACCCTCGTCATGTCAAGTAATGCAGCGGAAGGCTGGCGAATAGGTGTCAGTTGCGTAACAGCTGGGTGATAACTGGCATTTAGCTGGCAATTGGAAATCACAACTAGAATTTACCGAGCGCATGAAAACGCAGTTATCCACCAATCGGCATTCAGTTCGCGCCTAACCGCCCAGTGCCATTCGCTTAGCGCCGAGTCGTCACATGGCTGGCCCTCGAGAGAGTTAACGACTCCTCACGTTTTAACATGCTATAGTTTCATCACTGATTTCAATGATAAGCCCAGCCGGTATATAAGACGATTCAGTCCAATGAATGCTCACTCGAGACTTTGATGCCAGTCCTGGGAGATGACGTGAAGTCACCCTACAGAGGCCAGCATATTTTAGGCAGCTCGGGGAAAATTCCCCGAAGCTTGGAGGGGGGCGTGGGTACCTTACCGTAGACCGTTGCGTAGGCGATCTCCTACGCAACGATCTGCGGTGAGGGATCCATCTTGGCCCATCGGGCTGCCAAAAGACTGACGGGCCGCAGCTAAAGGATTGCTCAGTTGCGGGAGTGCCAAGTAAGAGCCTGCCAGCTATCGGCCAACGTCCTGGCGGACCGCCGGCTAAAAGCTGGCCGACATCGAGAACGGTTTTTTCTCACCAGGTGAATGCCGGCAGTCCGCCAATCCCATTGTCTGAGAACCTTACCACGCTATGACGTGATGTCGACAGGTGTTGATCGTGGAGATTCGCGTCAGACGCACGGAAGTTCATACCGGACGACGACAATGCTGTAGCAGGTTCGTCTTCCACTATGTTGTAGGCGCTTCCTCGCTGAAAGCATTGACTCATAAACTACCATCGAGTTCAGCAGAAGCACCTAAACCCCTTACCACGCTATGACGTGAGGCCGACAAGTGTTGATCGTGGAGATTCGCGTCAGAAGCTCGGAGGTTCACGCCGGACGACGACAAACCTGTGACAGGTTCGTCTTCAACAATGCTGTAGGCGCTTCCTCGCTGAAACATTGACTCGTGAACTACCATCGAGTTCAGCGGAAGCACCTAAAACCTTACCACGCTGTGACGTGAGGCCGACAGGTGCTGATGGTGGAGATTCGCGTCAGACGCACGGAGGTTCATACCGGACGACGACAATGCTGTCGCAGGTTGGTCTTCCACAATGTTGTAGGCGCTTCCTCGCTGAAACATTGACTCATGAACTACCATCGAGTTCAGCAGAAGCACCTAAACCCTTACCACGCTATGACGTGAGGCCGACATGTGTTGATCGTGGAGATTCGCGTCAGAAGCTCGGAGGTTCACGCCGGACGACGACAATGCTGTCGCAGGTTCCTCTTCCACTATGTTATAGGCGCTTCCTCGCTGAAAGCATTGACTCATGAACTACCACTGAGTTCAGCACAAGCACCTAAACCCTTACCACGCTATGACGTGAGGCCGACAGGTGCTGATTGTGGAGATTCGCGTCAGAAGCACGGAGGTTCATGCCGGACGACGACAATGCTGTGGCATGTTCGTCTTCAACAATATTGTAGGCGCTTCCTCGCTGAAAGCATTGACTCATGAACTACCATCGAGTTCAGCAGAAGCACCTACACCCTTACCACGCTATGACGTGAGGCCGACAAGTGTTGATCGTGAAGACTCGCGTCAGAAGCTCGGAGGTTCACGCCGGACGACGACAATGCTGTGACAGGTTCGTCTCCAACAATGTTGTAGGCGCTTCCTCGCTGAACCATTGACTCATGAACTACCACTGAGTTCACCGGAAGCACGTAAACCCTTACCACGCTATGACGTGAGGCCGACATGTGTTGATTGTGAAGATTCGCGTCAGAAGCTCGGAGGTTCATGCCGGACGACGACAATGCTGTGGCATGTTCGTCTTCAACAATATTGTAGGCGCTTCCTCGCTGAAAGCATTGACTCATGAACTACCATCGAGTTCAGCAGAAGCACCTAAACCCTTACCACGCTATGACGTGAGGCCGACAAGTGTTGATCGTGGAGATTCGCGTCAGAAGCACGGAGGTTCACGCCGGACGGCGACAATGCTGTCGCAGGTTCCTCTTCCACTATGTTATAGGCGCTTCCTCGCTGAAAGCATTGACTCATGAACTACCATCAAGATCAGCGGAAGCACCTAAACCCTTACCACGCTATGACGTGAGGCCGACAGGTGCTGATGGTGGAGATTCGCGTCAGACGCACGGAGGTTCATACCGGACGACGACAATGCTGTGACAGGTTCGTCTTCAACAATGTTGTAGGCGCTTCCTCGCTGAAACATTGACTCATGAACTACCATCGAGTTCAGCGGAAGCACCTAAAACCTTACCACGCTGTGACGTGAGGCCGACATAAGTTGATCGTGGAGATTCGCGTCAGAAGCTCGGAGGTTCACGCCGGACGACGACAATGCTGTCGCAGGTTCCTCTTCCCCTATGTTATAGGCGCTTCCTCGCTGAAAGCATTGACTCATGAACTACCACTGAGTTCAGCACAAGCACCTAAACCCTTACCACGCTATGACGTGAGGCCGACAGGTGCTGATTGTGGAGATTCGCGTCAGAAGCACGGAGGTTCATGCCGGACGACGACAATGCTGTGGCAGGTTCGTCTTCAACAATATTGTAGGCGCTTCCTCGCTGAAAGCATTGACTCATGAACTACCATCGAGTTCAGCAGAAGCACCTAAACCCTTACCACGCTATGACGTGAGGCCGACAAGTGTTGATCGTGGAGATTCGCGTCAGAAGCACGGAGGTTCACGCCGGACGACGACAATGCTGTGACAGGTTCGTCTTCAACAATGTTGTAGGCGCTTCCTCGCTGAAACATTGACTCATGAACTACCATTGAGTTCACCGGAAGCACGTAAACCCTTACCACGCTATGACGTGAGGCCGACATGTGTTGATTGTGAAGATTCGCGTCAGAAGCACGGAGGTTCACGCCGGACGACGACAATGCTGTGACAGGTTCGTCTTCAACAATGTTGTAGGCGCTTCCTCGCTGAAAGCATTGACTCATGAACTACCATCGAGTTCAGCAGAAGCACCTAAACCCTTACCACGCTATGACGTGAGGCCGACATGTGTTGATTGTGAAGATTCGCGTCAGAAGCACGGAGGTTCACGCCGGACGACGACAATGCTGTCGCAGGTTCCTCTTCCACTATGTTATAGGCGCTTCCTCGCTGAAAGCATTGACTCATGAACTACCATCAAGATCAGCGGAAGCACCTAAACCCTTACCACGCTATGACGTGAGGCCGACAGGTGCTGATGGTGGAGATTCGCGTCAGACGCACGGAGGTTCATACCGGACGACGACAATGCTGTGACAGGTCCGTCTTCAACAATGTTGTAGGCGCTTCCTCGCTGAAACATTGACTCATGAACTACCATCGAGTTCAGCGGAAGCACCTAAAACCTTACCACGCTGTGACGTGAGGCCGATAGGTGCTGATTGTGGAGATTCGCGCCAGAAGCACGAAGGTTCATGCCGGACGACGACAATGCTGTCGCAGGTTGGTCTTCCACAATGTTGTAGGCGCTTCCTCGCTGAAAACATCGACTCATGAACTAACATCGAGTTCAGCGGAAGCATCTAAACCCTTACCACGCTATGACGTGAGGCCGACATGTGTTGATCGTGGAGACTCGCGTCAGAAGCTCGGAGGTTCATGCCGGACGACGACAATGCTGTGACAGGTTCGTCTTCAACAATGTTGTAGGCGCTTCCTCGCTGAAACATTGACTCATGAACTACCATCGAGTTCAGCGGAAGCACCTAAAACCTTACCACGCTGTGACGTGAGGCCGACATAAGTTGATCGTGGAGATTCGCGTCAGAAGCTCGGAGGTTCACGCCGGACGACGACAATGCTGTGGCATGTTCGTCTTCAACAATATTGTAGGCGCTTCCTCGCTGAAAGCATTGACTCATGAACTACCATCGAGTTCAGCAGAAGCACCTACACCCTTACCACGCTATGACGTGAGGCCGACAAGTGTTGATCGTGGAGACTCGCGTCAGAAGCTCGGAGGTTCACGCCGGACGACGACAATGCTGTGACAGGTTCGTCTTCAACAATGTTGTAGGCGCTTCCTCGCTGAACCATTGACTCATGAACTACCACTGAGTTCACCGGAAGCACGTAAACCCTTACCACGCTATGACGTGAGGCCGACATGTGTTGATTGTGAAGATTCGCGTCAGAAGCTCGGAGGTTCATGCCGGACGACGACAATGCTGTGGCATGTTCGTCTTCAACAATATTGTAGGCGCTTCCTCGCTGAAAGCATTGACTCATGAACTACCATCGAGTTCAGCAGAAGCACCTAAACCCTTACCACGCTATGACGTGAGGCCGACAAGTGTTGATCGTGGAGATTCGCGTCAGAAGCACGGAGGTTCACGCCGGACGACGACAATGCTGTCGCAGGTTCCTCTTCCACTATGTTATAGGCGCTTCCTCGCTGAAAGCATTGACTCATGAACTACCATCAAGATCAGCGGAAGCACCTAAACCCTTACCACGCTATGACGTGAGGCCGACAGGTGCTGATGGTGGAGATTCGCGTCAGACGCACGGAGGTTCATACCGGACGACGACAATGCTGTGACAGGTCCGTCTTCAACAATGTTGTAGGCGCTTCCTCGCTGAAACATTGACTCATGAACTACCATCGAGTTCAGCGGAAGCACCTAAAACCTTACCACGCTGTGACGTGAGGCCGATAGGTGCTGATTGTGGAGATTCGCGTCAGAAGCACGAAGGTTCATGCCGGACGACGACAATGCTGTCGCAGGTTGGTCTTCCACAATGTTGTAGGCGCTTCCTCGCTGAAAACATCGACTCATGAACTACCATCGAGTTCAGCGGAAGCACCTAAACCCTTACCACGCTATGACGTGAGGCCGACATGTGTTGATCGTGGAGACTCGCGTCAGAAGCTCGGAGGTTCATGCCGGACGACGACAATGCTGTGACAGGTTCGTCTTCAACAATGTTGTAGGCGCTTCCTCGCTGAAAACATCGACTCATGAACTACCATCGAGTTCAGCGGAAGCACCTAAACCCTTACCACGCTATGACGTGAGGCCGACAGGAGTTGATTGTGAAGATTCGCGTCAGAAGCACGGAGGTTCACGCCGGACGACGACAATGCTGTCGCAGGTTGGTCTTCCACAATGTTGTAGGCGCTTCCTCGCTGAAAGCATTGACTCATGAACTACCACTGAGTTCAGCACAAGCACCTAAACCCTTACCACGCTATGACGTGAGGCCGACAAGTGTTGATCGCGGAGATTCGCGTCAGAAGCACAGAGGTTCACGCCGGACGACGACAATGCTGTCGCAGGTTCCTCTTCCACTATGTTATAGGCGCTTCCTCGCTGAAAGCATTGACTCATGAACTACCATCGAGTTCAGCAGAAGCACCTAAACCCTTACCACGCTATGACGTGAGGCCGACAAGTGTTGATCGTGGAGATTCGCGTCAGACGCACGGAGGTTCACGCCGGACGACGACAATGCTGTCGCAGGTTCCTCTTCCACTATGTTGTAGGCGCTTCCTCGCTGAAACATCGACTCATGAACTACCATCGAGTTCAGCGGAAGCATCTAAACCCTTACCACGCTATGACGTGAGGCCGACATGTGTTGATCGTGGAGACTCGCGTCAGAAGCTCGGAGGTTCATGCCGGACGACGACAATGCTGTGACAGGTTCGTCTTCAACAATGTTGTAGGCGCTTCCTCGCTAAAAGCATTGACTCAAGGAATACCATCGAATTCAGTGGGAGCATCTGAAACCTTACCACGCTATGACGTGTGACCGGCATGAGTTGATTGTAGAGCTTCACGTCGGAAGCTTGGAGGTTCATGCCAGATGGCAACAACGCTGTCGCAGGTTCGCCTTCCACGATGGTGTACGCGCTTCCTCGCTAAAAGCATTGACTCATGAAATACCATCGAATTCAGTGGAAGCATCTAAAACCCTACCACGCTATGACGTGAGGCCGACAAGAGTTGATTGAGGAGATTCGCGTCAGAAGCACAGAGGTTCACGCCGGACGACGACAATGCTGTCGCAGGTTCCTCTTCCACTATGTTATAGGCGCTTCCTCGCTGAAAGCATTGACTCATGAAATACCATCGAATTCAGCAGAAGCACCTAAACCCTTACCACGCTATGACGTGAGGCCGACAAGTGTTGATCGTGGAGATTCGCGTCAGACGCACGGAGGTTCACGCCGGACGACGACAATGCTGTCGCAGGTTCGACTTCCACGATGGTGTACGCGCTTCCTCGCTAAAAGCATTGACTCATGAAATACCATCGAATTCAGTGGAAGCATCTAAAACCCTACCACGCTATGACGTGAGGCCGACAAGAGTTGATTGAGGAGATTCGAGTCAGAAGATTGGAGATTCATGCCAGGCGACGACAATGCTGTCGCAGGTCCGCCTTCCACGATGGTGTAGACGCTTCCTCGCTAAAAGCATTGACTCAAGGAATACAATCGAATTCAGTGGGAGCATCTGAAACCTTACCACGCTATGACGTGAGGCCGACAAGTGTTGATCGTGGAGATTCGCGTCAGAAGCACGGAGGTTCACGCCGGACGACGACAATGCTGTCGCAGGTTCCTCTTCCACTATGTTATAGGCGCTTCCTCGCTGAAAGCATTGACTCATGAACTACCACTGAGTTCAGCAGAAGCACCTAAACCCTTACCACGCTATGACGCGAGGCTGACAGGTGCTGATTGTGGAGATTCGCGTCAGAAGCACGGAGGTTCGCGCCGGACGACGACAATGCTGTCGCAGGTTCCTCTTCCACTATGTTATAGGCGCTTCCTCGCTGAAAGAATTGACTCATGAACTACCACTGAGTTCAGCAGAACCACCTATACCCTTACCACGCTATGACGTGAGGCCGACAAGTGTTGATCGTGGAGATTCGCGTCAGAAGCACGGAGGTTCACGCCGGACGACGACAATGCTGTCGCAGGTTGGTCTTCCACAATGTTGTAGGCGCTTCCTCGCTGAAAACATCGACTCATGAACCCCCATCGAGTTCAGCGGAAGCACCTAAACCCTTACCACGCTATGACGTGAGGCCGACATGTGTTGATCGTGGAGACTCGCGTCAGAAGCTCGGAGGTTCATGCCGGACGACGACAATGCTGTGACAGGTTCGTCTTCAACAATGTTGTAGGCGCTTCCTCGCTGAAAACATCGACTCATGAACTACCATCGAGTTCAGCGGAAGCACCTAAACCCTTACCACGCTATGACGTGAGGCCGACAGGAGTTGATTGTGAAGATTCGCGTCAGAAGCACGGAGGTTCACGCCGGACGACGACAATGCTGTCGCAGGTTGGTCTTCCACAATGTTGTAGGCGCTTCCTCGCTGAAAGCATTGACTCATGAACTACCACTGAGTTCAGCACAAGCACCTAAACCCTTACCACGCTATGACGTGAGGCCGACAAGTGTTGATCGCGGAGATTCGCGTCAGAAGCACAGAGGTTCACGCCGGACGACGACAATGCTGTCGCAGGTTCCTCTTCCACTATGTTATAGGCGCTTCCTCGCTGAAAGCATTGACTCATGAACTACCATCGAGTTCAGCAGAAGCACCTAAACCCTTACCACGCTATGACGTGAGGCCGACAAGTGTTGATCGTGGAGATTCGCGTCAGACGCACGGAGGTTCACGCCGGACGACGACAATGCTGTCGCAGGTTCCTCTTCCACTATGTTATAGGCGCTTCCTCGCTGAAAGCATTGACTCATGAACTACCATCGAGTTCAGCAGAAGCACCTAAACCCTTACCACGCTATGACGTGAGGCCGACAGGTGCTGATTGTGGAGATTCGCGTCAGAAGCACGGAGGTTCACGCCGGACGACGACAATGCTGTCGCAGGTTCCTCTTCCACTATGTTATAGGCGCTTCCTCGCTGAAAGCATTGACTCATGAACTACCACTGAGTTCAGCACAAGCACCTAAACCCTTACCACGCTATGACGTGAGGCCGACAGGTGCTGATTGTGGAGATTCGCGTCAGAAGCACGGAGGTTCACGCCGGACGACGACAATGCTGTCGCAGGTTCCTCTTCCACTATGTTATAGGCGCTTCCTCGCTGAAAGCATTGACTCATGAACTACCATCGAGTTCAGCAGAACCACCTATACCCTTACCACGCTATGACGTGAGGCCGACAAGTGTTGATCGTGGAGATTCGCGTCAGAAGCACGGAGGTTCACGCCGGACGACGACAATGCTGTCGCAGGTTCCTCTTCCACTATGTTATAGGCGCTTCCTCGCTGAAAGCATTGACTCATGAACTACCATCGAGTTCAGCAGAACCACCTATACCCTTACCACGCTATGACGTGAGGCCGACAAGTGTTGATCGCGGAGATTCGCGTCAGAAGCACGGAGGTTCACGCCGGACGACGACAATGCTGTCGCAGGTTCCTCTTCCACTATGTTATAGGCGCTTCCTCGCTGAAAGCATTGACTCATGAACTACCATCGAGTTCAGCAGAACCACCTATACCCTTACCACGCTATGACGTGAGGCCGACAAGTGTTGATCGCGGAGATTCGCGTCAGAAGCACGGAGGTTCACGCCGGACGACGACAATGCTGTCGCAGGTTCCTCTTCCACTATGTTATAGGCGCTTCCTCGCTGAAAGCATTGACTCATGAACTACCACTGAGTTCAGCACAAGCACCTAAACCCTTACCACGCTATGACGTGAGGCCGACAGGTGCTGATTGTGGAGATTCGCGTCAGAAGCACGGAGGTTCACGCCGGACGACGACAATGCTGTCGCAGGTTCCTCTTCCACTATGTTATAGGCGCTTCCTCGCTGAAAGCATTGACTCATGAACTACCATCGAGTTCAGCAGAAGCACCTAAACCCTTACCACGCTATGACGTGAGGCCGACAAGTGTTGATCGTGGAGATTCGCGTCAGAAGCACGGAGGTTCACGCCGGACGACGACAATGCTGTCGCAGGTTCCTCTTCCACTATGTTATAGGCGCTTCCTCGCTGAAAGCATTGACTCATGAACTACCACTGAGTTCAGCAGAAGCACCAAAACCCTTACCACGCTATGACGTGAGGCCGACAAGTGTTGATCGTGGAAATTCGCGTCAGAAGCACAGAGGTTCACGCCGGACGACGACAATGCTGTCGCAGGTTGGTCTTCCACAATGTTGTAGGCGCTTCCTCGCTGAAAACATCGACTCATGAACCACCATCGAGTTCAGCGGAAGCACCTAAACCCTTACCACGCTATGACGTGAGGCCGACAGGTGTTGATTGTGAAGATTCGCGTCAGAAGCTCGGAGGTCAATGCCAGATGGCGACAATGCTGTTGCATGTTCGTCTTCCACGATGGTGTTGCCGCTTCCTCGCTAAAAGCATTGACTCAAGAAATACCATCGAATCCAGTGGGAGCATCTGAAACCTTACCACGCTATGACGTGAGGCCGACATGTGTTGATCGTGGAGATTCGCGTCAGAAGCTCGGAGGTTCATGCCGGACGACGACAATGCTGTCGCAGGTTCATCCTCACCTACGCTGACGGCGCTTGAACGCTGAAGAAACTTGCGTGAAAGATACAATGTGGCGCAACTGCTCCGATTTCCCCGCAATGCTCGGCAAAACAGAACTTGGACAAAAAAATTTCATTGATTGACGAAATTTCGGGACTCAGAGATAGCTCAAGAAGGGCTTGCATTCCACCCCCACCCCCTTCCAGCTGGTAAGATGTGCTCGACCCTGCTTAAGTTTGCTTCACGAAGTAAATTCTAACTGAAGCATCTTCCGTCCTGAATTTCACCCGACTCCTTTATCGCTGACGTCATCTTCATTAGAAGACGGCATAAATAGATGCTGGAGCCTGGCAGCAAACCAGTACGATAGAAAAGTTCAACAACAAGCAGAGACACAGAAGAAGCCAAACAGTCAGAGCTACGCGCATCGATCAACGCCACCCCACTTGGTTAGGTTCCTCGTCCGGCTGCTCGTCATCGTCATCACAGTTGAGCCCGAGCTCTGGTCATCTTCAGCGCGCTGAGTCGTAGCTCACCGCCAGAGCAGTATCTGACCGCAGTCAACATAATCTCGAAGTCATCATGTGAGCGAACCGTACTGCCTAAGAAGCGGACGTTCGAGGGAAGGACAATGGCGCAGAGGCCGTTGCCTCTACCCCTTAGTCCCGGTGCTATGACGCAAGTCCCACCCAGGTGACGCGGAGGATACGTACGATCCGGCGGGACCACACAAGTCTGACCCCTAGTAACCGGGAAAGGATCCGTCCCTGACGTGATGGGCGGCGTATAGAGTTCATTCGCGGCGCGACGTTATGATCAGCCTACGTATTGATCAAGCGACGTCGTGTCGCGTCGTCGCTAGGTGTGCACAGTAAAGAGGCGCGATACATAGCATTTGACGCGCAAAGGATGATCGCTCCGTGTCGCGTTGCAATGCAACGCGACGGTCGCGAAGCGATTGTCATAATTTTTCTTGCATCATCTGAGACTCAAGGGGCGTCTATACTTTTCTCAAGCCTTTTCATAACTATGTCTCCCACTCTTTTTCTTCCAATAGAATTTCGTCGTCTATATCTCTGTAGCTTGAGGCTGTCTGGCCGAAATAAATTTTAGGAGGGCTTCGAAAAGTTTACGGTATACAAACAACACGCGCATAATTCAGTCCCATTTCACCGAAAAAAAAACACCCTATTCTGTACACTCAAATCCGGCAGAACTCTGAACACAATTTGCTCCCGATGTCTTTTTGATTGTTTCGACATTAATAGAGCAAAATGTCATAACAAAACAAAAAGGTGCGACAATAGATACAGATAAAAGATAAAAAAAGTACATTACACTGAAACAAACAGAATAGGATCACATATCGATTAATTTTGCTTGGGCACGGAAAATTACGGAAGTACGCAATTGCGCGAGTCGACTAGCGTTCGCGCGCCGTTCACACTTTGATTTCCGCGCGACCGATTGTCGCGTCGCGCTGACATGTGCCATTGCGTCGCGCCGCGAAAACTCTGAACGTCTTCATAAGCTTCTCAGACACTCGTGGTATTCCGCCAGACCGCTGTTGTTTGTATTATACCTGTCTCGGGGCAGACGCCAGGCCTTTCAGGTGAAAGAGGTATTTCGGAGAAAGCCAGGTGTTAGAGAAAGCGCCAAAAAGCGATGTCCCAGGATAAGCGGCCAAAGTTTTGGGTCAACGACTTCGGCCTTTATACGGCAGCTGTCTTGCGCAACACAACTACGAGTGTCTGAGTTATTGTATCTGAGAGAGGTTTAACGCATATTCCATATCTGATGCTATATTATGTACAATTATGCAGACAAGAACGGCGGTTCTGATCCGCAGGCTACGAGCTCGATCATTGTGTACTTGTGATGTGCTACTCAGAGGAGTACTGGTTAGCAAAATGTGTCTGATCAAAAGGGCTAAGGGCCTTATTGTGTACGTACTTTCCCCACACTGGCAGTGTAGGTATTGAGCGAGCATAACGTGCAGAGCCCTGTCGCAGATGTCCCCACTAAAGGAGGCGTGGTGTCTGTCAATTACACCGATGATGCAGGAGCTCGGCGTACCCACGCATCGCAACATCTTCCAAGCAGTTTTGCACTGACTCTGATAGGTACTTAAGGAGACGTTGAAGCTAGGACTTCTCAAGCTAGATTTGGTAATAACAAATGATTGCAAAATTTGTCAGTAGAGAAGGGATAAAATTAGTATTTCACTTATATCTGATTAAAGTCTTCAACAGCTTATCTCACTGAAATTTCTCACTTAACACATCCTGTTCAGTTCTAGTGGTCAGCTGTTCTATTAGGCGTGGGGCTTGTGATAAGATGTTTGGCGCCGACCTTCAAGTTTATTACACGCATGCTTTGTGACCGTGGTCACAGGCCCTCTGTGGCCCTTGACTAGCTTAAGTCAATGTACGCAGCCAAAACTGATTGCAACATCAAACGTAAAATTGGAATTAAGCCTTTCGTCGTGACTAGCTATTTTTGGGACCTAATCGGGTCTCACTTTTGGTACTAAGATTTAATAATGCACAAAGGGGCTACCTTCGTTACTGATGAGTTCTGGGGAGCCCTAAGTTAATTTTTGACAAAAACGTTATCTCAAGGGAAGTGTTTGGAGTGGTAAACGCATCTGCCAAAACGACTAGTATCGTTAGTATCTCTAGTAGCTCAATAGTAAAACTGCGCAGTATCCAGTCCCGAGCTGCAGGTTTCAAGAAGTTACAAGCGTAAAAAGATCGTTTTTTGTGCTTTTTGCACCCTCCAAAAAGGGCATTAATCTTTCGAAAATTCGGAAAAAGACTTCATAAATGTGTTCAGCGCCCAAAACAATCCCCCTGAGCAGAATTTCGGTGAACGAGCATTTTCCATACTTTGTCCAGACTGATAGCGTTTTGGACTTGTACGGATTTTCGGTTGGGCGAATGTACGGATTTTCGGTTGGGCGAATATTTATACCGATTAGAGGGCTCTAGAAGCGTTTTAGAAAAATGTTCCAGATTTGGCTTAAAATTCTTCCAGGGTTTTTTTTTGGGTCGCTGATTACGAGTATGTGGTTTATTAGTCGATTTCCCGAAGTTTTCGGCTAATTTCGTTCAAAGCTTCCCAACCGGGAAAATTTCGAGAGAATAACGCCACTTTCGAGATTTTCGGAGTGCTACACTCCGAAAATCACATATTGCTCAAATTGCTCCTCTGAGGGTTATTTGGAGTGCTGAACACGAATCTGGAAACCGTTTATCGATTTTTTGCAAATTACGGTAGATTACGGGCGTTATTGTATACGGGAGTTATTCGGGATGGAGAATAACAATTTAACGTCCGCTTGTCGATTTTCAAAATACTAAAGTGGCTTTTGCCCCCTAAATGACATGTTACCTACCGTAACCTACAGTATACCTCGAAACTTCGACAAATGGACTCCAGATTGGTGTTCACCACCCTAGATTACCCCTGCACACAACTTTTGAGCTGAATCCCAGAAAATTTTTTGAAACTCCAAAAAAAAATGCTTGACGCCCCTTGCCTTTTTGCGAGGCTTAAAAAATGCTCATAACTTGTTCGAACCTGCAGCTCGGGGCGGGATACTGCGCATTTTTACTATTGAGCCAGAAGAGATACTAACGATACTGGTCGTTTTCGCAGATGCGTTTACCACTCTAAACACTTCCCTTGTAAGGGCAGGAACGAAACTGTGGTAAGTTAATCGAAAGCAACTTATACTCATGCCCTGTATTTATATGTAACCCTAATTATATTTTCTTTTACAGGCGTCACCGCTCACCGTGGCGGGACCACCTCGATACCCGTTGGCAGCTAGCCAATCGCCAAATGAGCACTCGCAATAAGTCCCTCAAACCCTTTTCCAAGGTTTGGAGGGGGTTCCACGTCTGCGATGAAACAGCCTGGTGAAAAAAGCGGTTTTGAGCGTAGTACCCAGCACTTCACCTTGCCTGGCTGACGAACATCTTAGTTCTTCTATGCACAACTTCGAGGTTTGAACGTGTCAGTAAAAGAACAAGAGGCAGAGGCAAAAGTAGAACCCTGGGGGTAATCATACATACTAATAAAAGGCAAGGATTTGACCGATGACCATTAGCCGCAGAATTCGCGGGACCTAACTGGAAGTGCGTCAAGCGGTGGTTAAAGTGTGCAGGACCCAACTTTGAGTGCGCCAAGCGCCGAAGAAAGTCTTTGGGACCCAAGTGGGAGTGCGCCACGCGCTTGGGGAAGTGTGTGAGACCGGACTGGGTTCCAAGGAACGATAAAAGCTAAGTTCTCATTTGGAAATGATTCGATTATTCTATGCGTCATTATACAAGCCTACAAGTACGCCGCGAAGCGGCGTGGGTGTGTACCTTTTTTATATAATGGTGTTGAGAAATGCGTCTGCGAAATGGCAATTTATGAAAAACCGAGCGCAAAACGATCGAAACAACAATGTCCCCTTTGTTTCCCTTGCGTACGCCCGCCAAACCCATTTGAGCTAAACTGTGCAACCTGGCATCAATTCTTTTGCACTATGGCGTGATATCGCAGTGATTTGCTAGTACAAGGCAATTAGCTTGCTGCCAGCGAATGGCTAGGTGGTCCGGCCACGATTGTCTGCAAGGGTGGATTGTGACGCCCGTAAAAGTCCTAGCTTCAACATCTTGTGCCGCTTTGACCGTTTGGGCTCAAACTGCTTTCAAGCCAGACAAAATTACTTCCGAAACTTGATAGGGCCTGCAGCTACAAAAGCAGCAGACACGCTGAAAAAACGATATCGATTTTATAATACAAATCGAAGGTTTGAAACTGGTAGTATGCGGAACTAACGAAAAAAAAACCCACCAAAACTGTATGCGAACAGAGGAATAAGGATTGCGTTCGTTATCGGGTGAAAGTGGACGAGTTTTACCGCGCGATCATTAGCGACAAAACGGTTGAGGTAGCTAAGCCAATAGACTCTTACGGCTTGTACAAGAACGCTCACTTCGTTGGAAGCATCAAAACCCAGCCAAAGCGACCGCATCCGAACGATCAATCTGGACGAGTTTAAATTTGGGGGCGGGCTGACGAGATTTTTCAACATGCATTGCTCGAATTTAGTGGTTTTACCTAGTTTTTGACGCCTCTGACGGCGCGAGCCTTCTACAGGAGGCTATACTACCCCAGTAACGTAGCTATCTCAACAACTTTTTCAGGCGTATCTGCTGCCTTTAAGTGCTAATGAAAACATGACAAAATTAATCAATGTACAGAGCTCTATTCAATCGGTTTCATGACGCATTAAAGGCAGAGTCCAACCACAGAATCGTTTTCCTGCCTATCTTGAAAACGGTCTCACACTGATTCCAATGATGTCTTTGGAATCATACAAGACCGCCTCAGAACGAAGTTATGGCCCCTCAAAAATAGTGCTACGGAAGCATGATGGACGAGTTGTCCGAGGCTCGTAACTTCCGTCATTTGCAACCGATGCATGCGAACCGACCTGAATAAAGAACGAGGCTGGGAATGAAGGGAAGAACGGGGCTACTGGTCGCAAACCATCGCTCACATCGCCACTGTTAAGCTCGAAAGATTGTAAAAGGGGCACGCCAAAGTGGCTTCCTGGTATGGGCGCCCCAGGGTGGCTTCCCCTATATCTCACTCATTCGGAGGAATTGAGAGCTCTGATTTGGCAGGGGCTATATAGGGTGAGTGAACTTCAAAATTACGTGGGAATCTCAGATTTCATCCCTCAGCTTGGACTGTGCCTTTAAGAGCAAGACCCTCGATCAGACCAATTAAAAGGCAGTGTTCACGATAAATCGTGGATGTTTAGCTTCTTACAGATTATGGTAGGTGAAGAGCTTACTGTGACAGCAGCGTCACTAAAAACTGCAGAAGGTGAAGAGAAAGCACTTTTTTCCGAATAAGCAGAACCCCTGGCGGGACGTCCCATTTTTGAGAATGTAAGGATTAACCGATGTGAAGGAATGAAGTCTTTGTATTCTTCCTTCTTGATCTCTCTTCTTCTTTCTACTTCTTTCTTCCTTTCTTCTTCCTTTTTCTTTCTTCTTTCCCCTTTCTTTTTTCTTCTTTCTTTCTTTTAATTTCTTTTTTCTTTCTCTCTTTCTTTCCCTTCTTCTTTCTTCCATTCATTTTTCTTTCCTTCCTTTTCATATTTTTCCTCCTAACATAATGCAAATAACCAGGTATTTCTGAATTGGTGCGAATTTCGATTGAAATAGATTGATAAATAACCAGAGGAGAAAAGTGAATAATAAATAATGACCATAGCCATAATATGTATACTAACATTTTCTTGATTTTGCATATCTATTTTTGAACTAAATACCCTCTTAAGTGACGAGCCCCGGGGTAGCTTGGGATATGAATTGTCTGAACACAGGGGCGAAACAACTCATATCAAAAAAAGTTCTATCTTTTCACTTATAAGATGCAAAAATAATGTTTCAATTTAGTTTGTTGTGGGGACACAAAATTGGGTTTTGAGGGTGCAGTTTTTAAATAAGGAATTTATTTATCATTTCGTGTTGATATTTGAAATTAAGACTATTCAATCAAAACATGGTTAATACAAATCCGTAGCAATTAATCGCCATCCAAAGATCTTCGAAACCGTTGTATAACTTAATCTCTACCAATATTTTTTCAAAGAAAAAAATTCGAAAGAAAATCATGCGATATTGCACCTATCAAGTACCTTTCTTTGACGTTATCGAAAAGGAGTGGAATCCACGTGTTCAAGCTTCTCCAGAAAGGATTAGTTTGGGAGCCGGAGTGACCCGCGCGACCTTCACCCACTTTCACTATTTTCATCGGTATGTCCCAAAGTTCACGCTTCTGTGAAAAAACTAGAGATTTCCCCCTCGTGAGCACTGCCTTTAAACATTTGTGGGAAGCTCATAAAGACATACCATGTTCTGACTTGCCTTTGTGAATTGTTGATGATGAAGATCCGCATCAGAAGCTTGTAGGCCCTTTCCAGACGAAGAGACTGCCGTCTTTGGTTCGTCTTCTGCGATGCTATAGGCACTCGACAGCTACAAGAATTGAATGAAATTTTTTTTGCGCTTTGTCTTTTTATCGAAGGTCCTACCATGCTGCGGCGAGACCCTGACAGCTGTTGCCGATGAAGATTAGCCTTTGAGTCAAATTCACGGGATGTATGCCAGCTTGCGGAAGACATTTGAGTCGTTAGTACTTCATTCTGGGTATCGATCTCATACGGACTCGAATGCTTAAAGATGTGGCTCAGTCTTGGGCATGAAAATAATTTGGAAAAAAAATTCTTATACGCACAATATTCTGAGTGGATGACGGCTGCGAGTCACCAAACATCACTGGCTGTGATCTATGAACGCTGGACACCGATGCTGAACGTTGTGTAGGTTCAGGCTCGTCGATGGGTGTAGCCTCCTTAGAGCTCGAACACTGTAATTGGTCCTTATAGATCGAGCGCTACTTTAGGAAGAGGGGCATAAGCCTTTCTACAAATGCTTACGCTGGCATTGCGACTACGGCGATCTAAGACCATTGCCTCTAGCACTTCGCCGCCACACTCTTGAGACTTGTTCTGCTCGGGAGCAGTAACATATTGCGAGCATGTCTAAAAATGCAAGTAAAATTGAACAAACCCTAAATCAGAGCTCCTCACTGTAAGATGTTTATTATACAATTATAACAGTTAATACTCACCATGCTAGATACCGACAGTGCTTCACCGTTTACCATGATCGTGGGAATCACATGTTGACGGGACCACTTTTCGGACTAAACAGAGTTCTACAATCCTCACTACTGGAAACTGAAATCTCACCATCACTTACTTGGAGAGCGTCTTCAAAAACTTCTTCATCCGCCATATCATGGCCTTGACATTCGCCAGGACTCGACTTGAGAGACTATAATCAAATAGACAATAATTCAATGAGCAAAAAACAAATTGTTTGTCGGACATGCACTACTCACTCGTCGACTCATAACTTGTCCGAACTCCTCTTCTGTCCAATCTTCTTCGTTAGTGCCAGCTAGGAAATCCGTAGACCGCAGTATACTCTATAAAATTTTATATGAAGTAAACAGACTTTTATGGCTACCCGAGCCAAAGACAGTGTCAACGATATCTCATAATTAGCCATCCTTCTACAGTCATGCTGAAATGAGGGGGTCATGGTACTGCACAAGGTGTGGAGAAGGACAATTTCGCTCAGACACCCTCCAAGAAGCGTGATTTCAATAAAATTTTTATAGATTTTCTCACTCATACCCCCCCTGGAGCGTGATTTTCCCAAAGTTTTGGTAATTTTCTCAATCTCCCCCCCTGAGCGTGACACGGTGTTTTTTTTTTCGTCAAATTAAACAGAGAGGAGCAATTTATTCTAAAAAATCAAGATATTATAGTGAATCAGATCACGGACGAGTTTTTTTTTGACGGAGTACTTGAAATCTTATGCTTTCGTGAGTGGCTCGCTTAGTCTCCCGGCAGAGATCAGACTACATACTTACACCCATTCGCAGCTCAGACCCCCCGTGGAGCTCGACATCCCGCGAAGAACCCTGTGAGGTCCGAGAAAATCCGTTTAAGTCATGCACTGAGGGGGTTAGGTGTACAATTGGCCCGATCAGCACTTTGCACAGTGCCTAGACTGTAGCCTTAAGCCCGATTTTTACTGCATCGCTGCTGTTCTCCATCGCAGCGAATTTGCACCCGCTGCTGCAGCCATCTGGCAGCCGTAGCAATTTAGTTCATACGGCGTAGCCCCAATGATAATCGGAGCGAGTCAATCAATCTAATTCTTTGCAGCCACATAGAGGGCTTTGTCTTAGGCGAAGAAAATGGGCGACCAGTACTAGAATCGTGCATTGGGGTCAGCGTGGTTGGTCTGTCCGGACAGTTAAATAAATGTGCGGTATTATGAGCAATGGAGCTGAAGTGCGGGCTAACATCAGATTTGCTGCTGTCAAATCAATCTTGCTCACGTAGGACATGAGGATTGTAGAGTGACCACAAAGAAGTGATGCGAGGGTGCGTCTAGCCCTCCTGGGGGCGGGACTTCTCCTAAAATAGGATTTACAG
Source organism: Aplectana chamaeleonis (assembly GCA_029168955.1). NCBI lineage: Eukaryota > Metazoa > Nematoda > Chromadorea > Rhabditida > Cosmocercidae > Aplectana > Aplectana chamaeleonis. Next base: position 233,064 of record JAPDOI010000516.1, read on the forward strand.
CCGCCTTTTGAAGATGACACCCTAAAAAGTTGGTGTGCTCCTCGCGCAGAAGACGGAGTCGTTCTTGCTGTGAGTCGTGCCATCTTCGCAAATCGACTTTGTTCGGAGCATCGGTAAAAGGCTTCCTTATCTCTCTCTCTGTTCTTCGGAGCATCGGCGAAAGGCTTCCTTATCTCTCTCTCGCTCTCTCTCTCTCTCTGACAAGGTGAAGCCTCTACAAGACGGGTGATTTGGTTGTTTTATAATATTGATTCGGAATTGTAGGTCTTGGAGCTGACAGTGCTCCCTCACTGGTAAAAGACGGGTTTCAGCATGTAGGTGCTCGACTGGGGTACTCCTGGCACATCCAGTGGCGCTACGAAACGGTATTCCGTACTCGCTGCATCTTAGTCCAGGAGGATTGTGAGATGAGATGCTGCCATACAGGTGCGGCGTATTCCAGGGCCGGCTGAAGACTCGCCTTACACGTTGTAAGTATAGTTTCCTTGCTGTTACCCCATGAATTACCCCTTTGAGAACATTGAGCGTCGCTTTCACGACTGCCTGCTTTTGTTCGGTATTCTCATGAAGCTTGAGCGACGGATCAAGCACAAGACCGAGCAGTTTTGGAAGGCGAGCAGCAGGCAAGCGGTCTCCATCCCACTCGACATCCAGATTATGCACTGCGCTCGGATGAGTCCCTTGTGAGGATGGAAACTGTTGATTTCGATGCGGAGATCTTTAGCATTTTCCCGTCGAAAAAGCTCTTCAGCGTGATCAGGAATTCGCTGATCTTGTTGGAGGCAACCAGTATGTCCCGATATCGACACATGATTGTTATGTCGTCGGCATACGCGACAACCTTGATATCCTGTGGCGGCTCAGGCATATCCTCGAGGTACAGAATGAAGAGGGCTGGTGATAGAACACCGCCCTGCGGGACTCCAGCTGCGATAGGAATACTGTTGGAGACATGGTTCTGGAACTGACCCTTGCTCGCCGGCCTTTAATAAAGGCCGATATCCATATTTTCTGCCACGGTAGCATTGACGACTCCAATAAGTTTCTTGACAGGACTCCTACGTTCACCGTGTCGAAAGCCTTGGCGAGATCCAATGCAACCGCTGCAGTTCTCAATGGCTTCCTAGCGTTGAACCCGTCAATTTCATAGCTAGTAATTTCTAGGAGAGCCGTCGTTGTGAAATGTAGCCTTCTAAACCGTGCTGAAACAATTGTTTCTCGTTCTGCTCTGCTAGATCCTTCACAATGAGCTTTTCGGCTACCTTAGCGAATGTTGACATAAGACTGATGGGGCGATACCCCTTCACTGACGACTGAGGCTTGCCAGGCTTGGGCAACGGGATGACGTTGGCGGTCTTCAAGTTTTCTAGAACAGCCAATCAACCGGTGAAACTCAGTAGATAGCCACCATTGATAAGCGTTCCTAATAGTAAACATAAATCCCGTCTCGTGAATGGATCCATATCACAGGAAGAGGCGTCATTTGCTGGAAATCGCTCCGTCGCTGTCGAATCGGCAGTAATGAAGCGATTATCAGCGACCATTTATAATTGCTCCTCCAGCAGCAAAGCAGTAAAACAAAGGATTTCGCGGTCGATACCCAGCGATATAGAACGTTTGCCACAAAACGATCAAAATTGGGGCGCTTTTTAATCATTCGCGATAGAAAAGGAGCAGTTCTCCCTCGCATGGCCGTCGCGACCAGCTGCAGTCAGAACGGGGCTTGATGTTCAAAGTTGGAGCTCAGTAGCGACTTGATCGTATATGCTCCCTCTAACGTCTTGGTTGGGCAGATTGAAATCCCCTTCGAGTCATGATATATAGGAGCAAGAAAGGCGTACATGAATTTTGAAGCTTTCCATCCCACCCAGTGTGAAGACATCCTTCCCAAAAGTTGATGAAACCGCTAAATCACCTGTCTACTAATACTTCCTCCAGATCGAAGACTCGTTCTACCATCAGTCGGAGGATGACCTCCAACATAGAAGAACTCGTCGTTATTTGTATGGATCGACAGCTGAAAATAAGTTTGTCACCATCTGACACTAATTTTATCCATTCTACACCCAATTTAGAATGGTGCCGAATCCACGCAGTGATGACAACAAAGTAGCCGAGAAAGGGGCCGCAGATTGGGTTCAGACTAATGAAATAAACCGCCGAACACTTCACCAATTTGGCGCAACTGTAAAATGAGGATGAAATTACCTCCCACTTAACTTCGATGATTTTTAAGCTTTTCAGCGTTGGTTCTTCGGTCAAGTGCTATATACCGATCGAAAACACGAATTTTTTCTATCGATCGCTGCCTTCCACTCGGGCCAAAACCTACTCATTTGCACTGTAATTCAGTAGGAATCTTCAGTACAGAGAATTTTTGAGTGCTTCTGTCTACTTTGAGGTAAATCATCAAACCAGCCAGAATTGACAGGATATTTGAGCCACCATAGAAGTAGATGATAGCGTCTGCATGAAGTTTCGACAGTGTTATTTTAAATTTTTAGCAGATTTTGCAACCTCGATCTTTTTTGGCTTATCCGATAAGTTCCGGCCTAGAAACTTTAGAGATAGGTATAGTGCCTAAGTCCCAACCAAGGTTAAGCGATGTTGGAAATTTTGCAAAGTGGCGGGTCGCCAACGAACATCAAACAGGGGATTGCAACGCCGGATTTCTTCGATTCGTTTTTTCGGTTTCCATTCAACTTCACCTCAGAATGTTTCTTACACAAACACGAGTAGCTCAGACCTGTTCGTCAACCGCTGGCGACGTAAATGCTCACCAAAATTACAAATGTCCAAATAGCAAAAGAGGTTTTGGGTGCCTTCTAAAGTCATTACATTTCTCTTGCGGGCCGTAACTCAGCGGTTCGGTAAAATTCCGCCATTTTTATTGATTGTCGAAAAAACTATCGATAATCGGCGAAAACATGCTATTGAGTAGGAACTTACCCATTATATCCTCCAAGAACTCTTTTCTTTTTCGAAACTTCCAAACAGCGGAAACAAACCGTTGTGGTTCTCTATGAGGAAGCGCTTTTGGCTCCATAAAGGACTTTGATTATGTGAGTGCCGATAAAATATGTATATATGCATGTGAACCTAATAGCTATCATTAAAAGGGGAGATGATGTTAAATTGTTTTAGGGAACCAGTCAATTCTTCCTCGTGAAATACCACAACGGTTTGTTTCCGCTGTTTGGAAGTTTCGAAAAAGAAAAGAGTTCTTGGAGGATATTGTTCATTTTTCGTAGACTCTCCTCATTCCGCTTTCCTATTGTTCCCTTTTTGTTGAAGCATATGTAACGCTAACCAAACCACTTCTGCTTGGGAGACCCCTTTTTTACAAAATTGTTCACTTTTTCTTGATATTACGCTGTAATATCCCATGCAAGAATTTCGAACAAAGACCTCTTCATCTCCCCACTAGATCAGTCCTCTTTCCGTGGTCACAAGAATCAATGACCCAAACTGTTGTAAAACTATCTTAGAAAAATCACTCGATGTGGCTGACAAGACCGATGTTCACATGATATTAGCTAAGAAATGAATGATATCCATGATATCGTTCCACATAATTCATTCATAATGATCGCGTCAGCCACATCTGGCTACACCGGGTGTTATTTGCACCTTCCATGTTTTTCATACGTATCGAACGGGTCGGCCACGGTGATTTTCTCAACCAACTCTGACAGGGACCTTAGGCCCCGGTTATAGTTGGTCGCCCAGACGTAGCCAGCCCGGTCGATAATCATGAAAGCCTGCTGGCCTACAGCCGGATGCAGAATCTGCCTGCAGTTCTTCGCTTTCAAATGAACCTACTTAAAACCGGGACAGTCAGAAACTACCTTCCATTCCATCTGGACACTTTCACATCAGTGGAACAAAGCAGTTTTACATACTCATTATTTCGTTTCCGTTGCCCCATTCCTTCGCAGAACAGCCGCTTCGATTCCATGAATCTGATATGAAAAAGCTCTGCTGAGCTGCGAATGGAGATAGTTCTAACAATTTGTTTTTGAATTTGGATGCTAATAAGCAAGTACCATTTATTGCAGAAAAAATCAGTAGGCTGGTGAAGAAGGAAGATGGAGCACTCAAAATGGGGTTGTGTGAATGACCTTACGAAACTGAAAAGCAGCCTGGCAACATGACCTGACATGACTCACATAACATCTCAAACTTTCTGCTTGCTATGCTTGTCATCCTTACACTTTTACAAAAGTTTTGCAAGGTGTTCTCTCCTGCGCGAATTCCGGGGCATAATTTCTCGGATGGCTAGCATCGAGTCTGGGCTCCTGCTCACTCTACGGGGTGGTCTTCACAACTTTTCGGATGAGCAGCAACGGGTCCCGAACACCTGCCCACTATCCGGGTTTCCACGACGTCCCGATGACTTCATCAGAAGCTCGAAGCACTTTTCACGACGTCCCGATGACGTTAACAGAAGCCCGAAGCACTTTTGGGACTATCCTAGACGGGGGGAGGGTCACCCACGATTTTCCCATGAAAATGAATGGAAAACCTGATAAAAGATGTTTGATGCTGCTATCAATCATTGTTGTTGATGAAGTTCTGTAGAAATACTTCGATTGATAGCGTTATAGATCGGTGGTTCATTCCATTTCTGACTTGAATCTTGAGTGCCTTTCGTCTAGGATAGTCCCGCACTTCTCACGATGTCCCGATGACGTCATCAGAAGCCCGAAGCACTCTTGGGACTATCCTAGACGGGGGGGGGCACCCACGACTTTCTCATGAAAATGAATGGAAACCTTGATAAAAGGTGCTTGATGCTGCTATCAGTCATTGTTGTTGATGAAGTTGTGTAGAGATACTTTGATTGATAGCGTTATAGATCGGTGGTTCATTCCATTTCTGACTTGAATCATGAGTGCCCCCCCCCCCGTCTTGGATAGTCCCCTACTTTTCACGATGTCCCGATGGCGTCATCAGAAGCCCGAAGCACTCTTGGGACTATCCTAGACGGGGGCACCACGACTTTCTCATGAAAATGAATGGAAACCTTGATAAAAGGTGCTTGATGCTGCTATCAGTCATTGTTGTTGATGAAGTTGTGTAGAAATACTTTGATTGATAGCGTTATAGATCGGTGGTTCATTCCATTTCTGACATGAATCTTGAGTGCCCCCCCCCCCGTCTGGGGTAGGCCCGCACTTCTCACGATGTCCCGATGAGGTCATCAGAAGCCCGAAGCCCTCTTGGGACTATCCTAGACGGGGGGGGGGCACCCACGACTTTCTCATGAAAATGAATGGAAACCCTGATAAAAGATGTTTGATGCTGCTATCACTCATTGTTGTTGATGAAGCTCTGTAGAAATACTTCGATTGATAGCGTTATAGATCGGTGGTTCATTCCATTTCTGACTTGAATCTTGAGTGCCCCCGTCTAGGATAGTCCCGCACTTCTCACGATGTCCCGATGACGTCATCAGAAGCCCGAAGCACTCTTGGGACTATCCTAGACGGGGCACCCACGACTTTCTCATGAAAATGAATGGAAACCTTGATAAAAGGTGCTTGATGCTGCTATCAGTCATTGTTGTTGATGAAGTTGTGTAGAGATACTTTGATTGATAGCGTTATAGATCGGTGGTTCATTCCATTTCTGACTTGAATCTTGAGTGCCCCCCCCGTCTAGGATAGTCCCGCACTTCTCACGATGTCCCGATGTCGTCATCAGAAGCCCGGAAGCACTCTTGGGACTATCCTAGACGGGGGGGGGCACCCACGACTTTCTCATGAAAATGAATGGAAACCTTGATAAAAGGTGCTTGATGCTGCTATCAGTCATTGTTGTTGATGAAGTTGTGTAGAGATACTTTGATTGATAGCGTTATAGATCGGTGGTTCATTCTATTTCTGACTTGAATCTTGAGTGCCCCCCCCCGTCTGGGGTAGGCCCGCACTTTTCACGACGTCCCAATGACGTCAACAGAAACTCGAGGCACTTTTTACGACGTCCCGATGACGTCATCAGAAGCCCGAAGCACTTTTCACGACGTCCCGATGACGTCATCAGAAGCCCGAAGCACTTTCACGACGTCCCGATGACGTCATAAGAAGCCCGAAGCACTTTTCACGACGTCCCGATGACGTCATCAGAAACCCGAAGACTTTCACGACGTCCCGATGACGTCGTCAGAAGCCCGAAGCACTTTTCACGACGTCCCGATGACGTCATCAGAAGCCCGAAGCACTTTTCCCTACGTCCCGATGACGTCATCAGAAGCCCGAAGCACTTTTCACGGCGTCCCGATGACGTCATCAGAAGCCCGAAGCACTTTCACGACGTCCCGATGACGTCATCAGAAGTCCGAAGCACTTTTCACGACGTCCCGATGACGTCATCAGAAGCCCGAAGCACTCTCACGACGTCCCCATGACCTCATCAGAAGCCCGAAGCACTCTCACGACGTCCCAATGACGTCATCAGAAGCCCGAAGCACTTTTCCCGACGTCCCGATGACGTCATCAGAAGCCCGAAGCACTTTCACGACGTCCCGATGACGTCATCAGAAACCCGAAGACTTTCACGACGTCCCGATGACGTCGTCAGAAGCCCGAAGCACTTTTCACGACGTCCCGATGACGTCATCAGAAGCCCGAAGCACTTTCACGACGTCCCGATGACGTCATCAGAAGCCCGAAGCACTTTTCACGGCGTCCCGATGACGTCATCAGAAGCCCGAAGCACTTTCACGACGTCCCGATGACGTCATCAGAAGCCCGAAGCACTTTTCACGACGTCCCGATGACGTCATCAGAAGCCCGAAGCACTCTCACGACGTCCCCATGACGTCATCAGAAGCCCGAAGCACTTTCACGACGTCCCGATGACGTCATCAGAAGCCCGAAGCACTTTTCACGGCGTCCCGATGACGTCATTAGAAGCCCGAAGCACTTTCACAACGTCCCGATGACGTCATCAGAAGCCCGAAGCACTTTTCACGACGTCCCGATGACGTCATCAGAAGCCCGAAGCACTCTCACGACGTCCCGATGACGTCATCAGAAGCCCGAAGCACTTTTCACGACGTCCCGATGACGTCATCAGAAGCCCGAAGCACTTTCACGACGTCCCGATGACGTCATAAGAAGCCCGAAGCACTTTTTACGACGTCCCGATGACGTCATCAGAAGCCCGAAGCACTTTCACGACGTCCCGATGACGTCATAAGAAGCCCGAAGCACTTTTTACGACGTCCCGATGACGTCATAAGAAGCCCGAAGCACTTTTTACGACGTCCCGATGACGTCATCAGAAACCCGAAGCACTTTCACGACGTCCCGATGACGTCGTCAGAAGCACGAAGCACTTTTCACGACGTCCCGATGAAGTCATCAGGAGCCCGAAGCACTTTTCACTACGTCCCGATGACGTCATCAGAAGCCCGAAGCACTTTCACGACGTCCCGATGACGTCATCAGAAGCCCGAAGCACTTTTCACGGCGTCCCGATGACGTCATTAGAAGCCCGAAGCACTTTCACGACGTCCCGATGACGTCATCAGAAGCCCGAAGCACTTTTCACGACGTCCCGATGACGTCATCAGAAGCCCGAAGCACTCTCACGACGTCCCGATGACGTCATCAGAAGCCCGAAGCACTTTTCACGACGTCCCCATGACGTCATCAGAAGCCCGAAGCACTTTCACGACGTCCCGATGACGTCATCAGAAGCCCGAAGCACTTTTCACGACGTCCCGATGACGTCATTAGAAGCCCGAAGCACTCTCACGACGTCCCGATGACGTCATCAGAAGCCCGAAGCACTTTTCACGACGTCCCGATGACGTCATCAGAAGCCCGAAGCACTTTCACGACGTCCCGATGACGTCATCAGAAGCCCGAAGCACTTTCACGACGTCCCGATGACGCCATCAGAAGCTCGAAGCACTCACGACGTCCCGATGACGTCATCAGAAGCCCGAAGCACTTTTCACGACGTCCCGATGACGTCATCAGAAGCCCGAAGCACTCTCACGACGTCCCGATGACGTCATCAGAAGCCCGAAGCACTTTTCACGACGTCCCGATGACGTCATCAGAAGCCCGAAGCACTTTCACGACGTCCCGATGACGTCATCAGAAGCCCGAAGCACTTTTCACGACGTCCCCATGACCTCATCAGAAGCCCGAAGCACTCTCACGACGTCCCGATGACGTCATCAGAAACTCGAGGCACTTTTCACGACGTCCCGATGACGTCATCAGAAGTCCGAAGCACTTTTCACGACGTCCCGATGACGTCATCAGAAGCCCGAAGCACTCTCACGACGTCCCCATGACCTCATCAGAAGCCCGAAGCACTCTCACGACGTCCCGATGACGTCATTAGAAGCCCGAAGCACTTTTCCCGACGTCCCGATGACGTCATCAGAAGCCCGAAGCACTTTTCACGACGTCCCCATGACGTCATCAGAAGCCCGAAGCACTTTCACGACGTCCCGATGACGTCATCAGAAGCCCGAAGCACTTTTCACGACGTCCCGATGACGTCATTAGAAGCCCGAAGCACTCTCACGACGTCCCGATGACGTCATCAGAAGCCCGAAGCACTTTTCACGACGTCCCGATGACGTCATCAGAAGCCCGAAGCACTTTCACGACGTCCCGATGACGTCATCAGAAGCCCGAAGCACTTTTCACGACGTCCCGATGACGCCATCAGAAGCTCGAAGCACTCTCACGACGTCCCGATGACGTCATCAGAAGCCCGAAGCACTTTCACGACGTCCCGATGACGTCATCAGAAGCCCGAAGCACTCTCACGACGTCCCGATGACGTCATCAGAAGCCCGAAGCACTTTTCACGACGTCCCGATGACGTCATCAGAAGCCCGAAGCACTTTCACGACGTCCCGATGACGTCATCAGAAGCCCGAAGCACTTTTCACGACGTCCCCATGACCTCATCAGAAGCCCGAAGCACTCTCACGACGTCCCGATGACGTCATCAGAAACTCGAGGCACTTTTCACGACGTCCCGATGACGTCATCAGAAGCCCGAAGCACTTTTCACGACGTCCCGATGACGTCATCAGAATCCCCCCTCACCTACAAATCGGTTAATTACCAGCCTACGTACCTCCTACCAACTTACCTGTCTGCCAAGTTGATTGCCTGAGACCATTGGCAGTGGCTATTAGCAATGAGGACTGAAAAGCGTGACGGCCTACGGCCCACGGCTCACGGCCTACGGCGCACACCATGAAATTTTCTTAAGCTTTCGGGCTCACAACTTTGTTATTTGTGAAGCGATTTTGCTGAAATTCGGAGAGCAGGTGTCTTCTGGACCCCTTCGCTTATATCCAGAAGGAAATCTTCAGAAATTTTGTTTCAAAGATTCTATAAACTATTTTATAAAATTCTAAGTGATCACAAGGCCTAGGCAAAACCAAACCTCTCCAGCCGCTTCGCGGCTGGAGCGGTACTCATCTTCAAGGCTTCGAGTCCGAACTTCCCGGGCAAGCAAGAAAAGACGGACGTTGCAAAATCACAAAATCAGCTAAAACTCAAAAACTAAGCTCCGTCGAAAGTTCCCGCAAACGCTATCATCTAGTTCTAAGGTTAATCATATATCGTGTCATCTCTGTCAGGTTTAGTGATTTACCTCAAAGTAGCTGTCGAGATGTCGTACGTTGATAGTGTGGCAGTGTGGAAGAAAGAAGATCACCTCCGTGCAAACCGAAGTCAACCCCTCCGCGAAGAGGGTATTCGTCATGGGAGAAGTGCTGGCCGGCCGCAGCTCTCCTACGGATTCTACTTCAAAGGGCTGGCGTCGAGAGGAATCCAGTACTTGTGCAGAAGAAGTATCCATGTGCCACATGCGACAGAAATGTCAATTGGAATAAAACAAGCGTCCAGTGCTTTGGATGCCGAAGATGGGTGCATCTCTCCTGTTCGGCCCTCAGTTCTGTGAGGCACCACGACTCTTCCTTCCGTTGTGTTCTGTGCTCCGCCTCCAGTTACTCTGACTCCTCAAATACCAACCAATTCAGAAAACCAAACTCTCTCCCTATGCAACCTCTCGGCATCCAAACATCCCGGGCTGTACTGTCTATCATACTCCTATGTCATCTCAAGGGGGCGGGGTGTCTACTATTGTTCTATACTCGCTTCCCTCTCACATAATTCCAAATACTCCAAAGCATGGCACTTTTGAGTGCGTCCTCATCCATCTGCCTCTCAAGACACCCCTATCTCTTTTCAATGTATACATTCCCCCTCCTACTTTCTGCCCATCCTCATACACCTCCATCCCCCTTCTCAAGCAGCTGTATGACTGCCCTCTTTCTCCCTCAATTGGTTTTGCGAGTGACTTCAATGCTCGCACGTTCTGCTCTTCGCTCGATTCTGATGCAGAAGGAAATGACGTCCAAGGGCGGAGGAGTGTGACCTGGTAAGCTTGAACGATGATCAGCCCACTGGACTCCCTGCCAACGGCCGATCTTCTAGTCCAGACATCTCCCTTGTCTCTTCCAATCTCTCAAATGCGTGCTCATGATCCACATCTACAACTCCTGACCGATCAATAACAGCAGTGTCTGACATGGGTTTTAGAAAAGAACTTGCTTAAACAGCGGTGCGGCAGTCACTACACCCCAACTATCACACCCTTGATATTGAACTGGTATCGAAGGGACTGTACCAACCTTACTAAGACGATGGTGGTTGAAGTGATCGTTATGAACCGCTCGGACCGAAGCCTTAATCTAGTCAGTTCAATGTACTGTGGTTGAACCATAACTTGTATAAATAACTCACTCCATCGTGTCCGAACTCATCATCCTCCTCTTCAGTAACACTGATAGATGAGTGTTTCACGCTCACTTTCTTCATATCTGGAATGAAAATCTCGCTTGGAAGCAAAAGAAAGTGGTAGGAAACTACAAAGTTAGTCTTACTTCTCGGACTCGTCTCATCAGGCGCGGAGTGCACTAATATCTAAAAAAATGGTAGTAATACACCTACGATCACAACAATGTTTTGCAGCAATGAAAGCAATTCTTATTTTAAAGCTAGTGAAACGGAAAATACGATGCAGTCATAACAGAACAAATGAACTCAGCTCCTCTCAGTTATGGTTCGTTTAGTTAAGTTTCAATAGAAGCCCTACCTGTGACATGGAGCGGACACGGCGGTGAGGCTGGACACCACCAAACTCGAAAACTTCTCGCTCGCTCATTTTCTGACCAGGGACATCATCATGCATCTTAAGATAACCCTTTTATCCCTTAGAAACATATAGAAAGGTCAGTGGCTTGCTTCCTCAGGACAAAAAACATTTAAATCTCACCCGCGGCTGCAGCTGCGGTCGCGCGCCGGTCCGCTAATCGATTCAGACCGAGAGAATGGCGCAGCTGATAAGCACCAGCCGCGGGTAAGATTTAAATGTTTTTTCTTGGGGAAGCAAGCCACGGACCTAACTGTACAACACTTCATAACCGCATCGCATCGTTCTGCAGCCGAAACGCATCGCAGGCGAGCAGGAACGGATTGCTCCGCTTGAACAACTATGCCCTCGTAGCCGAAGGTGACCGCTCGGACAACGCAAGAGGTTGCATGGTGTCACGCTTAGTCTAATTACTAACAAATAAGTGACAGCGGGGTTCTCAACTCTCCACATGAATTCCTCTAGCAAGGAACATCGTCTCCAGCCGAAATCACACCAGTTGATGTATGGTTTCCGTTTTCGATTTAGTCTGACGCATGGACCAGCTGGCTGGCCGTGCAGGGTTGGCGGCCTCACTGGAGAATGGAGTTTCGATTCGCGTGGGGTGATCTACCGCCGCAGCCCCGTCCATTCATCAGACTAATATTATTACGCGAACTCTACTCCCAGATATGTTTTTGAATCTATTATTGTAGCTGCTGCAGAGTTCTCTAAACCGAGGAATGCTGGTTTCCTCAGTTGGGCGCTAAGGTAAGGGCACACACACCAAACAATTTTCAGGGGTTTCAAAAGAATTGCTTCGGATTTGGCTAAAACTTACTTATGGAGATTATCATTATCAAGAGTCCTGAACACGGAATTGAGGCCTAATTGTCGATTTTCGTGGATTTCAGCAAGTTCGGCACAAAGACTCCCACAGGAGAAAATTGGTAACTGAGAAAAAACACATGGACAATACGGGGGGTCAGCGTTATGCCCGAAATGGGCGGGGCAGGGGCGGAGTCGGCTGCCAACAACTGCCCAGGTGGCCGGTCGTAAACGAGGTGCGAACGAAGGTGCGAGGAACGCAATTATAGCGTCGCTCTCACTACGGCCGCTTGGACCAACTAACGAGCTACTGAAGCCAATCGATCCAATTTTATAAAGGTTGCTATAAAGGTAACTGTTTCTAGAAACATTTGATTACCAATCTTGTATTATCATTATCATCATTAAATATTATGTACCTTTTAATAATAGATGTCCTCTATATTTCTATATACATATTTCTATATGTGGTTCTATTACAAATACTACAACTTTCGAAAAAGAACTGCACAGATTTTCCCGAGTTATGGTAGAAAGACGCTTGAGTTGCCCATTTTGGCGTTTTCGCCCCTTTTTTCCTGAATAGCAGCAGTATTGTACCAAAAGACTCAAAAACTCGAAAAACCGATTAAATTACTAATGACTCGATGTGAAAAAAGAACATTATCCAAACCCTTGAGTGAATCAAATATGAATTGATAATTGAAAAAAAAAGGAAAACTGAATTCATTAGCAAGGAAGGTTTGCAGGAATACCATTGAGTTCAAGAGCGCAATTTCAATATATTGTAGGGGAAGGACAGTGCTCCAATATTCCACACTCAGAATCGGCTATATGCCTAACAAGGGAACTACTATAAGTCATACTAACCAGTAAGAATGAAATGTACTCTTCTAGAACCATTTTTGGACGTAAATCCGAATATGCCCATCGCAGCTGCCTAGACTCACTCTGGAAGAAGTTATGAGCGTTTTTAAAGTTTCGCGGCGAGGTACCCCATGGAATTTTTAGATTGATTTTTAAATTTTCTCCGGATTCTGCTAAAAACATGTAAAACAAACTTTGCCTAGGGGGGTAGTTTTGGGCCACGAACACGATTATGAGGTCCGGTTCCGGATTTTTAAAAGATTACTGCGCTTTTTGTAGGGTAGAATAGGTACGAGAATCAGAGAAAAAATGCCTATATTTTCTTTTACAATGAGTCTAGGCAGCTGCGATGGGCATATTCGGACTTTAAGTCCAAAAATGGCTCTAGAAAAGCATATTTCATTTGGAATGGTTAGTATGACTTACAGTAAGTAGTTCCCTTGTAAGAGATTCACAGAAATTTTTTTTCAAGCACGGGTCATTTATGTACTGTCACAGGCGAACCGAATCGAATAACTCCTTTACTGTTGATATTGTCCTATCTCACCACACTTTAATTTCTCTCCTTTTTACTCCTCGTCATTTGGCTTGAATGGCTCGTTAGTTGGTCGACGCTGTCGTAGTGAGTGCAACGCTATAATTGCGTTGCTCGCACCTACGTTTACGACCGACCACCTGGGCAATTGGTGACAGCCGACTCCGCCCATTTCGTGCATAACGCAGCACACCCGGAAAATACTACTGCGATAACGCTGCGCGTAGCACCAACGTCTATATGCAGCAATTCACCTCCATAGTGACAAAAAAAAAACTCACCAGCAAAGCCGTCTTCAAATCAGGGTCGGACGGATACGCATCGATATCGGTAGTAGCACAAAGAACCGGAGAAGTCTCAGCCATTTCCCCATGTACAGAACGCTGAACAAACACCAGACGCATTGCTTTCTACACACGGAGAAAATTTAAAAAAAAACTGAAAGTCTGCAGACGAATGACCTTCTCAATGGCAAGGTCCAGCGGGCATTTGTGTAGAACGCTAGCTACGATCCCTTCCCTAGGCGACCGAAGTTATCCGAATTTTTCACGATTCCATGTCCACATCTTCGTTTTTGGACCAAAATTCTAACGATCCCCACTCGAAAATTCAATTTTTGAGCTGAGATTCCTTACGGCCCCGCACTTTCCATTGAAAAATTATACAGCGGAACCTTACCCCGCTTGAGGGCACGAAATTCCTAGAAACTGTATACAAAACATCAACAAAATGAAATCGGGTGGTTCCCGGCCTATTTGAGCTGGAAGCTGCAAAACGATCGTAGCCCTTATCAACTCAGGCAAACTGGGGCGTCGACAACAGGTTGATCCGCCCACCATGAGTCACCGCTGGCCAACGCGCCGATATTTGGCGGGGCCGTGGCCGCTAGCTATGATCTAGACGATTTCGAGCTGTAGCACAGCTAGCGTTTTTGCGCTCTAGATACAAGGAAAGTATGCGACGCATTTTTCAGGCATGCGTCAAATGACGAGACATGTTTGCCGAACATTGGCCCACCCGACATCTGGAGCAGGGGTGAGCGGAATTTTCCCATTTCTGTTTTTTGGCCATGTCGACCTTTCTGTTTTCTAGAATGTTTTCCAATGATAATTAGCAGTGACTTGCGAGTGTTATCAAGTTTGTGAAGGAAAGCCAATACGCACTTCCACAGTCACAAGCCACGAGGATAACATGTGTTCCATCTGTACGAGCTGGTTTACGGTTATGGACGGATATGTCAGAACGAATTCGAAGAGAAAGGCAATGTTAGCGAGTTTGACGCCGAGGTTACCATTTTCTTGATTAAGCTACATTTTTTACGTTGCTATGTCCTTGTACATTTAATTGAGTCCATCAAGTATTTATACTCTCAGGCTAACTAAAGCGTCGCCAACAGGATGATCCGCCCCCATGAGTCACCGCTGGCCAACGCAATGCTATTCTTCGGGGCCCGGACCGCTAGCGTTTTCGCGCTCCAGATAAAAGGGAAGTATACGACGTATTTTTCAGGCATGCTTCGAGTGATAAGAGTGCAGCCGGTTCAATTACCCAAGTTTGCGGTATATTGGCCCCGCCCAGCACCTGGAGGTCCAGGTGACCCCAGTGCAGGCTGGGCGACAAAGCCGCGAAGCGTGTCGATGTACCGACGGCGATCAGGGATGAGCGGAATAAAAATACAAAATTTCGGAAATCGGTTTTCGGGTTTCGGAACAGAAATTTTTTTCTCGGGTTTCGGAAATCGGGCGCGAAACGCCTGAAAATGCGCGGAAATGCGGTTTTCGGAACGCGAAACGCGGAATGATTCAGAATTCATCTGATTTTCTCTTCCGTCGCAGATGACCCGATATTTTCGCATTCCGCAGCGTTTTTTGCGGTTTTCGGAATGCCAAAAATGCGCGAAACTGCGGGTTTCGGAACGCGAAACGCGGAATTCCGCTCATCCCTGACAGCGATGCGTGTCGATGTGCCGACGGCGACGCGTGTCGGTGTAAAACAGTTCCCAGGCCAGATGAAACAGTCCGGAAGTATGTGAACTGCTGCTAAATAGGCTGCTAAACGCCACACATCGACATGTCAACAGCGCGACAACAGGCGGACGTCACTGGGCGACAGGCAGATCTCGGGCTTACAATGCGCGCGATTTGAGTTGTCAACAGGGCGCGGTTTATGAGATGGCAACTTATCAACCTGTAGTCGACGCCCCAGTTTTCCCTGAGAAGGCGGACAATGTGTTAATAACAGTTATTCAATTGTATTTCACTACAGAATAGAACTGTTCCGCTTTCCAATCGATCAACTGTCTTGTCAAGTTCGGTCATGTTGGAAAGGTCCACACTATTTCTTCTGGGTTACTTTCTTGTGCTTTTTCGTGACATGTTTGAACAAGCTCTGACAAGGCTGTCATATGGTCAAACAGCTGAATGATTCGGAGAACACTTCGCATCCACTCTTCGGCGACCGTACACGTTCCCTAATCATTAAGTGCTCTCCACCCGTCTGACGACGTTGGTCAACAGCCAGTGAGTACGTCACAAATATCGTCCGCATGAATAAGCCTCGGCCCAATTAGGCGACACAGGTGGAGGAGATGGCTATGAATTAAATCGACTTCAGCCATGTAGCTGCGTCGCGTCTAAAGCTTGGCTCATACTTCCCAGGCTCCAGCGAGGCGCTGCGAAACACCTTGACGAAGCTACGACCAACTTACTTGCTTACACTTACTAGGCACTGATGACAGCGCAGACTGCAGTTTCAAAAAATAATGTGTTGACTGTAGCAGAGACATGAAAAGAAACAATTCAAAGTTCGTAAGATTTCCTACCCTCGATGCCCGAGCAACTCGCAGGGAGGAGCTTGGGCTGCGTTGCGGCACGTTGGAAAAGGGGTGAACGGGTGGTCGAGTGGTATTTCGGCCCCGAGCCCGGGCATGGAGGTAATCGATGAGGTGATGGGATGCCTCCGCTATCACCTGATTTCTTCGCGGCTCAAGAATTTCTGCACTGCTCCTGCTCGCCCACCACTATTAAGATCTAAATTGCCGTATTCTGTGCTACTTATTCTTACATCTATTTGCAGTATAGGTATGTTTTCCCATTTTAGATCATTTTCGAGTTTTTATTTGTGTAATAAATAAATTAATTAATTTCTATCCATCTTTTCTACTTTGTTGATTCGAGAGTGTATTTACTAATCATCCATTTCATTACTTATTTATGATTTTTTTCACTCATTAATTTTTCAAGATATGCACTCAAGGAATAATTAAATTATTCAACTGTTTATTCAACAAATTTTGTAATTACCAAATCATTTATAAATTTAAAGCATTTCATTTTCTCCAGGTAGTTTAGCTGTTTGTGTTTGATAGTCATAATTAGGAAAACATCTACTATGAAAATTATTTTGGGCTTTATAATAGTAACAAAATTTATTAATAAGCACATTTTCAGTTCGAAATAAATAGCAATATTTAACCACAACTGTCTTTCGATATTTTATTGCAGTTTCCACCTCAAATGCATAACATTTTGTTCAAAACGGAATGCTTGTAGGAGTTCGCTGACTATCTTGCCCCTACTTAATCACTTGCTACTTCATTTGATTTCTCATATTCTACCCATCACCCTCACCACCCTGTTTTCGCACTTGGTTTCGAGGTTAGCAGCGGTTGTCACGATTACCTGAAACGTGAACCCTTTGCTATACTTTTGAAAACGGTGTCGAATTTGTTGAAGTCTGGCCTAATTTCCTATGTTGTTTCCCTGCATTTGTCAACGTGCTCTGTGTATCTGTGCTCTACTCTTCTATTTTTTATGCGGATTCCTACGCGCAAAGAGTGAGATTTTTTTCAAGATTTGAAAGCCATGAACCTGAATTTTGCTACAACAATGATACGAGAGCAATACCAGCAAAACGATGCATTTGCGAATGAATAGCAGGGAAAAAGGAATATTGGATACCTATAATTTTTCCCGAACCTTTACGGTAAGTTGTGGTAGGGACAGCACTTTTTTACTACTTTACCCTACCGTTTCGAGAAAATGGATTTTCAGGATCTCAGTTGTGGAAAGAACCACAGTTTCGATCACTAAAAGCAGTAGAATCTTGGCAAGGGGAATCATTTCGCTGACTAATATTACACCGAAATGATTTGCCTTGTCAGAAAGCTCCATAAACATATTGAAACTACATAACAGGACAAATACGCGATGATAAGTCGTGATGTACTGTCCTTGTCGGAGCGGATGCCCGGTCTGCAGTTGCAGACAACCGCTCTGGCAGCTAGGGAGCTTGAAGGTAACTATGGAGATACCCTGTCGGCCTGCTACGTTTATTCGTTGCCTAACACGATTAGCTTCGAGCTACGTGCTGCAACAGCGGTTGTCTGCGATTGCGGACTGGAATTTGGTTCCGATCGGAACAACACCCGTCACAGCGACCAAAACAACAGTGACCGATTTTGCGGCCAATTTTTTATAAAACGGCTTCTGAGTAATCTCAACAAATAGTTCAAACATTACGGAAGAATATTATTCGGTTTTCGGCATTCATCATTAGCGGCGCACACTTTTTGCAATGCAATATACATATTTCTGAGTGAATCACAAGACGCGTCCAGATCTAGAATCAACAAGAAAGTCATGAAGTAATACGGACGCGAGATGAAAAGAGTAGATGAAACGCTATGTGAGAATGTACAGACAAGTACAGGGAAACAACATAGGAAATTAGGCCAGACTTCAGCAAATTCGACACCGTTTTCAAAAGTATAGCAAGGGGTTCACGTTTCAGGTAATCGTGACAACCGCCGCTAACCTCGAAACCGAGTGCGAAAACAGGGTGGTGAGGGTAATGGGTAGAATGTGAGAAATCAAATGAAGTAGCAAGTGATTAAGTAGGGGCAAGATAGTCAGTGAACTCCTACAAGCATTCCGCTTTGAACAAATTGTTATGCATTTGAGGTGGAAAATGCAATAAAATATCGAAAGGCGGTTGTGGTTAAATATTGCTATTCATTTCGAATTGAAAATGTGCTCATTAATTAATTTTGTAATTATTATAAAGCCCAAAATAATTTTCATAGTAGATGTTTTTCTAATTATGACTATCGAACACAAACTGCTAGACTACCTGGAGAAAATGAAATGCTCTAAATTTATAAATGATTTGGTAATTACAGAAATTGTTGAATAAACAGTTGAATAATTTAATTATTCCTCGAGTGCATATCTTGAAAAATTAATGAGTGAAAAAAAAAATCATAAATGAGTAATGAAATGGATGATTAGTAAATACACTCTCGAATCAACAAAGTAGAAAAGATGGATAGAAATTAATTAATTCATTTCTGAAAGTTGGGCTCCGCAGAAAAGGTCAAGGATTTGGCATTGCTCCTAAATGTTGTGAAATTGTTTTATTGGATTTGGCTCTCAACTTGATTTTTCAAATGTAGTGAAATTGTCGAATTGATTTGGCTGTGATGATACTATATGCTGATAACATAATCATTAAATCTAGTGAAATTGTTGCAAACGGATTTGGCAGGAGCTCTATGAATTATCACAGTCAAATCACGCGTCAGAAGGGTTTTCCTTGGAGCGCATATTGAATCGAATGAGAACAGGAATAAAACCTAGCAGCAAAAACGTTTCTATACAATGCGAACCGTGAAAGCGTTGAGGACACGAAGACATAGAGTCAGTAGCGAGTAAATTGCGTTAGATTTCGTTTTCATGATTTTTATCTCATCGGTGAGGGAAGGTCTGGTACCTTATTGTTAGTGGAGCTACACTGAAAGGGCAGAATAGCATTCGGAAACCGTAATTCTAGCCCATAAGGCCACGTTTCGTTCAGCATTGTTGACTGAGGATTATTATTTTTTCTTTTTGTCTTCATTCGCTCGCCAGAGGACCTTCTGACGCGTGATTTGACTGTGATAATTGATAGAGCTCCTGCCGAATTCGTTTGCAACAATTTCACTACATTTAATGATTATGTTATCAGCATATAGTATCATCACAGCCAAATCAATTCGACAATTTCACTACATTTGAAAAATCAAGTTGAGAGCCAAATCCAATAAAACAATTTCACAACATTTAGGAGCAATGCCAAATCCTTGACCTTTTCTGCGGAGCCCAACTTTCAGAAATTTCACAACTTTTTACAAGGGTTTCCTTCTACAATATCGTCGAGCTCCAGAAGTCAAGTTGTTTTTTCGAAAACATAGGGTAGAAATGAAGAAACAAACCGCTCCGCTGCTGAGACTGCAAGATAATTGTTGCAACGCGGCTTCCTACAAATAGATGCAAGGCATATACTTTTGAATTTAAAAGTCGAAAAATGAAGAAATGAGTTTCAAAATGACCCAATTGTACAGGTTCTAGGCACTCTTCTAGACGGGGCACGCACCACTCAAGACAGAAATGAAATGAACGGCCCATTGGTGAGGCTACCAGTCGAAGTATTTCCGTAGAGCTCTAATAAAAACAATGATTGATAGCGCAGTATCAGGCCTCTTTTATCAGAGTTTTTCATCATGTCTATGAGTTTTTGCGTAGCTTGGCCCCTCTAGTGAAAGAAAATGTTGAAGGGGCCCATGAAAAACCTTCATTTGTAAAGAAAAGTCAATCGGAACACATTGTAAATACGAATTTGAATTTCGCGCCTAAATCATTTTCGGAGTTTTTCTGCATGTGGAGTTCGTGCCGTAACCAATTTTTCCTGTTATCTTACTGTCACACCAACATTCTAGGAAAAAGGGCTAGATGACTGGTGAGAATTGGTGGCGGATATTAACCTCATCGTTCAACGTTTTTGACTCGCCAAAGTTTACCAGTGTGGTCTACCGGGCTCAATCATGAAATTGAGCCTGAAAATGGAAATTGATTTCCAGCGCGAACGATAGTTAAGTGCGCCAGAAGAGGACTACCGTAATCTCAGGAATGATGTTATTCGGCTCTCGTAAACAAATTTGATGATACCCAATTGATCAATGATAAAGTATAAAAGAAGTGAAGAGCGGTGTGTCTTGATTCACACACCGTCCTTCTCTAGGGGTCAGCAGTTGAGGATCTGCCTGGACTAAAAAGCAGGAAAACATCACCACCTGTAGGGAAGATGAAGCGAATTCGGAGTCAGAACTTAGAAAATTTCAGAGCCAACTCGAGTGAGATTACGGTAGCCCTGTTCTGGCGGACTTAACTATCGTTCTTGTAGATTCGGAGGCCTGGCTTGCATACGGTGTCCTGAACATTGAACTGAGGTCCTGCACACCCCTACTGAGATCCAGCACACATTCCATGAAGTCCTGCTCATCCTTACAGGGGTCTTGCACACGTTTCATGATGTCCTGCACACTCCTACTAAGGTCCTGCACACATTCCATGATGTCCTGCACACCCCTATTGGGGTCCTGCACACGCTTCATGATGTCCTGCACACTCCTACTGATGTCCTGCACACATTCCACGAAGTTCTGATCATCCTTACAGGGGTCTTGCACACGTTTCATGATGTCCTGCACACTCCTACTAAGGTCCTGCACACATTCCATGATGTCCTGCACACCCCTATTGGGGTCCTGCACACGTTCTATGATGTCCTGTGTAATTTTACTAAGGTCCTACACACATTCCATGACGTCCTGCTCAACCCTACTGGGGTCCTGCACACGCTTCATGATGTCCTGCACACTCCTACTGATGTCCTGCACACATTCCATGAAGTCCTGCTCATCCTTACAGGGATCTTGCACATGTTTCATGATGTCCTGCACACTCCTACTAAGGTCCTGCACACATTCTATGACGTCCTGCACACCCCTACTGGGGTCCTGCACAGGTCCCATGATGTCCTGCACACTCCTACTGATGTTTTGCACACATTCTACGATGTCCTGCACACCCCTACTGGGGTCCTACACAGGTTCCATGATGTCCTGCGCACTCCTACTGGGGTCCTGCACAGGTCCCATGATGTCCTGCACACTCCTACTAAGGTCCTGCACACTCCTACTGAGGTCCTGCACACATTCTACGACGTCCTGCACACCCCTACTGGGGTCCTGCACAGGTTCCATGATATCCTGCGCACTCCTACTGAGGTCCTGTACAGGTCCCATAATGTCATGCACACTCCTACTGAGGTCCTGCACACCCCTACTGGGGTCCTGCACAGGTCCCATGATGTCCTGCACACTCCTACTAAGGTCCTGCACACTCCCACTGAGGTCCTGCACAGGTCCCAAAATGTCCTGCACACTCCTACTGAGGTCCTGCACACCCCTACTGGGGTCCTGCACAGGTCCCATGATGTCCTGCACACTCCTACTAAGGTCCTGCACACTCCTACTGAGGTCCTGCACACATTCTACGACGTCCTGCACACCCCTACTGGGGTCCTGCACAGGTCCCATGATGTCCTGCACACTCCTACTAAGGTCCTGCACACTCCTACTGAGTGTCCTGCACACATCTCTACGGCGTCCTGCCCACCCCCCCTGAGGTCCTGCACACATTCTACGACGTCATGCACACCCTTCCTGGGGTCCTGCACAGGTCCCAAAATGTCCTGCACACTCCTACTGAGGTCCTGCACACCCCTACTGGGGTCCTGCACAGGTCCCATGATGTCCTGCACACTCCTACTAAGGTCCTGCACACTCCTACTGAGGTCCTGCACACATTCTACGACGTCCTGCACACCCCTACTGGGGTCCTGCACAGGTCCCATGATGTCCTGCACACTCCTACTAAGGTCCTGCACACTCCTACTGAGGTCCTGCACACATTCTACTTAAGCGTCCTGCACACCCTACTGAGGGGTTGCTGTAGTTCCACGACGTCCCGTATACTCCCTACTGCGGTCTCGCATAGTCAACCGACACTTCAGCACACCCTGCGACGACTTCTTATCTTTGGTGCGCATGGTACAAACACGCGCCACGCTCAAAAACAACCCTTCCACATAGCGTCCTGTTCCAAGCCGGACGTTTAGAGTACACCACCCTAGAGAGCAAGGTATTTATATGGAGTCTCTAAGAAAACAATGACTGATAACGAAAAACCCGTCATTTTTATAAACTAATCTTGAGAGGCCGGTTTCCGAGTTTCAAACGCCCGTTAGGGGCCCAGAAGTCATTATGGTGAGTTCTGACAATTATTTTCGTCATTCCCGTGGTCTATTACATCTAGTCACAAATTTTCGAGCGATTTGGTCCACGCCTTCCAAAAAAATGGTTTTCGACGGACGGAGGTGGAGGCGGTGGCGGAGGCGGAGGCGGTGGTGGAGAACGTTTTTGCGTACTTTGAGAGGTCATAACTTTAGAAAGCGGGGACCAGTTGGGATGAAAAGTTGCACACATATGTAATTTCTTGCAGCGCGTCGAATAGTGTACAGCTCATACCTCTGTTGACGGTATGAGTAGGTGATCTCATTGTAGGGCATCCGCGCGGGAAGAGATCAAAGCCAAATCCTGGTGAGCGCTTCGCGCTCACCACAATTTATTACATAAATAAAAACTCGAAAATGATCTGAAATAGGAAAACATACCTATACTGCGAATAGATGTAAGAATAAGTAGCACAGAATACAGCAATTTAGATCTTAATAGTGGTGGGCGAGCAGGAGCAGTGCAGAAACTCTTGAGCCGCGAAGAAATCAGGTGATAGCGGAGGCATCCCATCACCTCATCGATTACCTCCATGCCCGGGCTCGGGGCCGAAATACCACTCGACCACCCGTTCACCCCTTTTCCAACGTGCCGCAACGCAGCCCAAGCTCCTCCCTGCGAGTTGCTCGGGCATCGAGGGTAAATGCACATGGGTAGATCAAAGACGGACGACAAGAGACAATTTTTTGATTATTAGAAATCCAAACACTTTCAACCCAAACTTTGTCCAAAGGGGTTAAAAGCGGTGCAGAACCCGAATATAAAGTCCATTTTGAGTTTTTCGGAAGATTACGGCATGTTACTGTAGACGAATGATACTTTTCCTACGGTAACTAACAATAATCATCTGAGAAACTGAAAATGGACCTTAGATTCGTATTCAGCGCCCTAAATAATAACCTCCCTGGACAATGTTTGGGCCTAGAATAAAAAATGGATTTTTGGTATTTTTTGATCTACCCATATGAATTAAAGAAATTTACCAAACCTAAAATTGTTTCTTTTTATTTTATACCTTCTGCACAACACTCATCGGACCATTTTTTTTTCAAAACTCCACTTTCTGCTGGGATCAGCCCTTGTTAGTGATCTTTCTTGTAAGTGATAAATCAGCCCAAAACTTTAATGATCCCTCACGCTAGACTTACAAGTTTACATCTTTTGGCCAGACTTTCAACGACCGCTGTGTCCAGTCGCAATGCCGCTGGACCCTGATACTTCCTTCACTCGGCGACGCGACGAAGTGCTTGTCATCCTTGTCGAACGAGGGGTGGACTATCGCAGCTGCGCATCATTAAAACTATGAACCCTACCTTACTCATTGCAGGAAGACGTTACTTCGAGGGCTCACTCAATAAAGTGTAAAATGCATTACAAACACTGTGCATCGCAATGCAAAACTCTGACAATTTTCAAAAACAGCAAAGTATCTGGCACTAAAATTTGGATCCAGAAATCGTTGACAGGTAACATTTACCCAACTCTGCCAACGCGTAGCTAGATGCCTCCGAGGGCGCGGCCTGTAACGCCGCCCCATTCCATGAAGCGAGAATTTACGGGTTTTAGCTACGATAGCTAAAACCCGCATATTCTTGTGTCGACGGTACAAGGGTGCAAATTCTACGCGTATTCTACGTAAAAACGAAGGCTAAATGCGATACATTGAACTCTCTGTCGCTAAACCCGTATATTCTTGCTATAACTTCGTAGCGAGAATCTGCGGATTTCGCGACAGCCTGTGTTGAAATGCAATCTTAAACCCGCGCTGGTTACGTGGAACGCAGGGATGCCGTTCAAACAGTGTTGGTCCAGTCATCTCACTGAGTGATTAGTCGACACTCTGCGGCTGGCCGTGGAGGGTGACCCGGTGTCGCTCTCTGGGACACTATGGCGAGGATAATTTTGACCATTGGGATGCTGCAGGCGGTGGGGAAGGAACGGCGATGCTGTCGATCACAGCTGGGATCGCCGTTCTAATACGGGTCAGGACTGGGTGGGTCGATCGACCGAGTGCTGTAACGAGAATTTGCGTAGAATATGCAGGTGCCGTAGCTAGAATTTCACCAACTGAGGCTAAACTTTCCGTAATTTACGTAAAATCTCGGGTCAAAATTAGACTAGATGCCTCCGAAACCCTGGGCATCTCCGGTTTCCGTGTGAGGCATCTAGCTACGCACTGGCAGAGAACTACATTGCAGGCTAGGGCTTGTCGCTGTGATCAGTTCGCGGAAGGTGCAACCCCTCCTGCTGAGCTTGGAACATTGTGCGACCCCCGGCGCGCCATGGAGGTAACCTACACATGACATAAAGTTTTGCGGAATTCGATGACTTAGTGAGTATATTTTGACTAAAATTACTCCCCGTCACGCAGAGCTGCGGCCCCTCCCCCTCTGACAAGGGAACTACTTTTAGTCAGCCTCTCCATTCAGGATGAAATGTACTTTTGAAATGTACTAGAACTACTTTCGGCGCAGATTCCTAATCTGGTTTATGCAGCTGCGTAAAATCACTCTGAAAAAAGTTAGAGGCGTTTTTCGTCGGATTTTCCGTGCCTATTGTACATTTCAAAACGTGCATTAGTCTTTGAAAAATCCGGATATGGACTGCATAAATGTGCTCAGCACCCAAAACTACCCCACTGGGCGAAATTTGGGTGAGGGCAAGTTGTCCAAACTTTGAACAGACTTGTAGCGCCATAACATGTGTCCTAGAACGCGTCGGCGACGCGAAAGCGCGTCGGAAACGTCGTTTTGGTTCAGAGTGAATAATCTTGGAATCTGAAGAAAAACCGTTCGATTCGTCTCGTCGCGCTGAATCCAAAAATGTAATCAGGTTTGAGAACAAATAAAGTTTTGACCTAGTTTACACCTACTTTCTCAGAAGCCAAAATCTTAAAAGGAGACACTTTTGAAATTTTAAAACGTCAATGCATTCGTATGGTCATGCTGATATCAAAAATGTATGCGTAGTCAAGGTCAGAGTATCCCGCCCCGAGCTGCAGGCCCCAAGAAATTATCAGCGTTTTTTTTTCAGCACCGCAATCTGCGACCAGGACATCATCCTCGCCACGGTCGACAGCGAGGGAGCTTCCCTCGCCGAGGACCGTGGGGAGCCCCTCTCAGCGGTCAAAAATCGTCCAGAAAAAGACTCGCAGTCACACTCCTGGGGCGGCCCCGAAAGACCGACTGCGCTCGCTATGGGATGGGCCCCTTTTATACGCGCTGTGCTGCTGATAGGCGCCTGATCAATTGTGGATTAATTGATCAACGTGTTCAGTCATGGGCATCGTGGCTCGTTCGTCGTACATCAAACCGCATCGTAGTCGAGTCAAAAGCGTGTCGCGGCCGAGTGGAACGGCTATGTGTTGCGCCACGTGCTTCTCACTTCGACAACGATTAGGCCACGTGACGCTTGACAACAACGGGGTCGTATCGTCGTCCACAGTGGTTTGTAGTCGAATCTAAAGCCTATCGTGGCCGAATCTGACCCCGCGGCTATCTGAGCAGCCATGTATAATTATAACCGAAATGGCGCCCAACAATTGCTACCGTTATGCACATATTTCAGAAGCAGGACGCTCCTTTTCAAATGCGAAACCATAGCGACTTTTGAAAAAAAAAGAACACTGAATTCTACCGCGCTAGTATGAGAAGCTGCACTTTTGAGCTTGTCGTCCATAGTAACGTTCGAAGCATAACGCTGGCCAATGTATTCAGGAGAGCCACTGCTTGTCAACTAGGAACCATTGTTTGAAACATCGATAGGAAACGATGGAGAAACTGCAGTGCGCACGGATCGCTCTAATCACTTTAGTTCCCTCCAAACGGTGCAGTCTGCCTTGGCGCAAACTCGTTGAGCGCATGTTAAAACATAGCCAACGCAAACCACGCAGAGAGAAAAAAAGGGTCAGTGCGATCGGCCCACAGCATAAAAATGTCCACACAGAAACATCACAATTACTTGTACTCACCACAGTGTGATAGGACACTGTCCGGGTGTACGATCCATGCGCAGATCCTCCGCATTCAGTTTTGTTGGAATTCACAGCACCATCTGTATTGTTCGCGGGCATCTGAGAACGAACATATGAATAAGAGTGTTTCTGACAAGGGAAGTATACAGAGCGTATGTCGGATCTGCGGAAACGATTTGTATCGCTTATATCTCTTATGTATCAATAGTAAAAATGCGCAGCATTCCATCCCGGGCCGCCGGTTCGAAATGTTATAAGCTCAAAACGGTAGTTTTTTCGGCCTTTTGTATCATCCAAAACGCTCACTAAACTTCCGAAAATCTGTAAAAAGACCTCGTAATCGTGTTCAGCGTACGAAATAACCCCTCTGAGCAAAGTTTGGGTGAAAGCACATTTTCCGAACTTTTTGCAGACTGATGCGTATATCAATTAGGGGTTCTGAAAGCGCTTCAGAAAAATGTTCCCGATTTGACCTAAAAGTCTCCCGGAGGTTTTTTTTGTGGCGATGATCATGAATCTGAGATTTCGTCGCCAATTTTCCAAAGTTTTCGGCTTAATTCGCTCAAAGCATCTCAGTGTGGGAAAATTTCGAGGGCAAAACGCCACTTTCGAGACTTCCGGTTTTTTTTTGTCGATACATGTGTCCCAAAAACATTATCTGATGGTAATTTGACGTGCTTAGCACTAATCTGTAGTCGGTTTGCCGATTTTCTACAGATTACGGTAGATTACGGCGAGTATAAAGTAGTTTGATCTAAGTCTCAGATTTGACTCAAAAGTTGTATACGGTGGTTATTCGGGGTGGTGAATACGAATTTGATTTCAATTTGCCGATTTTCGAAATATTAGGCTAGCTTCTACCCCTAAACGGCATACTACCTGCCGTAGCCTACAGTAAACCTAAGAATTTTGACAAACAGGCCCCAGGTTCGTTTTTAGCACCCTATATTAGGGACCGAATAGAGTCCCGCCGCTGGAAGGCGCGGCAGCATGCAATGCAGGAGTATCGATCATGCGGCGCCGCACGATCGATTCTCCTCCATTGCATTCTGTCGCGCCTTTCAGCGGCGGAACTCTTACCCCTACATAGTTTTGAGCGAAATCTGGATTTTTTTCTGAAAACATCTGAGAAAATTACTGATATGTATCCTTCCCTTTTCGCGAAGCTTTGAAAACGTTTATATAGAAGCTTTGCGGCCGCGCGCTTCCGAGTCGGAAGCTTCCAGCGCCATAGCCGCCGATCTGATGACTCCAAGTGGGTTTTGGAAGCTGGAAGCTAAAAAAAATTCGAGAAAACCGCATAAAAAAGCCACATTCCACAGCCACAGTCGGCATTGGCGCTGGAAACTCGACTGACTCGAGCGCGTGCGGCCACGAAGCGTGTCGAGACGCAAGTGCGAACCGGAATTTGGCCCAGAGAAGCACAGTAACTTTTTAGAAGCAGCGGCGCTGATTATGTACAAATTATACATACTGGGAAATACAGCAAAGTTTTGCTATAGATGCTCAAGAGATACTGACAGTATAATTCGTTTCCGCAGACCCGACCTACGCATTGTATACTTACCTTCTGAGAAAGAAAAGGCTCAAAACAATTTTTTCTCTGAATTCGAATGTCCCTGCTCTAAAAGCTTCGAGAAGAAGATCTGATATAAGTAACCTCCTCAGACAAGAGTTGTGTAAACGGGGTTGTGGTCGTCATGTTTCCAAACCGTGAAAAGGATGGGGGGAGATGCGAAGCTCTTTGATTCGCAATAACCGCTGTATTCTCCAATCACAACCTTTCGCTCCTCCCCTCCCTTTTCGCGGTTGAGGCACACTACGACCACCAACCGTCTATAAGATTTGTCACCCCTGCGAAAACGAAGTACTTTGAGGATATGAACTGATCCATTGTTGTTTTTCTGTCAGGTAAATTTCTCCGTTTATTTTCATCTAGTGACAGTTTGTGATTTGACTCCCGCCTTTGAATAAATGGCGATGAAATTTGAGCAACACGTCCTATACCGCTAGTCCCGAAGAGTTCCGCTCATGATGGTAAGCTACGTTAGCTAAATGTTGCTCAATCACTTGAGTCCCCGTCGTAGTTGGCCGATCGGCTTCTGCCGGTTCGGTCGATACGTATTGAAATGTCACATACGGTGGAAAAAACCCTTTAAGTACACTGTCGACATCTGCGAAGTACGTAAACGAAAAAAGAACAAAAAAAAACTGGTGACGCTGACTGTAGCCGGCTCGACTGATAACACCAGCAGCAGGATTCGATTAATCGCAACGTCAGAAGAAAGTTTGTTGCATTATTGATTAGGATACGCCAGGCTACAGCTGGCTACACCGAACTTTTTTCGAGCCACATTTTTTCGCACATACATATTGATAGGGCCGGCCACGATAGGCTACATCGGCGTTTTATTTTGCATCCTCTCTTGTCCATGTACCGACCGGGGGGCTACACTCAAGTTAGTTACATCCGGCTACAGCCGGACAACGAACCATAGTTAGGTCCGTGGCGTTTCCTCAGGAAAAAACATTTAAATATAAACCGCGGCTGGGGCGGGCGAATTAAATCTCACCTGCGGCTGGCTGCTAATTACCAGCCAAATTTAGGGGGAGCCTTAAACATACATATTCGTATTCAGCGCCCCGAATGACAAGCAGAGTCTGGGCGACATTTTTTGACCTCTGGAGACATAACTCCTTCACAAAAGTCAAAAAACTGCCAAATTTTCTTAAGGGGATACTTGATACGCTGAACACAAAGTTGGGTACCGCTTACAAAGTGTCCATGAACACAATACGCCGCTCCACTAGATTTAAAGCAGGTTATTTAGCCACCTAAAGCCTGCGCAACTTTCATACCGAGCTCACATTCTTCTAGATCAAGGACTATAGACATGTTATGAACAAACACTACATTACCATCAGGAACCAGTCGAAATCCGCTAGCTACTACCTACTCAGAGGCATGGTCAGGCGAACCGTATCTCAGACCTCAGCGATACTAAACCCTCCCCTCTACCGACTACAATCATAAAAAAATTTTCGACCCCTACAAAATTTCCCCTTTGACACCTCAGTTTTCACGACCCCTGCCAGCTCATCGTTGCTTTGCGAGACATGTAGCGCTCCCCGCTGACCAAACTTTGGAAAAAAAATTCTAAATTTCCACGACCCCCTCCCCGAGATAAAAAATCTGGTGCTATCTTGGCGGGGGTGGCACTATGGCGCGATGCACTTGGCCACGCCCATTTTACTGTTCCACACTGAATTTGAACACGTTCCCGGGGTTTCCCTCCCCTGCCAAAATCGGGAGAGTAAACCCGACACGAAAAAATGGGAGTGGCCAACTGCGATACCATAGTGCCCCCGCTGCGATAGCACCAAAACTCGTTAAGCTTTTTAAGAGTGAAGAAAAATTGGAAAAAGTTCAAACTTGGCGGTACAATGGCAGGGGGGGGGGGGGGGGGGGGGACTGTGGTGCCGCACTTAGCCACGCCCATTTTTTCGTGCCGCAACGACTCTCCTGATTTTGGAAGGGGAGGGAAACCCCTTCTAGGTGCTCACATTACAGCGGCAAGGTAAAATGGGCTTGGCTGAATGCTTCGTGCCATAGTGTCCCCCCCCGCTTCGATAGCACCTAAATTTGTGGTTTTTTTTTCAAAGCGCGACACACTGTTTAGACACGTTTAGTTTTCTACAAAACCGTCAAAATTCAATTTCGCTAAAGTTCAGGATGAACAAATTCAACAAATCAAGCCTAAATGGTAACCGATATTTCTCCGAAAGTGTCAAGTGTAAGAAATAGCTTCCACTAACAAATTGGTAAAGCTGTTGGAGCTTTAAATTTGTTCTGTGTTCTGCGACCCAATTCCCATGACTCATCTATTATTGATAAGGGGTCATACAATTTTGAACCGGTAAGACTTCTTGAATAGCCTATGTATACGCTGTGAAAAACGCTTACATTAGGCACCGCATCAACCAGCTGCTGTGGAGGCTCTAATTGATCAAATAAACGCCGCGATGACTTCTGAAAA
Organism: Aplectana chamaeleonis; assembly: GCA_029168955.1. NCBI lineage: Eukaryota > Metazoa > Nematoda > Chromadorea > Rhabditida > Cosmocercidae > Aplectana > Aplectana chamaeleonis. The sequence continues at coordinate 263,657 of JAPDOI010000516.1, forward strand.
ACTCAACTTAACACTTAATTCCCTACAGAACATTCATAGTCAAGAGAGCACTCACCATGAAACTCGACTCGTGATGTGCAATGGCTTTCTCAGACATATCTACACTCACAGAATGACCGCCATTAACGAAATTGCCGTCGACTTCTTGCATCTGCAATAAACAGTGTGACCTCGGGTTATACCCGCCGAATATAGGACGCATTAGAGCGAGCAATGTTCCAACCACATCTGACACTTCCCGAACTTTTTACTTCAAACAAGGTAAGAAGTTTTTCCTTCTCAAACAAGAGACACATCGGCGCAAACGAACCGTTGACGCCATGTCGTCTCAAACAGTCATCTGCCACAAAACAGACAAGTTCTGTTGCTCCTCACTTAATTTTTCTTCTTGGAAGTTATCCAGGGCGCTGAATCGATCTGACGGGTAGAACTCGATTATGCTATCCAAAACTTCATTTACTGCACAACTAATATGCTTCGAAAAAACAAACCGCGAAAAAAGACGAAAGTGTCATCGTTGAGAGGAGATTTAATGCTTCTAAGGCCTAGATGACAGCACCAAAACAGGTTTGCGGAAACTTCAGTGAGGTATATTCGCAGTTTTCCAGAAATCACATTTGCTGCAGCTTCTTCTTTATGCAAAACTGAGGCACCAAACTTTAGCGTGAAATGCTACAAGGAGTTTTCCCTTCAAGAAAATTCATTTGAAAAATTACTGAATTTTTTCTAAAACTGAAATGAAACCAAATCGATTTTCTTAAGAATTACTTTATATCCCATATCATGAATATTTTTTGACAGGGGATTCTTTTGGTAGTTGACTATGAAGATTTTCGCCTTGAATCGTTGCCATAAATAAGACAGCACAGAAGTTGCGATAATTACACTCACTGAACACTCCGCGAATCTATTTTCAAGTTATGCAGTCTTTGGAAGGATCAAAAGTTTCATCAACAATGTCAAATTTGGTGCTTTGATAGAATACCAATACTGTGCTTATCTGGGCCAAATTCCGGTCCGCAATTGCGTCTCGACACGCTTTGCGGCCGCACGCGCTCGAGTCACTCGGGTTTCCAGCGCCAAACCCGACTCAATGTGGCTTTTTTATACAATTTTTTTTCAATTTTTCTTAGTTTCCAGTTTCCAAAACCCACCAAGAGTCAGCAGATCGGCGGCTGCGGCGCTGGAAGCTCTTCTGACTCGAAAGCGTGCGGCCGCAAAGCGTGTCGAGACGCGATTGCGGACCGGAATTTGGCCCAGATAAGCACAGTACAATGAACACATAAAACAATCAAAATCAAAATCGCACACAAAATTCAAAAGTGAAATGAAATCCAAAAACGATCAAGTTTGAAGCTCCAGCGGGTAGGAAAGTATGTGGCCACCCCTGAAGATCACTCGATTTCGAGTATCACCTGCAGTGAGCGGTGGTTTCTAGTCGAGACATCCTTGTTACCAGGGTCGAGAAGGGTTGCGACATGACGCAACGGGAGGGGGAGGGTCGTAAGATAACTGGTAACTTTTAAATTTGAACGAATTTTACCACAAATTTCAACTTTTCCAACTTTTTCACTCTCAAAAAGTTTGAGGAATTTTTTATCTCGGGAGGATTGTAAAAATTTCGTAATTTTCTAAAATATGGTCAACGGGGGGTCGTAGATCCGCCTAAAATTGGAGCAACGGCCTGCTCGACCCTGCTTCTTACCGACTATAGTCCTGCAATGCTCACAGCATCGCTGCTAGTGTTAATCAAAACCGAAAGCTCTCTAGAAATGCCCAATTGATTACAATAGGTACAGAAAGAGATGAGCTTTCGGAGATACTTTCATTCGCTGAATGAAAAAAATACAAAAGAAAAACAAGTCGAAAAAGTGCGAGTAATTATTTTCACCCCAATATTTGAACTCTTCCACACCCTCGTCGCAGTTGGTCTCGAAAAACCAACTGTGGCCGGCTGTCGATCCCCCCCCCCTCCGGCCGACACATTTTAAAAACGCGGACGAGAATGAAAAAACAACTGCCAATGTAGCCGGCTATGGCCGACCAGAAGTGACCAATCGGTCAACTTACATTGAAGACGTGGCTCGAAGTCGGCTCATTGTGATCAGGGTTGTGCGACTCGGCGCAACCGGAGGTCCGAAAAAATTTCGGAAATGTTTAGAAGAAAAATTAAACTTTAGGGGGGGGGGGGGGAAACTCGTGAAATTTTTAAAGAGAGAGGAATTTTCTCCAAAACAGCGTCGTAAGCTAAAATGAGGTAGTAATAGTTGCGCTCTGATAATAAGATTCCAGAGCGAGAATAGCTGCGTCTGCAGAGACCTTCATGAAATTCTACATTACGGTGGGTAGGCGGTAGTTTGGGCAGTGTCAGATTTCAGTCAAAATTTCTATTCAGGGGTTATTCGGTGAGCTGAATACAAATTTGATGTCTATTTATCGAGGACCGATCGTAGAAAATTCGTAAATTTTGCCAAAAATTTTGGTCAGCAGGGGGGGGTCGTAGCTCCGTAGAAAATTTGCGCAACGCCCTGCTCAACCCTGATTGTGACCGGCCATAGCTGAGCCTAAGTCACAATTTTGCCAACAATGGAATACTGTCGCAGGGTACAGCGTGGGGTGTGGATATCCACACCCTGCGCCGTATCCTGCGACAGTATTCCATTGTTGGCACACACACCGCGCCGCACCCTGCAAAATGGTGGAGGGGGGGGGTGTGAGCTCCGGCGAGAGACCAAGTGAGCCATCCCGGGATATTTTTTCATTTTTTAAAATAAACTTATCTTCTTTAAGTTTTACAACAACAAAAAAACAGACCAAATAACGCTCCTGGGAGGGTATCTGAGAAAATCGCCAAAAATTCTGCTCATGGAGTGGGGCCTGAGCAGAACTGGCCTTGTCCACACCTCGTGCCGAAGCTTGTACTGTCAGAGGCGTCACCGCTGAGTTCAACTACAGCCGTCTACACCAAGGTTTTTATCCACCGTAATTCATGTATTTCATAGCATACGTTGGATAAGACTCCTTTAGGGAAACTGCAAAATTGCTCATTTCTGCTTTACCCAAAATACCGAATCGTTTATGTATAGATGCATATGGATCCAAATGGTCAGTTGATTTCAACTTCTCTGCTACTAAGAGATTCGTCAGCGAGAAATTCAAAAAGACCCGATTTTTGCGAGTATCCCAGTAATTTCAAGTAACCTTCAGTTTGCGAACACCCAATATCAAGTCGGCAACGAATTTGTTATCCAATGAACGCGTTTGGATTGAACAACAGTCTTTTCCTGAAAGATTAGACTGAGCATTAACTTTATTACACGCCCTCACAGACGTGTAGAAACATGGAAAAGGCAGCTAAATCATCGAAAACATAGGCTGAAGGTTATTAAGAAAATCTTGTTTCGGCAGTCTTCCAAAATGAGTCGAATCTGAAGTTAATTTCATAGATACCGATCGGGCTGACTGCAAACGGCATCATCTGGGTTTTTCACTCACTTTCTGAAATTTCAAAACGCATAGGTCGAGAAGGCTACAGCTGATCAGCTAACTATGATGGAAGGCTACCATAAGGCCGAAATTCAACTGCACAGATACGAATACTACTAGTTAAACTAAAAAAAATTCAAAACAGTTCCATTGGGTTGGAAAACGTACTCCACAAAATCGAGGTCATGGTATAGGAAAACAATTGAACATTCCGGAACCAGTGAGCCACAAAAACTATACTGAGGAAAAAAATCAGATAGGCAGAAACCAACATACCACCTCATCCCTTCCAGCATCATGACGAAGATCCTCCAATGTGGCCAGCTGAACTCCGCCAACCACCACCGGCGTATTAGCCCTAACTTCGCCAGCCAGTTTCTCCGGTGAATTACTTCCACTCTAAAAACGTTTCACGAAGTTATACTGCGATGATTAATTTCCGTAACATATCTGGACGTAGAGGAACGTTGCTCAAATTACAGTCACAAAAAACGTCGTGTGTAGCTAAACCGGACTTTTGGTTCAAGGACACACCGCACGGGTAAATAACCGTGTCATTCATATCCGTACGTCAAGTTGGTAATTTATCAATGACACTGGGCGTGTCTTCGAGTTAGAAGAGATGAGAGGGCTAGTAACGAAAACTGCTGTTGAAAAACCAATCCAGAAATTTGGTGCTCCACAAATTCAGCATCTAGTTTGTGCGATTCAAAAATTTGCTGCAAAAAAAACAGCTATATTCTTTGGAATCTACAATGCGTTGCATAAGTAAACGAACACCTTCAAAATTGGTGGATGGGATGTTGAATGGAGATTTTGAGTAAGAATATGTTTCTATGTAATCTGCCACGCCCGAAAAGATGAATCGCATCATATTACCATTGTACCCCAATTCGACCTCCAATTATGCAGCAGACTCCATTTTTTGCTAGTTGCATAAGTATACGAACACTTCGAAACATTACAAGTTATCACATTTTTGTCATAAAATCTGTTGAGTTATAAGAATGAAATTGCAGCACCACTGGATAAAACCAGTTTGAACAATGGGTCTGAAAGGATCTCGCTGAGCCGCTTGAGAACATTTTCGTCAAGTTCGCAGCACGCGTCCAGAATTCGCCTGCTTCAGAGTATTTAATTTGCCGTACTACATCTCGATCTCGAAGTATTTTTTAAGACAGATGTTCAATAGGTTTTTTCTTGGGGTTTGAATCGGGGCGTATGGCTAACCAAGGCAAATGATCTTCTTCTTCTGTAGCCTCGGAGTGCTTTTTTTGCCGTAGTTTGAGGAATCGGGCGGTCATTACAGGATACGTCCAAAGGTACATTGTGGTTAAAGAGGTAGGTCTCTTCGGGCACATGAATAAGTGCGTCTTGTCCTGTCCGGGACTACCAGAGTCCGGGCATGCGTCTGGTCGCCTGCTGTCGATTTTGTTGACCTAAGACATGGGCAGAATAATGACCACAGCGCAGCGATGCAAGAGCACATTTGGCTCACCTGCCGAGTTGAGACTTGGGCTCGCGAACCCGAGGCGGCAGAGTTCCTTAGATAGGGTTCATAGCCGCCTTCTCCAGATATCCTCAAACGAAGTGGGAATGCTTCTCGCGCAGAAGACGGAACCTTTCTATGTTAGAGGCTGCCCATCTCTGACATCTGCTGTGTCTGGAGTACACAGTGCTCCTTGACTGGCAACATGCAGGGCTCCGCGCGTAGATGTTCTATTGGGGAGCTCCTTGCACAGCCAGTAGCAACTCTCAGCGCAGCGTTCTGTACACGCTGCAGCTTATTCCTGGTGTCCGACGTCAGATGCTGCCACATTGGTGTCGCATATTCCAGGCAAATGGTCGATATGAGTGTTCCGAAATCGCTCGTTTTGACCGAAAAGCATGGACTGATACGTTCTCCTGGGCACACTTGGATCGCTGACGTCTTTGATATCAAGGAAACGGTAGCAGTCGAGAGTGCAAAGCTTCTTGGCACTTTTCTGAGTTCATTCGGTTTTTAACAAATGCGGCGCCGACCTCACCACCACTGCTGAAGACGGCCTACACCATCACACTGCCTTCTCCGAAATACAGATGCTCTGACATAGGCCGGCTCCTTGCTAAAATCTCTCCAGTAACGTCTTGAGCCAGCAGGACCATTCTAGTTTGACTTCTTCTCGTCGGGGAACCACTTAGAATGCCAATATGTAATCAGAGTCTTCAGAAGCGGAACGCCCTGACCGAATGACTTTTTCCCACTTTGTGTTCCTGTAGGACCTTGCGAATTGAAGACGGGTAATCTTATGATGATGCTCTAAGCAATGGGATTCCTTCCTAACGAATCTCACAATGTTGCCTGAACGGCGGATGGAGCGTATGTTGTATACCGAGACATTTAGCGCTAATTCGGAACGATTCGTCGAGGCCGACATAATGATGTTAGGTGCTCGTGTCGTCCATATTTGAGAAAAAGCTTCTTCTGGCGTGCCGAGCGACAGCGGATGCCGTACAAGCAAAGATATCGCAAACAGTTCGGGGTGCACGCACCTGACCGTTCAAGCTGCCGCGAAATCTATCGGACACCGAGCCCAGTGGCGCTCGAAGCCTCATCCTTGGCTTGTTCATCAGATTTGAGATGAGAACCACGTGGCATGTTGATAAGCTTTCTTTTGTAGCCGAACACTTCTGATATACACGAGGAACTGGCGAATCTGTGGTGAAATTCGCGACAGAGCTGGCAAATCTGTGGTGAAATTCGCGACATAACTCTGTGTTTTCAAAGTGCTTGTATACTTAGGCAACAAGCAGAAAATGGAGTTTGCCGTTTAAACTGGAGTCAAATCGAAGAAAGATGGTAATATGATGTGATCCATCGTTTTTTGCGTAACAGATTACATAGAAACTGAGACCCTTACTCGAAAGCTTTTTTCAGTATCCAATTATTCGATTTTGGGGGTGTTCATATACTAATGCAACGCACTGAATACTACTGTCACCTTCATGGTTGAGCGGCTACTATTTCTTGTGAGACATAGAGGAAGCGCGCGGAAACTTTTCCATAGAATTCGGAGAAATGCGTAAAACTGTCGACCAGAAATAAACAAAACGCAGGAGGGGGTTGGAGTTTTTTGCTGAAAAAAAAAACTTGTGTTTGCTCACTATTCTCTTCTGACACCTCGCGATTTCAAAGTAAAAAACGGCGGCTTTTGTTCTCGTACGTATCAAAATGCCAAAGGTTGTTTATTTTAATGATAGGCGGTCGAATATGCTGCGTCGTCGAAAATCAGGCGGGCAGGATATGTTATGCGTCTCAAGGGTAACCGTTGGACAAGAGCCATAACAGGTTTGGTACCGCGGGACCTCAAGCGCACTACTGACCGTCCTCCAACACGATGGTCGGACTTCTTGACCAAGGGCCCTAACGAAAGTGGTTTTTGGTGTTCTTGAAGAGAATAGGATTCCCTGGCCAACTACTGCGCGCGAAAGGGACACATAGAGACGTTATTCGCGCCCGCTTGATCATCGATCATATCGATGATCAACGGGAGGACAGGTGATACAGGTGATGTTAGGGGTATAGTTTACTTTGCCACACACGGTCGCGTTTCTCTGCACAACTCCCGCCCTTTAAACCTGTCGCTGTCGCATCGCTCTGCACAGTGAGAGTGGCAGCGACAGGCTTTGGCACACTTGCAGTATGTCAGCCCTCCGCGACAGACGCGTGATAAGTTACTACGACAACCATAGCCGTTGTGCAGATGCAGGTCCCGCCGCGATTTGTGCTAGATTGTATACCTGTCGCTCATGACAGCGGCAAAGTATACCACACCCTTTAATGATATCTCGGATGAATTTTGGAGCACATGTAAGCTCTTTGCCGATGATCTGAGAGTACATCGCCCTCTTCACGATCCTGCGATCGATTTTTACGAGCTTCAGTGTGACCTGCTGACTAGTCCAAGCTAGGACAGTTGCAGTTACCTGCAGAAAAAGCAGCCTGTTCCATATCAACTTCCAACACGAGTGCCCCTTACGTCGTAACGGCGTTGTGCTTCACGTACATGAAGCTATAAAGCACTTCCGTCCGCTCATTAGCTCCGACCACACGTGGAAATCCCCCTGGGAAGAAGTCCCTAAGAAAGCCACTCGGGTGGTTAACTGTATTATTAGACCGCTCCAACATCCCAGTCTCGAGCACTGTAAGAGAGCATCCATGCCCACTGTCGACAGCGAGTACTGCACACAGGTGTGGTCACCATCTTCTACTGAGGATGACAAACTCGTTGAAAACGTACAGAGGCGATACACCAGACAAGCCTTTGTCAAAGTATTTCCTATGCGAGAAGTGCTAGATTATGTGGCCAGGCTCGAAATGTCGGGTACTGGAACTCTATGATATCGCAGAACTGACAAGGGTAGAATCATTACACGCCGTGGCCATTCCAAATGAAATGAGCTTTTATGGAATCAATTTTCGACGTTAAATTCGACTTTTTTACATTGCAGCAGAGAAACTCTTCTCTGAACGAAGTTAAGGCATTTTAGCGCTCACTCGTAGACGCATCATATATGTAATCAAGAAGTCTTCGCTGCCTCCAGAGATACACCGATGTGATTTCTACACCAGACGACTATGGGTGAATTCGTGGTGTAAAACTCACATCGGTGCATCTCAGGAGGCGACGAAGACTCATGGATTACACGTTATGATGCGTCTGCGAGTAAGTGCTAAAACGCATATAACCCCGTTCAGAGAAAGTTTCGCAGCCGCAATGTAAAAACTCGAATTCTACGTCGAAAATTGATCCTAGGAAGGCTTACTTCATTTGGAATAGCCACGACGTGTAATGATCCTTCCCTTGTGAGTTTGATTTATATTTAGGCTATAAAATCGTGAGCGGTTTCCGTAACATTCCTTTTCAAAATGTTTTTGCGTTCACCCGTCACTATGCGCATTCTCAACAGAACAGCTTTCAGCTTGAACGTGCATTCATTTCAGAATCCAGCGCACAGCAATAATTTGCGTTTAGGGTCAATCGGATTTGTGATAAATTGCCTTGAGAAATTGTGGATGCCAGAAACTTCGGGAGTTTAAAACACAGACTGTTTAAGTTTGATCTCAGGTCAGCACACGGGAGTGATGGTATCCCATTTTGTTGTAGCTTTACGTTCAGGATGCTTCTGATATGAGTTACTCATTTATGCTTGTCTAGTTGCACACTGTATCCCACTTTCTTTGTTTTACTGCATGCCTGTCTGCCTCTTCACATACAGCCTATATTTTATTTATTGAAAAAATGAAGCTGTTGATTGAATGTATTGTTACTCTATCCATCCTCCACCACTTGCACGGGAAATTTTGACCCCCCACCCCGAAATGTACGCCCTTGTAAGGCGACAATGAAAAAAAAAACGAACACTAGTGACGCTATCGACATCGCCCATCACACCAAAGGATCCGGTTGAGAAGCCAGAGTGTCCACTAGTACGTCTTCTTTCATGCCAGCTTCCAGCTTGGTAATCGCTTCGCCTTTCTCGCCAGCTACCGCTACTTCCGTATCGTCCACCATATCCACCGGCACCGTCATAGCCGCCAGCGCCACCATATCCGCCGGCACCACGATAACCTCCACGGCCACGGCCGCCACGATTTCCTTTTCCAGCCTAAACATATACGTAGACTACGTTCAACAGGCGAAACAATCTCTCCAGCTTGAAGGCAGTTTTCACGATAAATTCCGCTTTCGAGTTTTCCGTAGATGATGGCATGGTTAAGCAGGCCGTTGCGGCCGGTGGCCAAAATTTTACGACCCCTCTGTGGACCAGATTTTTTACAAACTCCCCTCCCCCCTTGTGATGAAAAAAATTTCACGACCACGCGTTGAGCCACAGTTGCGAGCGCGGGGGTTACCGTCTCAACGGTTATTTTTCATGGATAGGCTTGTGAAAAAATATGAAAAAAAAGAAACTTCTTACTACTCACTTACTACTACCTCATTCTACCTTTCCAAGTGGTTGGAAGATAAACGCCATTTTCTTCCAAAAAAAAAACTACGAGCCCTCCTCCCTCAAATTTTCATTTTTGTTCAGAAATTCCCGAAATTTTTACTACCCCCCCCCCCGTTGTCACATGTCGTAAACCTGCCCGACCCTGGATAATGGTCTACTACATTGTGAACATTATAAGCTGTTAAAAACCACAAATATTGATCGAAAACCGCATTACCCGGCACCCAAACGGGTGTGCGCCAGATGCCGCTGAAAGCTGGCATAACCCCAGTTGGAGTGCGCAGGACGACGTTGGAAGAGTGCGGGACCCCAGTGGAACGGCGTAGCACGTCGTAGAAAAGGTATGAAATCCCGGTAGGAAAGCGCAGAAAGCCGCCAGAAGCGGGAGCGCAGAACTCCAGAATGATTTTGTGCGTATATAGAAAAGCGTAAAGCCCATCTTGAAAATATGAGTCCGGGCGGAGCAAGCAGCGGAGCGGTCGGTCATGGTAAAACACAACAATGATGAAGAGATTTAACGTGATAAACCCGATAAGCCCTACTTACTAGGGAACCTCGCATGGTGTTTCCCCGGATCAGAGAGCTGATTCGTTTTCTAGTCTACTTTAGCACGCTCTCTCTGAATCTGAACTCGGATTTTGCTGCGGACATCTGCGAAAAAATCTATAACCTGTCAGAGTTCGTATTTCCTGCAGCTGAGCTGAACGCGACTTTTGCAGTTCTTGGATAAATTTCAATGAAGGGTTATTTGACGTACTGAGATTGAATTCTAAGTCGGTTTCCTAATTTCCAAAAGAATAAGGTGGGGAATCACGAGTTACAGCTTTGAAAAGGCTGGAAGCCTCGAATTTTTTGTTGAGCGCCTTTTTTTCTGTGCAAAACTCGCGCTAGTGTTCGGAAAAACCGGAATTCAAAACTTGGGTGTGAAATGTAAAATGTTCACAGATGACCTAAAGATTTATGATACGGTGAGGACCACCGATGCCTTGCGTATTCAGATAGCCATTGATACCGTAGAAAATTGGTCACGCAACAACATGCTCCCACTCTCTGCCGAGAAAACTAGGGTTCTGCATTTGGGTTCCTCAAATCCTAAGGCAAAGTACAACCTTAACGGCGCCGACGTGGTTCCTACTGATTCTGTCAAAGACCTTTGTTTTATCATCGATACCAAGCTTACGTTTGATGGTCATTTGAAAACAATTGCAGCCAGAGCAGAACAAAGACTTTTTCTGACATTCAGGGCTCTCAAAACCAAAAACCCTATTTTTCTTTCAAAAGCCTACAAAATGTATGTTCGCTCAATTTTGGAGTATGGAACCTGTGTCTATTTCCCAAATAAGAAAACCATAATCAATAGGTTGGAAAAAATACAGAACAGCTTCACCAGAAAGTTATTCATACGGTCGTTGGGATTCACCTACGCGAGTATCCCACGTTGGCTGATAAGAAACAGAATGCTTAATCTGGACTGGCTACACCTTAAACGTAGGAAAAATGATCTTATCATGGTATATAACATCCTCAATCGAAGAATAGGTCCTAAGAGTAGAGATTTTTTCGAGTTAACAATATACAGAACGAGAAGTGAGCGGTTCAAAATTGTTTTTCGTCAGCCTCGAACTTCGTTAAGGCGCGGCTTTTTCACCTGTCGAGCTGGAATGGAGTATGTAAAGGTGAGCAGAGCAACTCAATTTTCGGACAGTCTTACCCATTTAAAGAAACAGATTTCTTGTTACCTGCACTAGGGTTCATCATTGGTTTTCCGTGGCTATTAAGTTTTTTATTGTTAGTGAATACGGCTTTTAGATTCCTTTGTTAGGATTTTTTGTGTGCTTCCACTTTATTTGTTACTCTCTTCTTACTGTTACTTTTTTACTACCTTTTACATGTGCACTACATGTAATAGATTTGTACGGACCTCAAAACTGTGTTCAGCGCCCAAAACTGGATGAAGGCGAATTCCCAAACTTTGCACAGGCTGATACCGTTTTGGACTTGTACGGATTTTCGGCTGGGCCTTTCAAAAGAATGGTCCAGATTTCACTCAAAACCTTTCCAGGTGGGTTCTTTTGGGCGCTGATCACGAATCTGGTGTTTACTTGCCGATTTTCCGGAGTTTTCGACTTCGCACCGCATTACTATTTTAGACAGATTACGCAATGCTTCCAGGCAGTTTTGGAAATGCGTTTAGGCGCAAATCTAGTTGGGGGTGGCCACTCGAGATTCAGCTACGAAAATGAAGATTTCTCCCAACATTATCAGTAATTGTTTTCTGTAAACCCCAAGGCATTACTTCGACTTCTGACAGCGGTATCATTCATTCTTCACTAGTCTTGAGTGGCCCCCCAACTGGTTTTGCACCTGCTTTTAGACCTTTTTTCGAACACTTTTAGTGCTTTTCTGGGTTGCGAGCCCTCAACTCCTGGGATTGACAATAGTTCGGGGGGGCACTCGAGAAAATGGAATGACTCATGAATGAAAATGAAAATTTGCGCCGATTTCATATGTCTGTGAGCGTTATCAGCCATTGTTGTCCTGGAGATTCCATGGAAACACTTCGATTTCTGACAGCGGTATAATTCATTGTTGAACTGAATCCTAAGTGCCCCCCCCAACTAGTGTCATACCAATTTCTGTACTGAGGCCTCTGTCATAGTCGGCTGAAAGCCTGTCTGCGCCGTTTTCTCCCGTTCCTAGTGATTCAGCACCTTCCTAGTGGTCGGCTGCATGTCAATTGATCACTCGGGCGCACTGCGGACGGCGCAGTCCGGCCACAACGGTGGGATTCTCCACCTCAGTAAGCATACGCATCGACCGGGACGGGACAGGCGGGATCAGTCCAGACCACGGATGAGCGGAATAAAAATTCAAAATTTCGGAAATCGGTTTTCGGGTTTCGGAACAGAAATTTTTTTCTCGGTTTTCGGAAATCGGGTGCGAAACGCCCAAAAATGCGCGTAACTTCGGTTTTCGGAACGCGAAACGCGGAAATTTTCTAAAAATCTCCTTAAACTACCCTTAAGTCTCAGAAGCACATTTGGTTCCAGGGAATAATTTTTAAAGAGATTCTGTCTTATAAATTACCAACTATGCATATAGAAATCGATCCCGAAACATGCACAGATATATGTACAACACTTTATATTATTCATTGGAGAAAGGAAACGTCCAAGAGTTGTCAGAACCAACGTATCAGTTTGAACAGTGGAGAATGTTTAATAGTTTAGCTCTCTCTGGCAAAATTGACGGCTAGGTAATGCCATATTTACGAGAAATTAGAGGTCAAATGAGTCAAAAAATGTCCTGGAATATTCATGAAAAATATTTGGCTCACAATAACCTAGCGTAAAGAAGAAACTGGGAAATGTAGTGAGATCATTACAAATGCGTTGTGGTGGTCAAACATGGACCAATTATCGATAAGTAAATAGACGAGGGACCGGATTTTACAAGCTTTTCCATTGAACGTATCAAAGCAAAATAAAGCACAATTTGGATTGGAACGCTGCGGTTTCCCAGCATCACTAGTGTTGACTGCAATACAACAACCTGGAAAATGTTTTACTACATACAGTACCCGCTCTAAGTCTGGTAAAAATGGGTAGCATTTGCCAAACTTTGCAAAAAAACGTATGATGCATGTAACTTTTTGAACGAAGACGTTTCAGACAACGCTATTATATTCACAGCTCGAATTTCTACCCAATAAATTGCTTTGTGAACCCATGTTCCCTGGAATCGCTTTGTTATTGAGTAAAACTGTCGCTTTTCAAAAACGTCGCGTGCGGCAGAGTGCGGCGTAACTTTGAGTAGTAGATCTACAAGTAATAGAAAATCAATCCCTATGTTTTCTTTGTGGGTAAGAGGAAGATGAAGCAATCCCGAGATGTGTGCTGGTTGAATTCTCGAACTCCTTCATGTATCGGTATGGGGCTTTCGCAACAGAAGTCCGATTTTTCAGGAAGCTTTCGAGCAAGTTTAATAAAAGATTTCGAAAACTAAACTTGCACAGATCTCGAGATTACCCCCTTTCATATAACTCACAAGGAATACCTAAAGATCGCTCTTCTATTACTTGTACAATTAGCACTCAAAGTTTCGCCGCACATTGCCGCGCGCGACGCTTCTGAGAAACAATTGCAAAAAAGATTTCACTCGAAAACAAAGCAATTTTAGTGAACTTCGGTCCACAATGACAGTAATATGTAGGGATTCGAGCTGTGATAATGATAGCGTTTTCAGAATACAAAAACGTCTTCATTGAAAAAAGTTATGAGCATCCATAATGCAGGGCGCTGAACACAAATCTAGTGTCTGTTCGATAGTTTTCGACCGGCTACTAAGTTTTACATTGCTACGCAATGTTTATCATCAATATCGACAGAAAATTGATAAGCCTGATTTACAGTGTCGCCGTCGCTGGTCGCGGAAAGTACCATCACGGCCTAATTCATGCGATAATTTCGCTATTCGATTCGATTCAATCCTTGTGCCATACCTTTTTAAAACTGCCTACGGACAGCCATGTGGTGGAATGTGCCTCTAAAGGCACAGTCCAACCTCGGAATCGCTTTCGAATTTTACTACTTGTCTTGATCAGAATTTCGCGCTGATCACAACGGTCTTTCAAAAATCGCTCATAACACACTGTGAGCAGAGTTATGGCCCTTCAAATGTTGCGAAAAGGAGGTACGACAATTTCGTGGACGAGTAGTCTCGGGCTTGTTCTCCTTGTCATTCGCAACCGTCGCGCTGGAGCAGACTACATTATAAAGACATACCGATAACAACTGGAAGAACTAAGATTCTGATCAAAATGTATGACGTGTCTCGTCCCTACTGAGCTCGAAAGCTCTAGTGGGCTGAGCGAATGGGTGCTGATTTGGGAGACGGAGGAAACGGGTGCTCGATTTTTCTCGCTTATTCTGAAGAGTTGAGATTCCGCGTTTGGAAGGGTTGCTACACACAGCGGCAGGAGCATAATATCAAATTTTACCCACTAGCTTGGACTGTGCCTTTAAAGGCACTGCTCACGATAAACTTCGTCCTTGAGTTTTCTTCGAAAAACAATGGTGGTCGCCCCCAGAAGCAGGGCAGTGTTGAAAAAACAGACACGAAACCCTTCCTAGAGGTAAAAAACGGTTTTGAAGATTACCTCAGTGGGAAAGGCCGGCCTCCTTGGGTCTGGTTGCCGTCGTCAACACCGGCACGTCTCTATCATTGCCACGCTTTGACCTGCGATCATCTGCAGTGGTTTTTCTTAGAAGAGAGATTAGATTTGAGAATTTGTTGTCGAAACTAATCGCGAAATCTCCGTCAGGCAAAAATCTGTCCAAACCATTGCTTAGTTTAATAAAAGCCACTGCTGATGGTCGCAGGTCAAAGCGCATCAGTGATAGAGATGTCTCGGTGTCGATGACAACAATTGAACCCGAGGAGGCCGGACTTGCCCACTAGAATACTTTTTCAAAGCCGTTTTTTGCCTCTGAGAATGCATTCAGATCCGTTTTTTCCGCACTGATCTACCTAGAAAGGCTACTACAACTGTTTTTCATTGAAAAATCAAGGACGACGTTTATCGCGAACAGTGCCTTTAAAATGGGGCCTGCGCTTGAAAAGGAACGCTTGAGAAGTAGAGTTTTGAAGAAGTTAGCAAGGCCTCTGAGGAGTTTCCTCCTTAGTTACTCCAAGCGTTGTTTCCAGAATCGCAGGGTTGCGCAAGTGCGAGTTGTAGCCAAATCTGGTACACGCTTAGCGCACAACACAATTTACATACATGGAACGTAGAAAGAAATCACTAAACAGTAAAACAACAGAAAAATATTCGGAATATGGCACCCAGATCAGCTGTAATTTGGTAGTTTTGACCGGTCTTCAGGAACTGATAATAATTGTCAGGATAATATTCTTTCACGACGAGGTACGAGAAGAAAAAATAGAAGATTTGATGTAATGTGAAAATATTCGAATCAATGTAGAAAAATCATCCGGGAGATTTTCAATAACGACGAAGTCGCGATATTTTGTTTCGCATTTTCCGCGTTCCGCGGCACTTTCTGCGGTTTTCGGAACGCGTAAGGCCAAAAACGCGCAAAACTGCGGGTTTCGGAACGCGAAACGCGAAATTCCGCTCATCCCTGGTCCAGACACATCGGGGGTTTTTTAGACCTGAGCGAGCCATGCATTGCATACGGAATAAGAACCAGGGATGTGCGGAAAAAATATTTGTGGAAACAGAAAACAGAAAATCTAGTTTGACAGAAAACAGAAAACAGAAAAAAAACTCCAAAAATGGGCAGGAAACAGAAAATAGAAAACAGAAAATTTTCAAAAATCAATAAAGTGTGTTCAGCGTACACTATACAAGATTTTTCACAACATTGAACTTTTTTTATACATTTTTGTGTGATCGATGGTTTTTTTTTTGTTGAATTGTCAAAACCTAACAGGTGGCCAGAGCAAGAAGTATAGACGTCGAAGAAATGCAGATTATGAGTGCGAAGAGATGACAAATATTGCTCTAACATTTCTTACCCTTTCCATACATGCTCCTTGCACAGATATATTGAGCTTCTGGCAGAGTAATCGAGCATTAAAGCTCGTTTACTCTGCCAGAAGCTCAATATATCTGTGCAAGCAGTACGTACAGTACCGAGCATATTTTTTGCAAAATCGGCGTTTTGCGGCGTTTTTTGAGTTCACAAAGCGCCGCATCGCCATAACTCACTTCAAAGTTGACTAAATGAATTTCTTCAGATAGTTTTCGTGTTCCTCTCAGTAAGGCGAATGTAATGGTATGTATGTGTTGAAAGCTCTTTTAAGTCTGGCATTTTGTTGAAAAATGTGTATTTCCTTTTAAAATTCACATCGACCACAGGTCAAGAAATGACAGATTTCTGCTATTATCACCGTCTGATCAGTTCATTATGAGGGATTTAGAGGTGCAAATATGCAAATTTCGATAAACTTTCGAAGTTGAATCTATCCTTTTGGAACACTATCGTATAGGAGTAAATGGAAGAAATCCAGAAATGACTTCAGAATTGAAATGGGACCACTTTGAAGCAAGTTATGGCGTTGCGGCGCTTTGTGAGCGCAAAAAACGCCGCAAAACGCTCAAAACGCTTTCTTTGCAAAAAATTTGCTCGGTACTGTAGGTGCTGTCGGAGCGAGCTTCATCTTCCCTAGTGTACATATTTTGACACTGATTGGAGGATAACTGCTTGTTTTAACACTGTACTCACTTCTCAGGGCCGAAAGTCACGCGCGTACTGCGCGGCTGTGCCATTCGAGTATAAATAGCCTGACGCGCCGTTCGCTCCACCGTTGAGAGCCTCTCGTACTTCTGTCGCGGAATTATCACCTGCCTCATAAGCTCACCATCGATTTCTTGGCTTTCATCTTAGAGGCAGCGTTCACGATGATCTTCCTCGTTGACTTTCCACAGTGAAATGATAGGCGAGAAGGACCCTAGGCTCCCAGTGTCGAAAGAACGGTAGAAAACGAGCCAGGAGCGGCAAAATAACGGATGCAAACAAGCGTTTTGGTGCCCCAGATCCGCCCCCTCGGAATGAACAAATGACGACTCAGATTACAGGAATGATTAAGTCAAGGAAGTGCTTATAAGTGAGCTAATCGTTTCATTGCACTGATAGGTATCATCCTTCTAGCGGTCAATTCCTCCACGCTCAAAAATCAACGTAAACAAGAGAGGGCCTATTTTCGCTCAAAAAACGCGTCTTTCGTGTCATTTTTAAGCACGCCTTGCTATATAGGGCACCAGACCTTCCGTAAGCCGTGGAAATATCGGAAGTGAAATTCATCGTGAACACTGCCTTTAACTGAATCCTGTAAAAACTGCGTTGCCGTAGACTGAAACACGGAAGCTCTGGTACATCCCTAGTGATCGGTTGATTTCGATTATCACCAGCAGCGGAGCGGTGGGCCTCGGTGAAATATAACTAGTGATAAGGAAGTTTCGACGAAAAAGCCACCGCTCCGCGCTGTGATAACCGAAAACATGAGTTCACTTGGAATGAAACAGAGTCTATGCATTTAGAGTTTGCGTGTGTAGCACAGTTGGTGCAAAACTTAAAGGCAGAGTTCGCGATAAAAAGTGCTTTTGAGCTCTTCTCATGAGAATGTAGATTTGGCCACCACAAAACTAAAAATAATTGTAAAAACCCGGAAATTCGCGTAAGCAACGCTCGAAAACAAGGTATAAGGGCTAATTACCGGTGTCGGCCGGCCCCCTAATTAACGCGATTTTCAATAATGCTTGCTTATCCGCCATTTATTTTGCTGTTAAGGTAATCAGTAGTCTCCAGTAATGTTCAGAAGTTACTTTAGAGGCAAAATAAAAGTCGGCAAAACAGGCTCTTACACAAATCTCGGTAATTAGGGGCGGGAGGACACCAAGCCATAACTTGCTCCTAAGCGTTTTTTTTCCAATTTCCACCTTATTTTCACATTTGTGATGGTCAGATCTACCATTCCATGGGGATAGCACAATAACCGATTTTATCGAGAACCCTGCCTTTAACCCGTTCTAGCGAAGCGGTGGCGCTAGAGTATTTTTAATCTCTGCCCATGTGTCGAAAGTAATCACACACGAGCGACGCGCCAGTGCGGGTATGAATAGTGGGCGTTAAGTAGCATTAGTACCTTATTCGTGCTAGTATACAGTAACATTGCAGTTTTCGCGTCATTTGGCTGCATCGTGTACCATCTGAGAGACTCGTCAACGGTAAACTTCTGGGTGAGGGTATCCACTATAAGATAAAGATAAGGAATCGGCTTCCTGAATCCCGATTGAGGCACTCAGCGCATTCGACGTCGAATTCGTAGAGGCTTTAATGGGTTTTGTGCCTATTTAGTGGCTTCCGGTGAGCCAGCCGACTTCCCTATGAGTGCCTTCATCTCTCTACATAAATCTGTTACCAATTAAAGGACCCTGGAGGGATAGTTGTTTCGGTTTACCTCGGTGAGGATCGAACCGTCCGTATACAGCGAACAGAAGCGCTTCCTCCCCCCAACGCCATAGTCGCCTTAAAGGTAATCCATTACAGCGATATAAAAGTGTCTAGCGAGGGGGAATCGCAGAGAGCGTGGGAGAAATACATTCTCAACCTATTGGTTCAGCTTCGATGAATCCGTCCACATTTTTTTAGGGCCATCCTGCTAAAAATCGCAGTTAACGTTTTTTTCTGTTTTCTGTCCATTTTTGCCTATTTTTACAGAAAACAGAAAAAATGGCCAAAAATGGGCAGAAAACAGAAAACAGCAAACAGAAATCAGAAAATTCCGCACACCCCTGATAAGAACGTAAAGGCCAACCTAAAATTGCTCGACACGACGCGATAACGTCACGGCTCTATAATTTTGTAAGTTTCTACTAAGATTTCCTTACATCTTGAACACCGGTGGTGCTGTTTTCCCAAGTCCTAGTCCAAGCAGATCCTCAACTGTTGACTCCTGGAGATGGACGGTATCAGAATGAAGACACACGGCCCTCCACTTCTTTTACACCCTACCCTTTATCAATTGGTTATCAACAATTTTGTTTACAAGAGCCGTGAAGCGACCGCGTCGTGTCGAGCAATGTTCGGTTGGCCTTTAGGCCCCCGTCAGAGTCGGTGGATCTACTGTGTCCCACCGGGTCGATACTCACCGAACTCGTGGGAGACGGGTGCAAAAAAAATCAATCCACCGAGTCCGACTGCGACCGCCAGGTGCCTACCGCATTCTCCCGGGTCGATACTGATGGTTCTCATGCCTACAAAGGCGGGGCCAACGCACCGACTGAGTCCCGCTGCGTCCCAACCGAAATCATCCTCACCCCACCCGGTCGACATAGGAGTTTCTCACGTGATTTGGGTGCATTTTCTTCGGCCGACTGCGACCCGCCGAATCCCGCCCTAACCCGACTCTCGTCGTCTGCGCTCTGCCCCACCTACTGCTACCGCTTACTATTGATTGCGTGTTTCGCAGAGGTACTGGGTGGCGCTGGGGGCAACCGGACTCAGTCGGTTGCAGATGGTTGAGCACGGTTTTTCCGCCGCGGACTCATTCTCAGGGAGTCGGGGGTTCTATTCGGCCACGATTGGCTTTCGACTCGACTACAAAGCGGCTGGACGACGATATGGTCACGTAATTTCCTTGCGCCACGTGGCCTAATCGTCGTCCAAGTGAGAAGCACATGGCGCCAATCATAGCCGTTCCACTCGGCCACAATACGCTTTCGATTCGACTACGAAGAGCTTGGACGACGAACGAGCCACAATGCCCATGATTGAACACGTTGATCGATCGCTTCAGAACTGACCCCGCGCATGTCAGCCGCACAGCACGTATATAAAGGGCTCGATCCCAAAGAAAGCGCAGTGCGCCTTTCGGGCTGCTCTTGGAAGGTGACTACGAGTCACTTTCTGGACGATTTTTGAACCGCTAAGGGGTCTCCCCCACGGTCCTCAGCGAGGGTAACTCTCTCGCTGTCGACCGTGGCGAAGGTGATGTCCCTGTCGCGGACTGCTGTGGGGGTGATCCCCTACTGCGGTCCGTGACTTGGACCGTATCCTTGTTGCGGGAGACCCGCTCCCATCGAAGGTGTGGGAGCCCGCCCCCAGCGCCACGTGCTCATACCGAAAGACGATTATAAATTGCCACCGGCACAAAATTCTCACGGTAAACAAAATTGATGATACCCAATTGATAAAGGGTAGGGTATAAAAGAAATTGAGAGCGGTG
Source organism: Aplectana chamaeleonis (assembly GCA_029168955.1). Lineage (NCBI taxonomy): Eukaryota > Metazoa > Nematoda > Chromadorea > Rhabditida > Cosmocercidae > Aplectana > Aplectana chamaeleonis. Next base: position 283,886 of record JAPDOI010000516.1, read on the forward strand.
TGTTTTCATTCACACACCGTCATTCTCCGGAGGTGAGCGGCTGAAGCTGAACACACTAGGGATTAGGGAAACAGCCTCACCGGTGATCAAGATAACACGATATGGATAACACGATAACACGATAACACGATACTCATGGAAAACTCTGGCAAGAAAAACTACTTCACTTAAGTGAGAATTTGGTGCCAGTGGCAAATTATAATCCTGTCATACCGAACAGGCCACGTGCTGCTGCGTGGGAAACGGGGGTTCAGAGAAGGTTTTGCATGTTTGGGCTACGTGCTCCTATTGAACAGGCCACGTGCTGTAGCGTGGGAAATAGGGTGCGGCAAAAGTTTTGCCCCGCTGCGCCACGTAGTTTTATTGAACAGGCCACGTGCTCCTCGGAGCAGCACGTGCTGCTGCAAAAGTTCCTTTCAACTCGACTAGGTACCCGAATAGAAAGCCTATCGTGGCCGAATAGGACCCACCGACTCTCTGAGTTTGGACTCAGCAGGTTTTTCGACGAAATCTGACGGTGGCTTTACGTTCTTATGCATACGTATTGACCGGGGTGGTTACAGCCTATCGGCCAACCATGAAGGGGCCTAATGTACAAATCGAGAAAACACATTTCGGCCAGAGCAGGGTTGAGAAGGCCGTTGCGCCAATTTTCGGCGCAGTTACGGCCCCCTTCTTCGTTGACTGAAATTTTTTTAAACTGCCGAAATTTTGCGATCTTCCTTCCGAGATTCATTCTGCTACTCGAATGGGTGTAGAAATACGGGCGTTCATGACATGATTGCTCAAATATTGTCATCCTGGATGGTATTCAGCGCTTCAAACGTCGTTTACGACATGGTATGGGCTGTGTGGGCCCATTTATGCTGAAATCTCGACCATGTTTGCGAGCGTGCATGCTGCCTTTAAGCTTTTTGATCGTAGTTGAAAAATATTCAAAGTTGTGGTAAATTTCGGTCAAATTGTACGAGCTCCATCAATTTTCATTTTTTTCATAAATTTTTTAAAGGCAGTGTTCACGATAGAAATCGTTTTTTTGTTTTCCCGTCCATCTTGAAAACGGCCACATGCTGATTCCAACGATGTCTCTGAAATCGTACAAGACCTTCTGGGAACGGAGTTATGGTAGTTCAAAATATGAGCTAAGGAAACATGGTGGACGAGTTGTCCGAGGCTTAAAACTTCCGTCTTTTGCAGCCGATCTATTCGAGCTGACCTGAGTGAAAAGAGAAGCTGAGAATGAAGGGAAGAACTGGGGTCGTATTCGCCAATAACCCGCCGGGTACCCGCCGGGTAGTCGAAGGGTAAATGAGGTGAAATTTCAGTACAAAACGCGCGCTCCACGGCCACCTCTCGCCTCCCTTGGCTTCCCTCGCGACCGCCGGAATTTTTCGAATAGCATAGCTGAAGATTGGCCGCTTCGCGATGGAATCTTTATCTTTTCGCAGTGATATCGATACGTAACACAGTTTGCATTTCCATCTTACATGGTGTAAGATGGGTTGATCTGCTCTTCTGCCGCGCGCGGTATCATCCCTTCCGCTTCCCTTCGACTACCCTCGGCGGGTTGTTGGCGAATACGACCCCGGGGCTATTGCTCGGAAACCATCGCTCATCTCACAATCTCGAGCATTCATTTGTTCACGTCGGTGGGCGTGTGATGCGCTTTTAAGGTTTGCCTTGCGCTCAAAGTGGCAACTTCGGGCTCTTTTGGAGCTTTTCCCGGCTCGTTTTCATGCGTTCTTTCGACGTCAACGTTACAGTGCGCCCCTCCACTACCCATTCCTAGTGGAAACTGAAACACATTTTTTATCGTGAACACTGCCTTTAAGGTTTTACGACTCCCGTTGCGCCGAGTCGCAACGGGTGCTCTTATCCAGCCCACCCTCCCCCCAATCGGCTCACTCGATTTGGCTCTAGAATTTTCTAAAATTTTATTCCAATTTCGTTAGATGTTGACCACCGGTGGTGCTGTTTTCCTACATTCTAGTCCATGGAGAGCCTCTCCTGCTAACCCCTGGAGGTGGGCGGTGCTTGAATGAAGACACACCGCTCTCCACTTCTTTTATACCCTACACTTTATCAATTGGTTATCATCAGTTTTGTTTACGAGAGCCGAATGGGAGGGGGGGGGTGGGCTGTATAACATTATTCAGTCGCAACTCCTGCTCAACCCTGGGCCAGAGCATATTTGCTGCAGGTTGATGGACCTGAAGCACTGACATGCTGGCCTGTCCACCAAATGAGGTCCTAGGCAGTCACAATATTGAGTTTTTGAAAATTCACACATCCGCGAAAACTGCCCGATCATTATTTCGGCATCACCCACTCAAAAAGGTAGAGTGAGTACCTCAGCGTAGGGATTCGGTCTTTACTAAAACGAAACTCACTGGACTAGATGGATTGCTGAAGCTATTGTTGCCTCCGGTTTCATCAGAACCGTCATCATATCCGCCACGACGACCACGACCCTGGAATTACAGTTGTTAAGAGTTGACAGCAAAAGAAAAGCATGAAAACAAAATCGATATCGCTACTTACGCCTCGTTTTCCACGACCCATACTCAGTGTTCTTCACCGGTTCCTCTAGAAGTATGCGGACATTATGAACATCACCACACGGCAATTACAAATGCTAACAATGAAGATAAGGTAATCGTAAATATTGACACGTGTTCAAAAATGGGATGACGCTGAAAAAGGGTGGGAAAACCGCCGTCAGAACAGGAAAGGCGTGTCCTGACAGGAACGAACAGGATGGAAGGATCAAACTACACACACGCATGGACGCTGATCACATTGGTTCATCTCGCCGGGACCCCATTCGACGGAAGACCAATCGATATGCATCCATCATACAACAGCAGCAATCCTTTGCGATAATTGGGGCACACCACCTATTCTGTGATGATTGGTGTCATTTTTCGTGGAAGCCGAGGTGCAACTAGGTGGCACCTGCGGGAATAACGATTATCGATTGAAGACCCTGCATTCAGAACAGGGATAAACGTAATAGAAATTTTGCAATTCGTTAGTCGTTCAACCGGCCAAAACCATCGTTAGTCGTTAAAGGCAGCATACACGCTCGTAAGCATAGTCGAGATAACAGCATAGATCGGTCCGCGCGGCCCGTACTATGTCGTCAACGACGTTTGAAGCGCTGAAAACTGTCCAGGATGACAGTATTTGACAATGTTTGAGCAATCTTGCCTTCCACGCCCGTATTTTCACACCCCTTTGAGTACAGGGCCTTTCACAGTCTGCCGGACGACGCCGTCCGGTACGTTATAAGATAGGGCTGCGGCGTCGGTGCGGCCCGCACTGCGATGTGGGCCGACCGACGTCGCACTGCGCTGAAATCATTGACACGACGTCGGAGCAAGTTATGACGGGTCAAGACGTGTTGGTTTCGCCTCATATTTTGTACCGAAGAGTCGGAACTGACGGTTGTTCACCGCAGCTTCCCTCGCACTGCGGCACTCTTCTAACGTGTCGGACGGCAACGTCCGGCAGACTGTGAAAGGCGCTTAACAGAATGAGAATCGATTCTTGTGAAAACGTGTGATAATTGAGAGTGATAGCACTATCAAATGGGAGTGCACGAGAGAAATAGCTTGGTTCACTTGAGTATAACATGTCTGCATACCTAATGACTCTCGTCCACTTTCGAGAATGCCGCTCTACTTTGGCTGACCTCTTGAAATGGAGAATTTTATCAGTGCACAAACATGTTATACTCAAGCAAACCAAGCTATTTCTCTCGTGCACTCCCATTTGATAGTGCTATCACTCTCAATTATCACACGTTTTCACAAGAATCGATTCTCATTCTGTTACTCAAAGGGGTGTGAAAATACGGGCGTGGAAGGCAAGATTGCTCAAACATTGTCAAATACTGTCATTCTGGACAGTTTTCAGCGCTTCAAACGTCGTTGTCGACATAGTACGGGCCGTGCGGACCTATCTATGCTGTTATCTCGACTATGCTTGCGAGCGTGTATGCTGCCTTTAATCATTAATCGTTAAAAATCTAGGCTTTGCAAATAAGCAGAGTTTAGGCAGAAAAACCCTTATGATTAAGACAAGAAGAAAGGCATGAAGAGATGTGTGTTTTCCAAAACATTCATGGCCATTAAACACATAAAACATTCTCGGTAGGGAACTTAGATTGAGCTGTAAAACAATTAAAAATATGAATGAAAACCCAATTCTCGAGGGCGTGTGTTTATCAATTTTTGTCTTTTTTTTCGGCGAGAAAAGAATATGTGAAAACGAAGAAACCTTAAGCTCTTCATTTTCTTCAAAAAAAATTGCCGTTTTGCGCTACACGAAGTTATATAAAATTAAGACCATGGTGACAACACGGAAAACTGCACCGACTTTGCCCTAATTGTTCTTTGCTCATCGTCGCGAGCAGAGCGCGCGCGTGGTTTAGAGCTTGTTTCCATAATGGGGGAAAGGTCGGAAGAAATTAGCACCCAAATGAAAATTTCACCCACTGAGGTGTTCCAGCACCACTTTATAGAAATCCCATATCTCGAAGCATTAAGTACTTAGTACTAACATTAGATTTCCGTGGTGTAAAAGCATTAAGTACCCCAGATCGCTAATGCTTAACGTAGTCCTCGTATCACCTCTGATAAAGCCCTCTATAAAAATCTCCGTTGGAGTCGATCAATGTCGGAACTAGTTCAGTAACCCTACCATAAAGTCGCGCGACCGACACGAGGTCGCACAAAGGCTGCGCCGGATCTTGCGCAGCGCTCGGTTGGGGTCATAATGTCAGATTCCAGAAATGCGAATCAGTGTCAGTATAAAAAATAAATATGAAAGGATTAATTTATTCTGCAACACCCACCTCGAACAAGCAACAGGAAACTACATATATGTATCAATCCTGATGTAATCCATGGGTTGGAGCTCGATGTGAATGTTATTGAGTTTCTAACGAATTTTTGGGATTGCTTCCGAAAATATTTTTCTTTTGTTAGACGTTAGTCGTAACACCAAAAAGCCCGTTAGTCGTTAAATTCGTTAGACGTTAGTCGTAATTACGCACATCCCTGATCCAGAACTAGCGTCACGATTTCCAATTAGAATGAATGGATGACATGATCCGATGAGCTTTCCGACTCCAGTGGTAGAATTTCCGCCAAAACCTCGTTCCTAGGGCTATTTGAAGGGAGGGGGGCTAAGCGTGAATATACTTTGTCTTAAATATACGAAAAAATCGGGTTTGCTGGAATAATAATAATATTATTGTATGCGCCCAAAGACACAGTCCAAGCTGGTAGGTAAATTTTGATATTATGGTCCGGCCGCTGTGAGCAGCAACCCTGCCAAACGCAGAATATCAGCCCTTCAGGATAAGCGGGAAAAATCGAGCACCCACTCCCTCCGCCCACTTAGAGGGCTTGGGTCTCAATTGGGTTGAGACGCGCCATGGATTTTGATCAAAATTTTGATCATGATTTCAGACTAATCGTAACGTGTGTCATGTCACCAGGAACGCTAAATTGGGCCTAACCACTCTAGAGCACAGGAGAAGAAGGTTTGATATGATAATGATGTATAAGATCATTCATCGAAGTGCTGGTACCAAGGCTAGCCGGTTGTTCAACCTTAGACCATCAACCACTAGGGGAGCACCGGTGAAATTGGGCCTCGTTGGGGCCAGGCGGAATGTACGCCAGCACTTCTTTGTCAATAGGGCGGGGTCTGAATTCAATAAACTACTTCGGTCAGGTTTGGTAGTGGGGAAACTCAGTGAATTCAAAAAGACACTTGAGTGTTATCTGTTGTCCCAGGAGTTATGTTTGTAAGATCTCCTTTCTTCATGATGCCGGTGTATGCCTAATAGTCAGTTGATCCATTTGCTTTATTATTGCTGTTCGACTAATTTTGGTGCCTTTAGTCTCTTAATTGCCGTTGGGTTTGCCGTTCTTTTTTTTTGTTGTTGTCTTTGACACGGCGCTACCGTGTAATAAATCAAATCAAAATCTACGATCTTACATTTGTTATCTGCCTAGCTTTATAGTATGGCCCGTTCCGGCGCGACGGCTGCGAACGACGAGGAAAACAGGCTAACTCGTCCACGAATCTCTCACCGTTAAAATTCAAATTTTTAGGGGCCATAAATCGCAATGGGTTCTGAGCGCTTCTAAAGGCGCCATTGTGATCAGCGCGAAATTCTCTCCAGAAACATTCAAAAAACTGGACTCCTGTAGCCTAGCTTGCTCGGGTGAGTTCGGGCGGAGTGTGCAGCGAAGCGGTTGGTCATGGAAAAATATGACAGTGATAAAGAGATTTTGACATGGTAAGCCCTATGAGCTTTACTTCGACCGGCTCAAAATGAGGGAGCTAGGATATAAATTACGAAGTAACGGCGGAAAACCGTACTAAAACGACTTATTGTTGAGTCCGTAGCTTGTTTCCTCCAGAAAAGAAGCAGTTAAATCTCACCCGCGGCTGGCGTGGGCGGTTTAAACCTCACCGGCGGCTGGCGGTATGATAAGCTGACCCGCTGTCCTCTTCTCTCGCCCGCCGCGGTAGAGACTTGAAGGCAGTGTTCACGATAAATTTCACTTCCGATATCTCCACGGTTTGCGGAAGGTATGGTGCCCTATATAGCAAGGCATGCTTAAAAAGGACACGAAAGACGAGTTTTTGAGCAAAAATAGGCCCTCTCTCGTTTACGTCGATTTTGAGCGTGGAGTAATTGACCGCTAGAAGGATGATACCCATCAGTGCAATGAAGCGATCAGCTCACTTATCAGCACTTCCTTGACTTGATCATTCCTGTAATCTGAGTCTTCAATTGCTCATTTTGAGGGGGCGGATCTGGGGCACCAGGCGTGTCTGGGGCACCAAAACGCTTGTTTGCAGCCGTTATTTTGCTGCTCCTGGCTCGTTTTCTACCGTTCTTTCGACACTGGGAGCCCAGGATCCTTCTCGCCTAACATTTCACTGTGAATAGTCACCGATGATGATCATCGTGAACGCTGCCCTTTAATGTTTTTTTTTCTAGACGAAACAAGCCACGGACTTGATTTTATTTCAGTGAGATTAATTTCTGGTATGTACTAGTTGTCCGTTTGGATGAGCATGCCCTCGGTGGATAAGACCGGTGAAAATGAGGTCAGTTGATAATGGAAGAATATTTTATGCAAAACAGTATTAGCTAGCTAGGTTGCGAAGGAAAGAACAGAGCAATCGAGAAATGAGAATTTTGAAGGCGAAAAAGATTACGTTGTGCCAACAAACAGTTCCTACTAGAGTAAAGAGGTATGGTGATGAGAGTACAGGATTTCGCGTACTTCTGGAACATTTTAACAATTTTTTGCCATTCCAGCTCTTCCCGGGGACCATCTCGGAATTGAAGATGAAGTTCGTCTAGAGTTTCCGGTATCTCACAGTTCTAATTCAAATTCGACCTAAGAATCTTTATAGGTCGCCTGATGCCAGGTGTTCCTCGAGAAAGCCCAGAAAGTCATCGAACTCTGCAGAGAGCTTTTATTTTTGCTTCATGTTATATCGACAAAAAAAGTTTTTCGAGGAGTAAAATTCATTGCACAAAAAGGAAGATCTAAAACAATTGAAAGGGAGGATGCTCAGAAAGAAGAGAGTATCCTAATCTGTACTGGAATGTAACCACTTCCAGAAAAAAAGTGGACAGGAGACAACTTGGAGTGGATAACGAGGGAAAATTGGAACCCGTCTGCACACATGGCCACAGCCGATTGATCGATCCAGGTTTTCGAAACGCCCAACAGCCCGCCCTTTGACCACCCAATCGATCCCGCAAGGCCATAAGGAACAAACAAATTCCCAGACTGTGACCAAAGGCCTGCGTGATTGAGGGACAGCTCGCGCATTCGCGTGAACTGAACATGGCTTTCCAGGAATTACAGACTTAAAAAATGAAGGAACACTGGTAATCTCCTTACTAGGGAACCTCGCAGGGCCATCCCCACCATTTCAAAGAAGATGAGTGTTTTCTAGTCAATTCTCGCCCGCTGTCTCCGAGTCTGACATCGGATTTTGCTACGGACACCGCTGAACGAAAATATAAGCGGTTTTTGGAGCTTTGCGAAAAGGTATGGGTATCTACTATACTTTGACCGAATCGAATGATTCGAAAAATCATTCGATTGAAAAAGTCGACTTCGATTTATTCGGAAAGTCGAATATTCGAAAACTTCAAAATCCTGAATTATTCGAAAAGTCGAATATTCGAAAACTTCAAAATTCCGAATTATCGTCGAATGTTCGAAAAAAAAATCTGAAAATGTAAAAGTATAGTACCTATCATCGGCCAATTTTTAGCGTGTTTGAAAAAAATTCCGAATTCGACTCAAAACTTTGGGCATAGGGGCTCTCTACACACCGAGGGAAGATTCGTCCCTCCTTTCGCGTCTCTAATTCCGCTCGGGACCTCTTCGCTTGAATTGAGTGGCGTCTATACATAGTATCCGAATCACCTTTTTTGGATATCCGAGGTTCGGATAATCCGATATCCGAAAATTTGAAAAAAAACGCATTATCTGAATCGAACCAATATCTGGGAAATTTAAAATCTGCAATATCTGAATTGAATCATTTTCCGAAGGGTCAAAAATTCGGATAAAATCGAATAAAATTTGGATAAATTTGGGATAAAATCGGACAAAAATTCGGGTAAAATTTCGGATAAAATCGGATAATTTTTGGATAATATCAGATGAAACTGCACTAGGCCACGCCCATTTTTCTGTTGAGTACATCAACTCAGGGTTTTCCTCCTCCTTCCGAAATCGGAAGGGTCCTTGCGGCGCGGAAGAATATGCGGGGTCAAATTAGATGACGAAGTGGCTAGTTATTCAGTGTAAAAGTTTTTTTTGTATAGTTGCCTTGCATACTTTTTACTAACTGACTGTCCTGAATTAAGCCTGTGTATGTATAATACTGTGCCTACCAACGACGATAGAGTACTTGAAAATTTGTTTTCATATTTTCATTAATATGCATATATGAAGATTGAAGTTTCTATGTTAACATGCAGCAAATGCAATGAAGTACTACTGTTTGTTCAAATATGGATGTTTTCAAAGACTTCCCTGGAACACCTGGTTTATTTTTCACCGTTTTGCCTCAACTTTGTTTCCAAAATATCCGAAGCTATCCGAAATTATCCGGCCGGATATCCGTATCCGAACCATTGGAAAAATGGCATCATCTGAATTGAACCATTATCTTAAAATTTGAAAATACGCATTATCTGAATCGAACCAATATCCTGTGATTTTAAAATCGGCATTATCCGAATCCATCCATTATCCGAAAAGTTATCTTCGGATAACAAGTATAAAGGCATCACGTGTCGAACTGCAAAAACGGGACAACTCCTCCCTCTGTGTGTAGAGTGTCCCTATCCCAAACTTCCAACTGGGGGTTATTGAGGGCGCTGAACGCGAATCTGGGGTCTGTTTGTCGCTAGACTTATAGTTACTCTAGGTTACGGTAGGCATATTGCCTTTTAACTGGCGTCGCCTACCTTAGTATTTTGAAGATTGAAAAATGGACCTCGAATTCGTGTTCAGCGTCCCGAATAACACCCACAGCGAAATTTAGAGCCAACTCTGAGACTTTGACCAAGGTACCGTGTACCCCCTTAACCTACCGTAATCTATTGAAAATCAATAAACGGGTTGCAGTTTCGTGCTCAGCGTTCCAGAAAACCCAAACAGAAAAATTTTGGGCCTTACCTATTGACCCATTCGGGAAATCGTCAAAAGTCGCGATTTGCCACCATATCCCGCCCCCCCCCCCGATGAGGAAATTTGAACGAATCACGTCGAAATTTTCGAAAAATCGGCAAATAAATCTTAAGTCCCTTTCACAGTCTCCCGGACGACGTCGTCCCGCATGTTATAAGAGTGCCGCAGTGCGAGGGGAACTGCGATGAACAACCGTCAGTTCCGACTCGTCAGTACAAAATGTAAGGCGAAATCAACAAGTTTTGACCCGCCATAACTTGCTCTGACGTCGTGTCAATGATTTCACCGCACTGCGACGTCGGTCGGCCGACACCGCAGTGCAGGCCGCACTGACGCCGCAGTCCTATCTTATAACGTGCCGGGCGGCGTCGTTCGGCAGACTGTGAAAGACGCTTTAGATTCGTGATCAGCGCCCCAAATAACCTCCCTGCATGATTTTTCAAAGGGAACCAAGCAGCAACAATAAATCATTCGATCGATGGTCATCATCCCAAATACCACTCAATTCCGCACGCGCCGCGTGTATGCGTCGCGGCTCCCTATGGAATTGACACGAAGCAGAAGTAGGTTTCTTTCCGTCTTTCCTCTTGATCAAGAATGCTTTTCTGAAATATAGATAATTTTGTTTTCGGTTTTATTTCTGCAGGAACAACTCTTCTCGTTTTTGTCTAGTATGTTAACGACCAGATACAGATCTACTGTTCTAATCCGAAGAAAATCAGAATAAAAACTCACCCTTTTGGCTGGTCTTGACTGATGAAGTTTTTGAGCATGTGGGCGAACATGTTTCTTTAGCGGTCACCTGGAAATAGTATGTACTGCACATGAAGATGGTCAAATAACGTTGCTGTTCTGACAAGAACTTATTGTGAAATGTGTACAGTTCGTCCGAAAGAGACTGTCTGCCCACGCGGTCGACGTGCGTGTCGAGCGACTGTCGCTAAGGTATTTGTTGGACTTGGAAATCGATCAGCAGGGACAAGTGAAAATGGTGAAAATTGCCCCAATCAGCTGCTTGCAGCCATGGGGATGCTCGTCCGAAATATTGCTTTTGTAACCGCCGCTTCACTTGCACGCCGACCACGTGGGCGGACAGTCCAATTCGAACTGACTTTGGTTACGGATATGCACCACAAAGCCAGTAGGGTTTTCAATCCATGCATTGTGCTATAGAGAGTAAGCATAAGGTTTTCTTGTACGGGGAATACTCTCTCCCCGAGATACATATGTACGTATCTAACGACTTCCCCGAATTCGAAGAAGATTCCAAGGAATTTCTTCTCGAAGAATGCCGAGAATTATCTCGTCGACATGACGTGTTCAAAATTTGCACGTGAAATGTCCTCACTCCCAGTGATCTTCCTTGTCTATCCGCTTATCCCCCTTGTGAACTTTTTCAAATCCGTTCAGTCATGTTGGTAAATCCATCGATGGCAGAAGATATGCGGGACGACCTGAGCTGTTTACGTCAAGTATGTGACGCTTTTGGCTAAGAATCAGATTTCCCACCCCTATCTGGCCTCTGAATGCGCCTAGTAGCTGACGTCTATGGGAAATAACTCCCAAGAATAACACATTTCCTGATGCGTCGACGCAGTCGGTCGGCTGGAGCGGCTAAATTAAATCCGATCCGCTTATGTACATATGTCACTGCAGAGTTCCTCATCAAACCCACATCCAGCACAGAGCAAGCTCTAAATGCTATACGCCGAGCGAGTAGCTCGTCGTTGGAGGAATGCGGATGATACTCAACTCGGGTTAACCCACCGATCAATGACCATATTCAAACCAGCGTCATAAGGCATCTTTCATAGTCCTCACCGCAGCGCGGCACGCGCGGAGCGAGCGGTGGAATATGAAGTTATTGACCGCACATGGCGTTGCAGCAGGAGATTTCATAGCTACTTCCCGCTCCTCCCTCGTGTGCCGCGCGGTGGAAAATTTCATAGTCCACTGCTGGTCCCGCGCGTCACGCGCGTGCCGCGCTTGCGGTTAAACCTATGAAAGATGCCCAAGGATACAAAAACCAGCTTATAACAGGGATGAGCGGAATTCCGCTCTCCAAATTAGCAAGGTTTGCTACGGAGCGCGGAACTATGGGCGCTATGTATTAGGGCAGAAACAGCTGATAAATAATTTTGATATCCTCTCGCGTTTCGCGCTCGGAAAAGAACATTTCCGTCCTTTTCAAGGCTTTTCGCGTTCAACTTCCGACACCTGGAAACCATATTTCGTGTTTTTGTACTTTATTTAGCTCAACCTCGGATGGGAACATGGTGCGCTTCTCGTACTCTGTTTATCTTGAATTGCACAGAACACGGTCCGCCAATAGTCCTCTAATTGGCCCGCTAGTACCGTAGTGTACGTCCACGACGCGTTCTCGGCAGAATCGGGTGGCAGGGAGGGTGGCCGAGTGACGGCATTGACGAATCGATTGCTCTGCACACCGGGTGCACACCCGGGTTTGCCGAGACCGCGGCGTGGACGCACACTACGGTACTAGCGGGCCAATTAGAGGACTATTGGGAACAGAGGGTACTCCTGTTACTGCAACGCAACCAGATGATACGGGATGTACCTCAAACTTGGATACATCGAACCCGCGACAATCTCGTTTTAACACACAGGGCGGTGCATCGTATTCGACGCGCGTTCGGTGATGCATCCTCGCGAGGCCAGACGAGGTTCTAACGCGGAACCATCGCGGTACAATCGCTGAAATTTCGCGACGTTGTCGAGGCTTAAAGGCAGTGTTCACGATGAAAAAAGTTTTCGAAATTCCACTAGGATTGGGTAGTGGAGGGACACTCTGTAACGTTTACGTCGAAAGAACGCATGAAGACGAGCCAGGAAGAGCCCCAAAAGAGCCCGAAGATGCAACTTCGAGCGCATTGAAAACCCCAAAAGCGCATCACACGCCCACCGACGTGAACAAATGAATGCTCGAGATCGTGAGATGAGCGATGATTTTCAATCATTAGCCCCGTTCTTCCCTTCATTCTTAGCTTTTCTCTTTACTCAGGTGAGCTCGCTTAGATCGGCTGCAAAAATCGGAAGTTACAAGCCTCGGACAACTCGTCCACCATGTTTCCATAGCTCAATCTTTGAGGGACCATAACTCCGTTCACAGAAGGTCTTGTTGGATTTCAAAGACATCATTGTGATCAGCTTGGGGCCGTTTTCAAGATAGGCGGAAGAACAAAAAAACGATTTTCATCGTGAACACTGCCTTTAAAGGCACAGTCCAACCTCAGAATCGATTTTTCGTTTCTCTGCCTATCTTGAAGAAAGTTTCACCCTGATCACAACGTGTCTCCACAATCCCTCAGAACTCACTACGAACGGAGTCACGGCTCCCCGAAAATTTCAATTTTGAACGGCTAGAAGTTCGCGGACGAGTTGTCTCGAGCCTGTATTTTCTCTTTATTGGCAGCCATCGTTCTGAAGCAGGCCACAATGTAAAGCCTGACCGAAAACAAATCGAAGAACATAGGTTTTGAATAAAATCATTCGCGCGTCTCTTCCCTATTGAGGTCGGAAACCTGGCAGTGGGCGTTACCCGTTTTTTCTTGCAAGGGGCGTGGTTGACTTTTTCCTAGCCTTTTCTCGCTTATTTGAACGAATTGAGATTTCGCGCTTGGCAGGGCTGCTATAGGCGGCGACCGGACCATAATATCAAAGATTACCTCTGAGGTTGAACTGTGCCTTTAAGACGCTGCAACTGAAACATCTTGGCACAGTGATGATCACGGATTCAACACAGCGGTATTATCGCGGAGCTATCGCGGCACTGTCGAGGGTCCCGATATGCTTCTGACGTTGTCGCTGCGAGTTTTACCAGAGAAAGTCTCTCAAAAATATAGAAGACTGATCTATGGACCACTTATAGTTCAGCCCCAGATAGGAGAAGCACTTACTAGTCAGTGCTCAAAGGAACAATGAAGATTTCTTCACTTTCATGCAAAGTTCTGGAGCATATACCCCCTTCTTTCGCACAATACTATTTATCTATTCATTTGTATTGCCACAACAATTTTGCTTAAATATGACTTTAGAAGGTAACTTACTAAGGTTGACTCAGATCTGATTTCGTTTATCGAATTCCATCGAATTAAGTGAACTTGGAATTTTCTCCACGTAGGTATGGGATTGCTTAGTATGAGTCTCTGATTTAGCTGAGATTTCGCACAAGACATCAGTCGGATTCCTGGTGGAGAGTTCTATCCTCTGTAAAAAATGGGAATTCTAACGACTTATTGCGCGAGCGGCACGCGCAGTGCTGCTCCCTCCGTCTGTCATGCGCTCTGTTGCTGTCTCTAACATCCGCTCCGCACCAGCAAGCGTAGAAACCATGAGAATTTCGCGGTTTTACAGCCTATATATCTGTCCTATTATTTCAAGACGATCAGCGTAAGAACACTGATGCAGTTAGAAGTAGGAGCGGAGCTGATACGCTAGCGGTCAGCTAAAAAAGCTAGTGTGATAAGGAAAGAAATAGCTAAAGAAGACAGAGCTAATTAATGGTCCGTTCAAATGAGAATCTCCGCCCACGCGGTCGGCGTGCGCATCTAGTGGCCGTCGCTAAAGTCACTTTTCTCACTTGTTAATCGACTAGCAGAAACATCAGACGAATAGTGACTCACATCTCAGACAGCTGCTTACAGCCGTGTGAAAACCCGCTCGAAATGCGCCTTGGCGATGTATGCTCCACAAGCATGCGGACCGCGTGGGCGGACAGTCTTATTCAAACAGAAAATATCTCATGTACGTTACCGCTGAAAATCTTCTAGTCAGAAGGCGTGCTAATCGGATGAGAGAGCAAATGTCGCTCCTCGCAACAAAACTGTAGGTCTGGGGAGCGATTAGCTGTAGTCCCAGCTTTGCAGACAGCCGAAGAAAAAAGCCTCAGTGTGAGCGGCTCGTCATAAGAGTGCTCATCTCGAGTTTGCACGCAGAAACATTAACACAGAATGGGACGTGTTCACTTTCCAAGTCACGCGTGCTGTTGACGGTTCCTATCTGAGGTCACTCCAATAAGTGTGTAAGCCTTCAAAGCCATCAAGATTAAATCTTTTTTTTAATAGGTAAGATCACCTGGATCGAAAATATCGATGAAATGAACAAGATGCTAGAGAAATGAAAATGTCCCATTTTGTCTCCATGTTCCAGCGCGCTCACTCAAGAAAAACACTGTGCTGTGGGGCCGCTCGCATCGGAGTTGTCTTCATCAACTATCTTAAAGTACGCCCGGATGACACTGTCCGCCTGCGTGGTTGGCGTGCGTGTTGAGTGACCGCGGCATAGGCATTCTTCGGATCTGTAAACCAGCTGACAGGATTATTAGAGAAGAATCTTGAGTAATATCCCAGTCAGCTGTCTGCAGCCGTGCTGAGGCTCGTCCAAAAATGCTTTCGCGACGGCCACGCGATACGCTCGCCGACCGTGTGGGCGGACAGTCTCATCCAGAAGCATTGTTGCTACTCCTGGTAACCGCTCTTCAAACCTACAATTTTAGAACAAGATCGATATGTTTTTTTCCTGACCCGAAGGCAATGGAATATTATAGCTAGCACTGTCCTCTAAGGACGTGATGGCCGGATAACAACAAAGGACGTCCACGGGATTCACTCTTCCCATAGAAAGCGGAATCGTATGCGATACTTTCTCGTTGGAAAAGTTGAGCAGCAAGTGGTAACTGGTGTGACCTCCAGAGTGCAGAGCATAAATTCGGACTTGGTTTCCTACTGATGACATGCTTCCTCGAGGCAAGGCAGGTATCGAGGACATTATGATCTAGCACATGCACATAATTTCAACCGGATTGAAGAATGCAATCTCATTGAGGATGCTTACGTGGTTGATGGCTCTATCGTTTTGAAACGGTGGGGAGTTGATAATTCCACTGCGAAACATGATATAAATGAAATTATTTTCTGAATCTGTCACATGTATAGTTTTCGGAGGTTCTGAATTTGATGATGGTGGTGCCGCACCACGATTCTTCAGAGGAGAAGCAAAAGCCTCAATTCCAGAGATGGCTCTAGGGTTTTGAAACGAACCGCTTATACATACTATACATCAAATTGTTGACTGGAATACCACACCAGGCATTGTAGACCTGGCGGTAGAGGAATAGGGACTATTATATGTAATATTTGAGCTTCGTCGAAATCGCTACTATGTCCTAACTCCGCTTGCTCACTGGGAGACACCATAGTGAGCTTTCCTGAAATATAAAAATTTACAAACAATGTTTTTTTTTGAATCCAATACGACTTTTCAGACACAAACCTACTTACAAAACCACGAGTCCAAAGCCGAAATGGTGAAATGCAGAGGCGGAAGCCGCCATAACCGCAGGGCCACTGCCAGCGAGTAATGGCGATTACTCGGAAATCCAGTGTACACACCCAACTTCTGAGGATTACCGCATTACTGCCTTGTCCGATGTGCCTGAGGGCTTTCGGCGTGCGCCATAAGCCGGATGACTCTGATACGTCGGCTGTTGCCTCAGCTGAGATGAGCCGCTTCAAGAGTTCAGCCGTTCAGCAGTTGGATAATACAGCTATGAGGTCTGCAAACAGACGCCTCAGACCTCCCCATCAGACGTCTCCAGCCGGGTGCCTTCTGCCTGCTTCTCCAACTGCCTTCTTCATTCATCTAGGAGTCAACAATACTGCCGTTAGCTGTAGGTCTTTTTTAGAGATTTTGTTGCGGTTTTCCTACTCAAACAAAAGTTCATTGTACTGAGTCATGCCTGTGCCATTCATTTTGCCCTTCTAGGTACTTGAAGTTTGAAAAAAATCCCCTGGCATCATCGCCAATAGAATCTCTCCATGTAAAGGTGGTAATCAAGGCATGACGCCGTAAACATTTTTTCGCGAGATGTTTCGCCAGCGTCAGATACTTTATTTCTTTTACTTGCCGGTATGGTCGCCCGTGGGGTAGCACGTCAGCACAGTAGCGGTTGTATGCATTCCAGGGTGGACATTGGATTCAAGCCAGCAGCAGTTTCTGACAATGAGAGTTAGATATGTAGGACGTCCACCCCAGAATACAACCCCTATTGTACCGACGTTCTTCCCCATGAGTGCCTGAGTTCATGTTGAGATCGCATCCATCCGACTACACACACCATTTCTCATGCATTGGGGAGAAGTTCCTGAGAAGAACAGGCCTGATTCGATCGTTATTACTCGTTTGAAGCCACAGTCCAAGCTCAGAATCGATTTTTCGTTCTTCTGCCTATCTTGCAGGAAAATCCACGCTGATCACAATGATGTCTCCAGAATTGCTCAGAACTCACTACGCACTGAGTTACGGCTCCTCAAAAATTTAGAATTTGAACTGGTAGAAGTTCGCGGACGAGTTGTCTCGAGCCTGTATTTTCTCGTTATTCGCAGCCATCATTCTGAAACAGGTCACAATATAAAGCCAGACTGAAAACAAAAAGAAGAAAATAGATTTTGAATACAATCGTTTGTGCGTGTCCTCCCTATCGAGGCCTGAAACCTGTCAGTGGGCGTTGCCCATTTTTTCTTTCAAGGGGGCGTGGCCGACTTTTCCTTAGCCTTTTCTTGCTTATTTGAGCGAATCGAGATTTCGATATTAGCAGGATTGCTATAGACGGTGACCGGATCAAAATATCAAGAATTACCTCTGAGGTTGGACTGTGCCTCCGAGGAGAGAACGGTGAGACGGCCCACAGGTCGGTGGGGAAGTTCTCGAGAAAAGTAGGCATAAGGCCGGATTCATCGTAGCATTTTCAATAGTAAGTTAGCTAAACCAGCTAATCGCCATCATTATCAGGAGGTCACTCAGACACTGGGAGCGACCGACAGCCGGCGATAATTCGCCAGTTGCTCAACGGCTGGATGACAACTGGCATTTAGCTGTCCAGTGGCAATCGCGAGGGGAAAAGTTAGCAAACACTCGTCATCTCACGTAGTGCCAGTGGAAGACGGTTGGCGAATATGTGCCAGTTGCTTAACAGCTGGGTGATAGCTGGAATTTAGCTGGCAGTCGGCAATTACGATGGCCAACAGCTGGCTCATTCTCGGCATCTCAGTTAGTGCCAGCGGCGGAGTGCTGGCGAAAATGTGCCAGTTGCCTGGAAGCCGCGTGATAAGTTGCACTTATTGTTAGCTGGCTATGGCAATCACACCTTGAATTCAACGAGCGTATGAAAACGCAGTTATCCACCAATTGGCACTCGGCTGGCGCCTGACCGCCCAAAGGCATTCGCTTGGCACCGAGTCGTCACATGGCTGGCACTCGAGAGAGTTAACGAGTGTTGTAGTTTGATCACTGATTTCATTGATTAGCCCAGCCGGTATATGCCAACTTCCTGCTGGTGGACCGCCTCCTTAAAGGCAGTGTTCACGATGATTTTCGTTCCCGAGTTTTCCACTCAAAACAATGCGTTGGCCACCAAGTGTTACAGAAATTACCAAGAAACGGCGAGAAACGCACTAAAACGTCATATTTGAGTGACATGGTTCTCTGACCTGGACTAGTTATCCAGTTGTATGAACATGTTCACGGTGGTTGTCACCGATGGAAAATGGGATCAGTCAGAAATGGAAGATTATTCCCGCCAAAATAGTACTAGTTAGGGTCCGAAGAAAAGAACGGAGCAACGGAAAGCAAATAATTTTAGGGGACGGGCCCACAAATGATTTCATTGTCACAACGAACAGATCCATTGATACTTAAGAGGCGGGCTGATACTTGAGAATTTCGTGCCCTTCTGGTGCATTTTTCTCGATTCCTTCGTCATTTATGTTCTACCCGGGGGCAAAACAATCGATTTAGCTATTAATCTCAACATCGAAGATTATCGTGATCACTGCCTTTAAGCCTGGCAGACACCGGGAATGACATTTGTTTGCCAGGTGAATGCCGGCGGTCCACCAATCCCATCGTCTGAGTACCTTGTTCAGCTAACCTACCACTGTAAGTGCATTAATGAGCTCGGCCTCAGATTTGGTTGTTATCACTGGATAGAGGGGAGAACGATGAGAAGCGATCTCTTCTTTCCATGCAGGAATCGAACCCGCATTGAATCGCTTACCGGGCGAGAGTGTTATCATTACACTACCGACACCCGTTCTGCATTCCTCAGCTATTCACACATGCGGGTTCGGTGCAATGAGGGGTTCGATTCCTACCTGACACCTAACTTTTGTATTCAACTCAGAAACTCGGTTTTTACGTTTTCCTCATGTACATAGTTGACATTGCAGAATATGGGACACGGATATCTGGATAATGCCAATCTCATCGGACCGACCATTGTCACCTCACGTGAAAACAGCCTGCGATCAAATCTATGCGGTTACTTGAGTACGGTACTGTTACATACGTGTCATTTTCTTATTCACTTTCAGAGTTGTATGTATGACGCAATGAACAGATCCTTGGCCTCCATTTCACGAAAAGGGCTCTTACCTTCTTCTGAACTCGTTGCTTTAGTTAATCAATCCATCGGAACAAGCAGTGAAGTGCACAGGCACGAGAAGCTTTCTGCACCCTAGTGCACGACGGAAGCGATGTTCCGTCAAGTGAAGCTTATGGTGGACAACGCAAATGCTAGGCCGGTTTTACTCATGACGCCGAAATCCACAGCTAACCCTGATCATTAGCTCATCGGTGATCAGAAGGTATGAGCACTAAGGCTTGCGTAGGTGACTAGCGAATCCGCCTCGAATATTGAGGAGCATCCATAAAACATTCCTGAGCCGAGGATCGGGGTTCCAAATACTATTCTTTGAGACTTGCATGAAAGTTTCTAGAAAGTGACTTTTCAGCAAAGAGCTGGGAGTTGCGCAAGCAGAAAATCATGGTTTTCTAATAATCAATCCCTTGCTCCAACGTAGACAAGGTAGTTAAAAAAAGTTTTAGACGTGATAATATTGTAGCCTAGTGGAAAAGACTTCCTATTCTGAAAAGGCTCCTTCGGTCGGTCACCTAGAACAAGGAAGAGAAGCGCCGTGACAGGAGCTTTTTATCGCAACATTCAAACACTACATTGGCGCTTATGATTGATGCGTAATTTCCCCTAAAATTTCATCTGACAAGGGAACTGTTTTTAGTAAGCCTGGTCATTCCCAATGGAATGCACTTTTCTAAGACTACTTTCGGGCGTAGAGTCCGACTATGCTCTTGCAAGGAAACCACAATAGGTCATAGTGACCATTCCATATGAAATGTACTTTACTAGAACCATTTTCGGACAAAAAGTCCGAATATGCCCATCGCAGCTGCCTACACCCACTCTGAAAAAAAGTTATAGGCATTTTTTTCTCTAATTTTCGTACTTATTGTACCCTTCGAAAAGCGCATTATTTTCAAGAAAATCGGGAAACGGACCATACAATAGTGTTCAGCGCTCAAAACTACCCCACTAAGCAAAGTTAGGGTGAAGGAACACTTTTCAAATTTTGCGCAGCCTAACAGCGCCTTGTACTGTACGGATTTTCGGTTGGGCGTATATTTATGCCAATCAGAGGGCTCTCGGAGCGTTTTAGAAAAATATTCCAGATTTGACTAAAAATTCGTTCTGGGGGGTTATTTGGGGTGCTGATCACGAATCTGAAGTTCATCTATCACTTTTCCGAAGTTTTCGACTGCAATCGTTCACAGATTCCAATCGGGGGAGAATTTGATGGCAAATCGCGACTTTTGACGATTTCCGGAGTGCTACTATAGATGGAGTGCTGAATGTCAGTTAATCGATTTTCGGCAGCTTACGGTAGATTACGGTGGGTATAGAGGAGTTTGGTCAAAGTCTCAGATTTGTCTCAAAGTTTCTATGTGGTGGTTATTTTAGATGCTGAATACGAATTTGGTGTCCATTTGTCGATTATCTGAAAATTGAGGTAGGTTTTGCCTCCTAAATGGCATGTTACCTACCGTAACCTAGAGTAAATCTTGAAATTTGGGCAAGCAGACCCCACATTCGTGTTCAGCACCCCAGATTATCCCGTACATACATGTTTTTAGCAAAATCCGAAGAAAAATTGAAAACATCCTGAAAATTCCATGTGGGGTACCCTTTCTTGCAGCGAAGCTTTAAAAAACGCTCATAACTTTTTTCAGAGTGGGTCTAGGCAGCTGCGACGTGCACTTTCGGACTTTTCGTTCAAAAATGGTTCTAGAAAAGTACATTTCATTTGGAATGGTTACTATGACTTATTCTGGTTCCCTTGTTTGCACCTGCCTAAAATCAATCTGAAAAAAAGTTGGAGACGATTTTATTAGCTCTGCGGCAAGGTAAGGGTACCCGTCAGAAATTGTTTAGGGTGCTTTGGAAGAATTTTCCGCATTTCGAAAATCTGAGGTTTACTGTAGCTTACGTTTGGTACAATACTACTTAGGGGCAAAATGTACCTTAGTAACTCGAAAACCGACAAATGAGAAAATCAAATTTGTACCCAGCACCTCGGAGTATTCCCCGCATAGGAACTTTGAGTCCTACCTGAACCTTCGACCAAACTATCGTATACCCGTCGTGATCTGCCGTAATCTGTCAAAATCGATAAACGGACCAGATTTGGTTTAAAGGCAGTGTTCACGATAAAAGTCGTTCTTCTGTTTTTCGGCCTATCTTGAAAACCGTCCCCTGCTGATTTCAAGGATCTCCCTGCAATCGTACAAGACCCCCTGGAAACGGAGTTATGGCCACTCAAAGTTCAGCTAGGAAGCATTGTGGACGAGTGGTCCGAAGCTTGTAACTCCCGTTTTTTGCAGCTAATGTGCGCGAGCTGACCTGAGTGAAGAGAGACGTTGAAAATGAAGGTAAGAACGGGGCTTTCGTTTGGAAACCATCGCTCATCTCACCACGAATTCAGGAAAACTGTTATAGGACGTGGGCGGAGTGGCCCAATGGATTGACTGGCCCACGAGATTTTCACCCACTTAACGGCCGTTTTTCGTCGCACTTCCGCTCTTAATCTTTTTAGACGGACCCAAAGCATATGTTTTGGCCGAAGAACGTGCAATTTTTTCTTCGTGAACGCTGCCTTTGAAAGCAGTGTTCACGATAGATCTCGTTTTTGGGTTTCCAGCGTGAAACACTAAGCTGAGAGATGCTGGGCGAGATAAGGGCGGATATTCAGCGAAAACGGGCCAGAACTCGATAAAATCGGGCTTTTTCGATGGCTTATTGTGCATTATTTCCTGCAAATCCAGCCTGACCAATAGCGCGCGCTGGCGGAAACTAGCAGGGCGCGTAAGCTCGTCCGCGCCCTGAACCTGTACTTACATTACGTTATTTCAGCTTATTTTGAGCGCTTTCTTTCGTTTTTTTTCACTTGTCGATAGCTCACGACCGAACAACCCCATTCTTGAGTTGAACTTGACTACGATGTTCATGGTGAACTGCGATGGTTTAAGATCATCTTAACTTTATTTTGAGGGGGTTTACTACAGCCCACTGTCTTTAAAGGCAGTGTCCACGATAAATTTCGTTTTCAGTCTTCCGCAGGAAACCGAAAGGGGGTCTCACTGGAGCAGTAGGGGTGAAAAAAAACGAGTAAAAATGAGCCACAAAAAGCTTTTATTGACCCCGAGATTCGCTCGCGCTAGCCCTTTCCGCTCGCGGTCGAGTTTTCTGAAGAAGAGTTGGGCCCGCTTCTTGATTGGCATTGGAGCGCGAGCGCGGCTGAGCTTTAGCGTTGGGACGCATCTGCACACGCTGTCTATTTCAGGCCCATGCCCGCGCAACTCACTAAGATGTGGCTTTCAAGAAGAAGAACTAATTTTAGATGTTTCGCAGCGTTTTTCATGATTCTCCATGCACTGATGGAACAATCAGACACTGAACCTTCGTTTTCGGGTGGAATCTCAAAAACGATTTTTATCGTGGGTACTGCCTTCAAAGGCAATGTACACGATAAAAACCATGTCTGATTTTTTGGTGGAGATCGGCAGCTGCGGGGCCTAACGCTACCTTAACGCTAAAAAAACTAAGAAAAATGAGCTCGGGACGGTCCCCTACGGCCCCAAAATTGGACACCCGTCAGCTCCTCACACACCAGATGCACTTTCCACGCCCACCGACGTGAACAAATGAATGCTCGAGATTGTGAGATGAGCGATGGTTTCCGATCAATAGCCCCGTTCTTCCCTTTGATTCCAACTTCTCTCTTTACTCAGGTCAGCTCGCATATATCGGATTCAAAAGACGGAAGTTACAAGCCTCGGACCACTCGTCCACCATGTTTTCCCAGCTCAATTATTGAGGGACCATAACTCCGTTCCTAGAAGGTCTCGTACGATTTTAAAAACATCATTGGAATCAGCATGGAATCGTCTTTAAGATAGGCAAAAAAGCAGAGAATCGATTGTCATCGTGGACACTGCCTTTAAGGGCTCCACGCAACCCTTAGAGAAATAATTTGAGCCGCATCTACAGTAGCATTTTGGAAATCGTCAAAAGTCGTGTTTTGTCCTCACATTTTCCTCTGATGGAAATCTTTGAACGAATCCAGTTAAAGCTTCAGAAAAACGGCTAATAATTCTCGGATTCGTGATCAGCACACCAAATAACCCCCATGGGTATGTTTTAAAGACAGTGTTCACGATAAGAATCGTTTTTCTGCTTTTCCGCCCATCTTGAAGACGGTCCCATGCTGATCCCAATTATGTTTTTGGAACCGTACAAGACCTCCTAGGAACGGATTTATGGTCCCTCAGAAATTGGGCTAGGGAAGCATGGTGGACGGGTTGTCCGAGGCTTGTAACTTCCGTCTTTTGCAGCCGATGTATGCGAGCTGACCTGAGTAAAGAGAGAAGTTGAGAATGAAGGAAAGAACTGGGCTTTCGACCGGAAACCATCGATCATTTCACAATCTCGAGCATTCATTTGTTCAGGTCGGTGGGCGTGGAAAGTGCATCTGGGGTGTGACGAGCTGACGAGTGTCCAACTTTGGGGCCGTAGGGGACCGTTCCAAGCTCATTTTCTTAGTTTTTTAAACGTTAGGGTTGCGCTAGGCCTCGCAGCTGCCGATTTCCACCAAAAAAATCAGACATGGTTTTTATCGTGGACACTGCCTTTAAGTCAAGTCTGGAACATTTTTCTTTTGAGCTTTCAATACCCTCTATTCGATAAAGTAAACGTTAACCGACAATCGGTACAAGCTAAAAATGCTATTTCTCTGTTGAAAGTTCGGAAGATAAACCTTCACCCAAACTCGCCCAGGGTTTGTTTTCAGCGCCGAACACCATGATGAGTTCCGTTTACAGATTCCCGAAATATAACTGCGCGGTTTGAAAGGTACAATTGGTGTGGAAACCAGGGTAAAGCAACGTAAGCTTTTTTTAGAATGATTTTGGGCAGCTGCGAGGGCCACACATATTCGGACTCCTCATGCGGAAATGGTTCCAGATTATCACATTTATTTGAAATGGCCGAAATGGCTAAGTAGTATGTAGCTTACTTGTAAGAGAAAAAAAGGAGCCTAAACCATTCCCGAGGTAGCCATTTCCAAGTGAATCGTTTAGGAAAGGGACCATTGTTTCAGAGGGTTTTTTTAGAAAAAGGGTTTCGCGTAATCTTTCCGCTATACTCCGGTACTTCAAAGCCCTGCCTGCTTGAAGGTACATATTCTGAAACAAGATAGTTTTTCTACGAATACGCTGCCTTTAATGGGTTGACCCACCTTGGAACATCTTCATTTGCATCTTCATCTGCACTCAACCGCTCATTACGGGTTTAGTAGCAGCGGTTCGTGTTTAATAATAGGTTGCCGAAGGTGCCCTGCTAATGGACCGTGCTTCTCTCGTTACCCATTATTACGGTATCTGTCACTGGGTTATGAATTTCAGGTTACGGTAGTTACCCTTTCCCACTCTTCTTACCGATTTAGAGTTATTTTTGGCTGATTCTGACTTCCTTCTCGCTTCTGGACTTCCTTTGCAGACGTTTTCTAGAAAAAAAGGCACTAGAAATTTGCGGTCAGAAAATTGCGGAGATTGATCTCCTGAATTGGAGGTACATATTATGAGCCACCGCAAGAAGTTTTCATCCTGGAATGCGGATAGGACATCCGACAAGGTGATCTTTTCTTGCCGAGAAGGATATGCGTCGAAAACGGTACGGACGCGACTCGTAAAGCTACTTGATCATGAGCTTCTAGTGGAAGCTGAGAGAGCCGGAGCAAGAACTTTCTGAGGAGTCCGGTTGATAAAGTTCATAGAGAGATGCAGGCTAAACCTGTATTAATTTTAGGTAATTTAGCCATCTGCGGAGGCGTACTCCTGCTCTTCTTAGGAGATTTCCACAAGTTACATAGAGGTGCCGTTTCGGGGGGGGGGAAATCGAGTAGATTCTGTTTCGTTTTTCGATCCACTCAAAAGCAGTGTTCACGACAATCTTCAATTTTGAAGTTAATGGCTAAATCGATTCTTTGGCTCCGCGTACATAGGATCAAAATGACGAAAAAATCTAGAAAAACGCGCCTCAAGTACGCAAAATGCTCTACCCTCACCCCCCCCTCTGTACTCACACTGGAACTGTTTTTTGTGACAATGAAATCATTTGCGGACCGGTCCTTTGAAATTCTCCACTTTCTGTTGCTCCGTTCTTTGCTTCGGACCCTAACTAATGGTGTCTGTGATTCGGACCCTAACTAATGCTGTCTGTGAAAATATTCTTCCATTTTCGGTTAACCCTATTTCTCACCGGGGACAATCACCGAGAACATGTTCACACAGCCGTACAACTAGTCCAGACCAGAAAATAATCTCACTGAAGTAAGGCGTCTTAGTGCGTTTCTAGCCACTTCCTCGCAATTTGGGTAACATAATGGAAAACTCGGGAACGAAGATCATCGTAAACACTGCCTTTAAAGGCCGCAGACAAGCTCGAAAAAGTTGTTGAGATAACTACGCTATTTGGGTCGTATGGCCCCTAGTAGAACGCACACGCCGTTGGAAGCGTCAAAAACGAGGCAAAACTTTTAAATTTGAGCGATGCAAATCGAAAAATTTCTGCAACCCCGCCCCTGAGCTTCTGCAACCCCGCCCCAAAATACAAACTCGTCCAGATGGATAGTACTAATACGGTTCCTTTGGCTGGTTTTTGATGCTTCAAACGAGGTCAGCGTTCCAGTACAGGCTGTAGGAGTATATCGGCTTCTCTATATCAACCGTTTTCGTGCTAATATTCGCTGTTTCAACCGCGCGCCTTAAAACTCGTCCACTTTCACCTAATAACAAAGTAACCGTTATTCCTCTATTTGCACACAGTTTTCGTTCGTTTTTTCGTCAGTTCCTTATACAACCAGCTCCAAACCTTCAATTTATGTCATAAAATCGATACCATTTTTGAGCGTGTCTGCTGCCTTCAAAGGCACAGGACACCCAAAAAATTAATTTTCAGATTTCATGCTTATCTTGGAGAGAGTCACACGCTGATCACAGTGGTATCTCTGAAACGTCCAAAACCCCCCTCTGAACAGAGTTATGGCTCCTCAAAGATGCCTAGATTTTGAGGGTGAAAAAATGGTGGACGAGTTGTCTCAGGCTTGTATTTCTATTCATTCGCAAGCGTTGAGCGAGAGCGAGCCAGGATAAGGAGATAGCCCAGCAATGGACTGAAGAACGACGACTTGTTGAAATTCATCCACCCATCGAGCCGCTATCGAGTTCGAAAATCTGTTAGGGGGTCGGGCCTGTGGTGGTGAGCGAAGGGGGTCGGGACTGTGGTGGTCGCTTATATCTCGCTTATTCGGAGGAAATGAGATCTGGCATTTGGCACGTGTTATACAGGATGGGTCTTCTACACAATTACATGAAAATCTCAGAATGCATATCTGGTGCTGTACTGTGCCTTTGAAGGCACAGGACAACCAAAACATTAATTTTCAGGTTTGATGTTTATCTTGAGGAGAGCCACTCTCTGATCACAATAGTTTCTATGGATTCGTCCGAGACCCCCTTTGGAAAGAGTTTAGGCTTTTCAAAGGTGACTAGATTTTGAGGGTGAAAAATTGGTGGACAAGTTGTCTCAGACCTGTATTTCTCTTCATTCGCAATCGTTGCGCGAGAGTGAGCCACGATAAGGAGATAGCCCAGCAATGAACTGAAGAACGACGACTTGTTGGAATTCATCCATCCGTCGAGCCGCTATCGAGTTCGAAAATCTGTTAGGGGGTCGGGCCTGTGGTGGTGAGCGAAGGGGGTCGGGACTGTGGTGGTCGCTTATATCTCGCTTATTCGGAGGAAATGAGATCTGGCATTTGGCACGTGTTATACAGGATGGGTCTTCTACACAATTACATGAAAATCTCAGAATGCATATCTGGTGCTGTACTGTGCCTTTGAAGGCACAGGACAACCAAAACATTAATTTTCAGGTTTGATGTTTATCTTGAGGAGAGCCACTCTCTGATCACAATAGTTTCTATGGATTCGTCCGAGACTTGAAAAGAGTTTAGGCTTTTCAAAGGTGACTAGATTTTGAGGGTGAAAAATTGGTGGACAAGTTGTCTCAGACCTGTATTTCTCTTCATTCGCAATCGTTGCGCGAGAGTGAGCCACGATAAGGAGATAGCCCAGCAATGAACTGAAGAACGACGACTTGTTGGAATTCATCCATCCGTCGAGCCGCTATCGAGTTCGAAAATCAGTTAGGGGGTCGTTCCTGTGGTGGTGAGCGAAGGGGGTCGGGCCTGTGGTGGTCGCTTATATCTTTATTATATGGAGGAATTGAGATCTCGTATTTGGCACGTGCTATACAGGAATAGTCGTCTACACAATTACACGAAAATCGCAAAATTCATATCTGAGGGTGTACTGTGCCTCTCAAGGCAGTGTTCAAGATGATTTTCGTATTCAAGTTATCTGCTCAAAGTACACAATTGGCCACCGAGTGTTACCAAAATCAAAAAGAAACGGCGGAAAACGCACTAAAACGCCTTATTTCAGTATATTCTCTGGCCTGGATTAGTTGTCCGTTTGGATGAACATTTCCACGGCGGTTGTCACCGATGGAGAATGAGGCTAACTGGAACTGGAGGAATATGTTAGAGAAAACAGTGCTATTTAGGAACCGAAGGGAACAACGGAGCAACAGGGAGTAGGGAATTGCAAAAGGCGGGTCCACCAAAGATTCCCTTGTCACAACGAACAGTTCTTGTGAGAGTAGAGAGGCGGGGGAGAGTAAAGTATTTCGTGCCCTTCTCATGCGTTTTTCTCGATTTCTTCGCAATTGCAGTCCTATCCGAGGGCAAAACATTCAATTTAACGAATATTCTCAAAATCGAAGATTATCGCAAACACTGCCTTTATGCTTCTTCCAACACTCAAGTTTTGGTGGTCTGCAGAAAAACCATTATGTTTCTCTTCCCTGTCCGCTTTTCGAGTGGACCGAGAATCTAGAGTAACGAATAACTTTCTCAACAACACCAATCAAGATCCCTGCTTGACCCCTAAACGTGGATTTGCTCATGAGTGGAATCCGGAAATGTCTGAGTGACCTGAATCGTCCATAGCGATGTTCACGTGGGCGTGAGCTCACACCTCGACGCTAATCCTGTTTGAGTAACCTCTTCAGTGCAAACAGGAGCACTTTGGTCCGTAGTTGCACACGAAGCAACTATTGCAGACTTCTTTTCGATACTTTCTGCTGTCAGAGAGTTCAGATTCGGGATGGCGCTCAAAACGAGTGAGCAAAGAAAATCATTTCAGCTTATTCCGGGTCGAGCAATACTAAGTAAGATCTGATGCATGCCTAAAGAGCTCTCAATTTGATTGTGACCAGCGGCGAGTTCTTTTGTTGAAACATCCTTATCACCAATTATATGTCAAGACAGTGCTCATGATGAATCTCGTTTTTGTGTTTTCAGTGTGAAACACAGATGCTGAGGGGGATAGGGTCGGAAGAAAGGCAGCGAAAACGGGCCAGAAATCGATAAAGCGGCCACGTAGTGAAGATTTCGTTAGCCCAGTATGTCTGCCGAGCCCGCTCCGCCCACCGTTTTGGCGAGCTTGTGGCGCAGCGGAAGTTTTCGATGGCTAATCGTCAAGCAACTCTTCCAAATCAGGCGCGATTGATCCGCGCACAATTCGCATTAGCGCGCGTCTCCGGAAACTAGCAGGGCGCGCAAGCTCGTCCGCGCCCTGAACCTATAAATGCGTAAAAAACTGCTATTTTAGTTTATTGTGAGCGCTTTTCTTTGCTGTCTCGTCACTGTTCGATAGCTCACCACCAGACAGCACCATTTTTGAGTCAACTCGAATACGATATTCATCGAAAACACTGCCTTTTACCGAGCCCCACCGCCGCGGTGATAGTCGAAAGCGAATGTTTCAGCGATTACTTAGCCGATTATGCTCTTGCTACTAGTAGAAAATTGCAAGTGTTCCCAGCCAAAAGTCATATACCCAAAGATCATAGGCTCAAATATGGGTGTTCATAGTAGTAAATGCCCGTTGTAAAGACTAGAAACGATTCTCTACTCTACCTACGCATACGCACGTAGAAGTAGTCAATTTGGCTCCAAAAATGGGGATAATATCACTCACAAATACAAAACTGCAGAAAAAATTCAATCGAGAGAGTCTTTCTGCCACCCGCATTGTTTCGAAAGTTCAGCTCCTAGCTCCATACATCTGGCATGCAGAACACGCAATCATCTCACCCCTCAAGTGCCTTGATTTTTCACGCTCTCTATTTACCATAGACATACGTAGTATGTGTGGTCAATGGAGTGCGAAGGTTTGTCTCTGGCACATAGTAAGGGGGTATGCGCTCGCTGCGTGACCGGGCAGGCTGTATGTTTGACGAGATTATCTTATGTGTATCATTGCTACGACGCAACTATTGCCAAGGTAATATACTAGATCGGGTGATGGATAGGTGTACTGAAGAGGGCGCAGGGGTAGAAAGAGAAATATGAAGATCGCAGAAGCTCCTTTTTGATCAAAATGATATTTTCCAGTCATTTTGTCAGGATTTCAAAAAACTCGTCAGCATGAGTTCAAAAGAAACCTGACTTTTCGAAAAAATAGAAAAAAAAACCTCTGTACGCATAAATACCGCATACAACGGCCTTACTAGGGAAGCATCATAATCGATCTGGCCGTTTGGAACGAATAATATTCCAATTAGGTGTGCTTCTAAGAATGACTTCTAACCTGAATTCGCAGCTGCAGAGGAAAGCTTCTAGCCGGGTTATAGTGGAGTTTTCTCAGTAGAGCGAAAAGGTACTAAGGGTGCCATCAAGAATTTTTTTTCCAAGAACCCCTACAGACCCCCTACAAAGAAGTATCGAGAAAAATTTGGGAATTCTCATATTTCGCATTTTGCCTCAAAATATTGTCCCAATGAGAGGCTTCAAACCAAACCTGAAGAAGTGTCGGTTCAAAGGCAGTGTTCACGATGATTTTCGTTCCGGAGTTTTCCACTCAAAACGATGCGCTGCCCACCAAGTGTTCCCAAAATTACGAAGAAATGGCGAGAAACGCACTAAAACGTCTTATTTCGGTGACATTATCTTCCGACCAGTGCTAGTTGCCCGCTTGGATGAACATGTTCACGGTAGTTGTCAGCGATGAAAATTCGGGATAATCTTGAATGGAAGAATATTTTAGGCAAAACAGTTTTAGATATTGTCCAGAGGAAAGAACGGAGCAACAGAAAGTAGAGTATTGCAAAAGACGGGTCCACGAAAGATTCCATTGCCACAACGAACAGTTCCTGTGAGAGTAAAGAGGCGTGATGAGAGTAGATGATTTCGTGCCCTTCTTGTGCGTTTTTCTCGATTTCTTACTCATTTCACTTCTACCCGGGAGCCAAGTAATCGATTTAGCTATCAATCTCAAAATCGAAGAGTATCGTGAACACTGCCTTTAAATCCAGAGCATTTTTTCCTAAGCACCCTGAAAATGGCCTGAAGCCTAGTAAATGGGCTCACCCAACTGAGAAAAACCTTTTCGATAGTAATTCGGCATTTCTAATTGAAGTACATATATGTATTTCGTGAAGCAGCTTCATCATCCAATAGTACTCCTATAGTTTGGAATTCATAGGCTGGATACTTGTTACACATAACTGTGTGCATTCGCATTTTTCTAGTAAAAGAAGCGCTAAATTTCACTGGAACCGTAACAAAAGAGGTATATTTCTGAAAAACTTGCCGCAGAAACAATTTGTATATGGTCTTTGTCGTCCAACTGGGGAACCGCTACGGTGATTGGCGGGAAAAGTTGCATGCGGGGAAACGATGAGAAGATGGTAATGTTGGGAGTGAATCGTGTGAATTCCGTCCCAAAAACCAAAAGTTGAAGAGAAAATAGTAAAAACTCCTGAATTTATCGGCTACCAAGTATACCATGGCGACTCAAATTTTTTTTCGAATAATCGAGTTTTCGACTACCTCGGCTTTTCAAAATTTTAAATAATCGAGTTTCCGATTAACTCGGTTTTTCAAAATCCCGAATAATTGAGTGGCCGAATTACTTGATGTCGACTTTCTCTGTAGACACCAAAACTCGCTGACTGGACCCGACATAAGTATGTATACTACCAGGAGAGGGTATTGTATCTACCTTGGGGTCACACACAGTAGCCCGTTTGGCTGCGCGTCCAATATGTAGCTGGGAGCGGCTTTCTAATTGAATGAAATGAACGATACACAGAGACCTTCACCTGCCATTGACCTTTAATTGACAAACCCCTTCAAAAACTGTGTGTGCATCAAACGTGTAGTCAAATGTTAGGCACTAGATTAACACCAGTTTGCACAGGTGGTGTCTTTGAGCATGCCGCGCTAACCTAAAAGGTTAGCCTAACCTTTGAAGACCGATACCTCTTTCGACACACCACAAATACATTTATGACATCATTCATGCAACCCCTCAATAAGAAGTGTTTTCAAACTTCAACAACCGAACTGGTGCGACATAATGGAGGAAAACACAACAATTTGAAGGTCTTATGAGTCGATCCTTTGATTGCTCTCCGTCCCGCCACGATTGCTTCGGAGTACGGTACCGCAAGCAGTCTGAAATTGAAAGCACTCGTAAACATAATGATTTGCGGAAGGTGAGTTTAGAGTGTTGTTCGCCATTTTGGTGTCCCGGAAGGTTACGGTGGCTTTACTGTACTTAGTTCAAAGGTTCATATCTTACATACACATCATTTATCTTACATAAAATATCCCCCAACATCACCCTGGTGAAAGTTTCGACCACATCTCGGACATTGATCTACTACGGTACACCTGACACAGCCGTAATAATTCGAAAAACGGATCACGATCATCAGACTGTTCAGGTATATAGATTTCATCTGAGCTCAAAGCAATAGAAGAGTACACTAGAGCTTTTGAAGATCCCTTCTATAGCCCGTAGAAGGGCTAAGTGCAAGTCAGAGCTGTAGAGGCGCACCTCTCAGCTGTTCACATTACGCAATATGTTGATCAGAATCACCTACAAATGACGTGTCACGCGTATTATCGCACTAATCAGGCTGCGCTAATTATATGTCTTTTGTTTTAGAGGACAAATCGCTTCCGTATGAGGACGTTCGCTGGCATGGTGTAGATCACTGATTTTTTTTAAAATTCAATT
Source organism: Aplectana chamaeleonis (assembly GCA_029168955.1). Lineage (NCBI taxonomy): Eukaryota > Metazoa > Nematoda > Chromadorea > Rhabditida > Cosmocercidae > Aplectana > Aplectana chamaeleonis. The sequence goes on from JAPDOI010000516.1 coordinate 316,219, forward strand.
CGAAACAAAACTTCACTCATAATTTTACCATCAGAAAATGTAGAGCGTACGGTAAAGCCCTAAAAAAGCCCCACAGGTTTGTTACAACACCGGATTTGGTCAGAAAGCTTATGAGGACCCGTTTTCGCGTCTTTCTCGCACTTTTTGAATAACTCGCTTCAAACTCAACATGAACAAAACTAAGTAGGAAAACGTTCATGATCCTGACGTTAAGGGCTACTCAATGGTGTAACGGTTACTATATTTGGTGCTGTTTACACAAGGTGCTGAGTTGATTGCAAAACGTTTGGCTGAGATTGAACCAGCATATTTCCTGCCCGGCGAAGCGCCTTATCGCATTGAACCACCGCAGCTCCAGCGCCGCTATCACTCAGCTGCTCGGTAAAACTTTACCGAAGCAATCATCCGTTATTCCCCCTAACGGGATGTAACGGGTATACCGTTATGCGCAGTGCGATACGGCGCTCCCCTGGAGGGGGAATATGCTGACTGAATCTCTCCCGGATGCAAACGTTTTGCGATCAACATAGCACCGTGTGCAAGAACACCTTGAAGGCAGTAATTATTACGGTTTTCTCCCGAGTTTTTCGCTTCGGTCTCCAAGTGTTACCAAAATTACGAAGAAACTGCGAGAAACGCATTAAAACGTCGCATTTCAGTGACATTATTCTGTGACATGGACTAGTTGTCCGGTTGTATGAACATGTTTATGGTAGTTGTCACCGGTGGAAAATTGGGTCAATTAAAAATAGAATAATTCTTAATGCCGAGCAGGATTAGTTAGGGTCCTAAGGAAAGAACGGAGCGTTAAAGAGTAGAGAATCGCAAAGGACGGGTCCACAAAAGATTTCATTGTCACAACAAACACTTCCTGTGATACTTACTTAAGAGGCGGGGTGATACTTAGGCGTTTCGTGTACTTCTGGTTACGTCATTTTGCTTCCACCCGGGCCCACTTATTCAATATAGCGGTTACGTCCTTTTACTTCTACCCGGGCCCACTTATTCAATATAGCGAATAATCTCAGAATTGAAGATTATCGTGAACACTGCCTTTAATGTGTACTGCGACGTTGATGGCAGTGTTCACGATGATTATCAAACTCGAGTTCGACCAGACAGAAAATGTTATCGTTTTGTCGTGAGGTAACTAATAGTAAACAAACAGGGAAGAAAAACGTTTAGATTAAGCTAAAGTAACGTTCTCGAACGTTCAGGGCGTGGACGAGTTAACGGGTCCTGCTAATTTCCGCAAGCGCGCGCTAAATGCGAAATGTGCGCAAATCGATCAGACTGGAACGGCAGAGTTGCTTGTCAATTTGCCATCGGCAACGTCCCCAGCGCCACAAGCTCGTCCGAATGGGGGGGGGGCGGACCGGGCTAAGCAGGCGTACTGGGATACATTTCGAGGCCGTTTTTATCGACTTCTGGCCCGTTTTCGCTGCTGTCTTCGACCCTATCCCCTCCAGCATCTGCCAGCTTAGCGTTTCTTACTGAAACTTCAAGAAAGAGATTCATCGTGGACACTGCCTTTGAACTGCAGCACAAGGGAAACAACAATGAAAATTATATTTGGGGCGCTCAACACGATTATGAAGTCCATTTTCAGTTTTGAGAAAGATTAAGGTAGGCTACGATGGACATATTGAAAATTGACTGTTGTGACACACCAGTAAACGACTTTATATGCGTTCCATAAAACAAAGGGCAGCTATAAAGATCAAATTCGAATTTTCGTAAAAAATTGATCCTATATGGTTGGATATCGTTCGACATAGACTCTTTCTCCCCGTAAACTCTCCTTGTAAGAACAGCAATGAGTACAGAAATTTGATCACAGAATTCTTTCACATTTGCACAAAAATTTCGTTCATGTTTTGCTGTAAAATTTAACAATTTTCAAAAATGCTGTCATAGAAAGGAAATTTCTAGCAAAATTATCACGACCGCAGAAGCCATGACCCCTGGTTTCTGCGCGTAGTGACAGCCGCAAGCGTCTTCGCCGCTGTCACTGTTGTCGCCGTCGATGTCATAAAACTTCCGTTCGCGCACTCTATACGGTCATTAATCACCGTAATCCTTGCGTGGATACTGTGTTTACAACTTCTATCGCAAGTTTGATGATGGATGATGATGATGATGACAGTTAATAGGGTGTCCTCTCCTCAACTCTACCAGAACAGGACCCCAGAGACGCACTGTAAATGTAAACGGGAAATCCTTTAATTGCCAGCCGGACATCATCGCGACGTCGTTAGCGTTTTTACGACAAACCACATCGCTCTTCATCGCCTCCGTACGCGCACGTAATTGCGTGTCGATTACGATGCACTTTTAGGTAGTTCATGTTTATTCTAACGGAACTGAGTTCGATAGATTTTCCGCGCAGTTGCGCATTCGTGATCAACACCATCAAACGCGGTGTCCACGATGAGAGTGGTTTTTGGTTTCCCACTAAAAATCAAAATGTCGGGGGCTTATTGATACAATTTTGACGAAAAAATGAACGAAAACAAGCCCGAAATAACCCTTCACGCCTCAGATTTTCGCTCACGCTAGGCTTTGGGCGTCGTTTATACTCCCGCCGCTGCGCGGCACGGCACAATGCATCTCTGTGATAATGATCTGGCAGCGCGGCGCGATCGATATTACAGAAATGCACTGTGCCGCGCCGCTCGGCAGCGGGAGTATAACCTTACGCTCGCTGTCGGGTTTTCTCAATTCAAAATAGGCAATTCCACATCTTTTCGCGAGAACAATATTCGAAACACTTCCTTTTCACAGAAACCTGGTTGCCTAATCTTCATTAAAAACCAGTAATACAATAAAGAATTTGTAGTTCCCAAAATTAGAAAAAAAATTTGAACTACCCAGTAAACATAATTTAATAAAGGCATCGTAGGCACTGGAAGTCAGTTACAATTTTTTTCGTGTAAAAGCAAACCATTCGGGCTAGCCGGCGTCACCCACGGAACTTGAGGCTCCAAAAATGAACACACTAAAAGGTATGACCACTTGAAAACTACTGTATTCATACTCGTTTTTCTTCACAGAGGAAGATATTACAGGGGGTCAGTAGACATTTTCGTTAACTAAAGAGGCCAAGCTATACAAAAACATGAAAAAATAATATATGGTTTTCTGCGCGGACGGTGCCTTTGAAGGGTAACTTGACTTACTGGACTTAATCGGTTGGCTTTCGCCTGACGCGGTCATTCCGCATCTTCACCGAGGTGTGCCGTCCTAGTAGTCAGCCGTGTCCATTTTTCACGGTCTTCAGCCACAATTTGAACACATTTCATCCAGCTGTCACTATTCCATTTCCTGCGAAACGAAACATCGCGCCTGAACTGTCTTTCGATGCCGAGTGGCTTCAAATCCTCTTTAACCACATCCGTCCACAACTTTCGCCTACGCCCAGGAGGCCATTTCCAGACAGGATTTGGAAGCATTCTTAAAGCGTGTTGAACGAGACGATCCGGCGTTCTTCTTAGTATATGCCCGAGCAGTCGAAGTCGACTTTCCATTGCTGCTTGAGATGGCGTTAGGAGATGCTGGCACCTTCCTCGTGTCAAGCGTTGATGTACTGCGTCGATTTCCATGTAAAGGTCTTCGTTATGGCGTACACGCGGCCAGAAATATACAAGCAAACGCCTAAAAAGCTTCCTCTCCGTGCAATCCAATCTTTCCATCTGCGTCTTCGGTGCTGCCCACGTCTCCGATCCGTACATCATGATAGGGCGAATAGCGGATAGGTAGACGCGCAACTTGACTTCCTTCGCGATGGTGGTAGACCACAAGCACTTGGTTAGAGAATTAAATGCAGACGTAGCTTTCGCACATCGTTGTCGAATATCCCCTGCATAACTACCATCGTTCTTCAGCAAACAGCCCAAATAACAGAAATCGTCCACCAGTTCGATACGTTGTCCGTTCACACAAACTCCCGTTGAAGGCCTCTGAGAGACCCACATCTGCTTGCATTTGTCGGGACGAAGACGAAGTCCATAGGCTGCGGCATACTCCGAAAGGTAACAATCTGGTAAAACCCAAGATTGGGTCAACAAAGTAAAACAATTCGAAAAAAGTCACAGAGTAAACTCGAACACAATAAAAATACGAGTAAAACAACTGCGCTGGACGTCTACCTTCAGCTGGTTCTGTTTCCGCGCAGACCCGTCCGGATTCTCGTCCACACGCAAAATCCTTAGCAGCGAAGAAAGCATCAGTTCCAGTTGTTTTTAAAGAGTTTTCTTTCAGTTTATCTTCAGCATTGGGTTAAACGGACCCTATGCCCACTACTTTCGGGAAAACTCTGGAGGCGTTTTTATAAGACATTCAGGACGTAGGCTGGGATTAAGAATAGCTTTCGGCTTCTGCTAACAAATGGGGACGATATTGTCGAAGCCTAAGGCGGCGTTCAGAGTTTTCGCGGCGCGACGCAATGGCACATGTCAGCGCGACGCGAAAATTGCGTCGCGCGGAAATCAAGGTGTGAACGACGCGCGAAAGCTAGGCGACTACGCGCAATTGCGTAATTTCCGCAATTTTCCGTACCCAAGCAAAACTAATAAATATTTGATCTTATTCTGTCTATTTAGGTGTAATGTACCTTTTTTATTTTTTATCCGTATTATTATGGCACATTTTTGTTTTCGGCGACAACTTGCTTTTTTAATGACGAAACAATCAAAAAGACATCGGGAGCAAATGATGCATAGAATTTTTTTGGAGTTGATAGTACAGAATAGGGATGTTACGGTGAAATGAGGCCGAATTATGCTTGCGTCGTTTGTAAACCGTAAAAAAACTTTATAGCTCATCAACTCTTTGAAACCATCACCCTCATCACAATGTCCTTTAAATATGCAGACTAAGTTGTTTGCAGTATCATCTGAGAACAATACAATAATCCATAACAATTTCAATCAACCTAGTCTTTGAAAAGGCTTGAGAAAATTAGAATACGCCCCTTGAGTTCCTGATGATGCAAGAAGAAATGAAGACAATCGCATCGCAACCATCGCATTGCAACGCGACGCGATGGCCGCGGAGCGATTATAATTTGCGCGTCAAATTCGATGTATCGCGCCTCTTCAGCGACGACGCGACGCGACGTCGCTTGATCGATACGTAGGCTAATCATAACTTCGCGTCGCGCCGAAAATGAACTCTAGACGCCGCCTAAGACTAGAACTGGCAACTGGATCAGTCGCTTCTCATATGGAGCACTTTGAAGCGCTTCTAGTACTTTGTTTTCGGGCCTTTTCCTAGGGAAAAGTTACAACTCGTCGTGGCTTCAGAATTCTAAATCTCCAAGTCCAAAAATAGTTGGAATTATACCTTGAATAAGCGTTCGCTAAGTCAAGTGGCTCTTGGCTGGGAGGCAATGGAACAGCCAATAGCCTACTGCAACGGGTAATGGACACTTCATGAATTTTCCTAAAGGATCCTAGGATGGGCTGGAATAATTGACTTTCCTGGGAGAGGGTCTCACCCTGAATGATGCGGGATAAAATGTCGGAATCCATACCCTTGAACGGAAGTAAACTCGTTAATGTCTCGATTCCAATTTCGATGTAGGATTTTCTGAATTTTTAATAAAAAACAGCATTTTCGAGTTGTTCAAGATTACGTAAGAGCTATTTATTACCCTTTACATCATCCAATTAGGCACGTCCCTGAGTTGACCTCATTGGTGTGCATTTCGAATGTATCAAGTATCATGTGAGATGTATGCAAATTGCTATGATGTAACGCTCACTGCTTACACCTGGCCCGGCAAGAGGGCCATCCGGCTCCCTCACCATTACATAACATGGTCCGTAGCTATTTCCGGATTATAACCGTCTGTTTCGCGTCATACTGGGTTACTGTTTACCATCAATAACTGCACATTGTTCAAACAGCCGTCTAATAGGATTTTATGGATTTTCGATAACAGCGAGGAAAAAATCGGCTTCATATTTTATGGTATGAGAGAAGAATCTGTTTCGTGGTTCAAAACGAGAGTACTTATATTTACAACAATTTTTCTTGGCTTTTGTTTCTGGAGACTTGACCAGATCTCTTTATAACGCTTCTTTCGCTTCATATAGAAATACAGTAAAAGGCATAATTTTTGCGTTTTTGACGAAAAAAAATCGCAAAAATGCGTTTTCTTCTCCCTTTTGTCATATGGTTCATGATGGTCAGTCTGGAAATCTAAAGAGAACATGTTTTTCGGCTTACTTTTTTTCAAAGCATGTAAGCATGATAACATGGACACATTCGCCCATGAATCCCTTAAAGGCAGTGGTCACGATGAATAGCGTTATTGGAAAAACTACAAAAATCAGCTTATATTTAAAACAGCTCAAAAACTATGAAGGTAGCGCGGTGAAAAACGGGCTAGAATTAGAGTTATTAAGACCCTAAATTTCCAGTTCCTGCACACGTGTACTGTGCTTATCTGGGCCAAATTTCGGTCCGCAATTGCGTCTCGACACGCTTTGCGGCCGCACGCGCCCGAGTCAGTCGAGTTTCCAGCGCAAAAGCCGCCTCGATGTGGCCTTTTAAACAATTTTCTCCAATTCTTCTTAGTTTCCAGTCTTCAAAACCCACCTAGGGTCAGCAGATCGGTGGCTACGGGTCTGGAAACTCTTTTGACTCGGGAGCGTGCTGCCGCAAAGCGTGTCGAGACGCAATGGCGGACCGAAATTTGGCCCAGATAAGCACAGTACAGAAAGATCACAGTCTCATGTCAAGCATTCAAAAATCATCGGCACTCAGAGGAAGAAATAAATGCAAATTTACCTAATAAAACAGTTGAACAATGAAAGCAAGCACTTCAATCAATGTTTTTGACTAGATGTGTACATAAATCCGATGGTTCATTGATTGAAATTCAATTTCAAGCCAGCTGATGTTCTTTGTATTTGAGATCATCGATGCCGATGATGTGGAGTGGGCTCGTCCACCATCAAAAGACAAGAAAGTTCAGGCTTCGAATTTGGCCCAGAACAGCTATTTTTTCGCGATTTTTTCTTATAAGTGCTGCTTCTCTATACCCAGAAAAAGGTTTAGAGAGGAAAAGAAGACGAGCATGTTTGATCGCGGCCACTGCCTTTAATTGCGAAATCGCGTTTTACGCGTGTTTCTGGTTGATTGTTTCATGTAAAGTTTTGTCTACATATCTTGTTGAAGGGTAAGCCGTGTGCCATTCCAGAAGAAAGGGCACATGATGCTGATTCCCCATATCTCATTAGATTCCCAAATGGACATTTTGAACAGAGTTGTGGAAGAAGGGCGATATAAAGCTCTTTCTTGCGTTTTTTTTCACCGGAAACGTGAAAAATATGACCTGTCTTGTAGTAATTTCAGCGCCCATGTATCGTCTGCTTTGGTGCCAAACTTACTCTGTTCCTTCGCGCGGCTTTGCCGTGCTAGAGTAGAAACAGCGAGAGAGTGTGGGGAAGAAGGAGACGCAGCATACGCGCGCAGACGCATGCGATGAATAGAAACAAAGTTTACTCCGAAACAGAGGATTGGCCGAGAGCAAACTTGGCGCGACCAGCGACAGCGGCAGTGCATACCAGACATATCGATTTTCGGTCGATATTGATGGTAAGCATTGCGTCGCGTCACTCGTCGCTGTAAGTATGATCCCGGCTATACAGTAGGGAGAGATCGCACCAATACATTGCGTTCCTTATTGAAGTCCGCCCGAATGACACTGTCCTCCCACGCGGCTCGCGTGCGCGTCGAGCAGCCATCGCCGCGGCACTTATTTGACGCATAAATCGATTATTAGGTGTATTGGATTAATAGTGATTAATATGTCACTTTGCTGTTTCAAGGCGTGGATAGGCCCTTCCTTAAAAATAATAGTTGCGACGGCCACTTCACACGCATGCCAACCGCTTGGGCGGACCATCTATGTAATTCGGACAGACTTTATGTGTTGGCGCAAACTCGGTGCACGTGCGCATGTGAACACCGGGCTTGTGCCCACTCACAATAAGGAACGCAAAGTGTCAATGCGATCAGTGCCGACTGTAAAGTCGGTAGGTGTGCGTATCAAACGGCCGTCGCGAAGCTACTTTTCAGACCTGTCAATCAATTAGCGTGATTTTTAGACACACACTCATTAATACAACGGTCAGGTGTCCGGAGCCGTGGAAAGGCCTGTCCGGAAAATTCCCTGATAGCAGCCGTTTGATACGCACGCCGACCGCGTGTGCGGACAATCTCACTCAGACAGACTTTAGGTCTGTCAGGGAGCCTAGAAGTTTCGGCAAAAAAAGCCCTACTTTGTTTTAAGCCCCGAAATGCACATGTTTAAGTTCAAATTTAATCCTGGGAGAATGTATGGAGCATACGAAGCTGGGAATTGTAACATTCATGTTCCCTAAAAACCAATTTCATTGAAACGATAATATCTGACTGACGTGTTGACAAACTATATCACCTGATTTGACGTAGTTTGCTAAAAAGTCAGCTTAAGATAACGATGGTTTTTTTTACATGCCGCACACAATAGACATCAAAGTATCATACCGTATCCTTGCGTGTAAACGATTTACTCACCATGGAATTTTTGAAGATTGAAAAATCTGTGAGTTATTTGCTAGTCAATGACTGATGATTGAGGAGCAACGGCTAGTTATTCCCTTACTCCGAGAAAAGTTCACGTGGAGCCCCCAGAAGTTGAGCTCCAAGCGTGGTCATAATGTGGGGCGATTATGTTCTATTATGGGGCACAGCATGAGTGTTATGGGGCGATAGGCGCGCCGCCTCACTCACCGCCACACGGATCCTGCTTAGGCCTCATAATAGCTCAAAAAAGCCCGTCGTTACCTTTTAAAGGTCCCATTATCTACATCACCTGCGAATCGCGATATTCAAGCTCGAAAGAGTGGAGGCTTTGTGGGAATGGGGGGGGGCATAGAAGTATGTGTTGGGGGCGATTGTGGGCATGTTTAAAGGCAGTGTTCACAATAAAAATCGTTTCTCTGTTTTTCCGCCCATCTTGAAAACGGTCCCATGCTGATTCCAATGATATCCCTGGAATAGTACAAGACCCCCTGGAAACGGAGTTATGGCTGTTCGAAATTCAGCAAGGGAAAAATGTGGACGAGTTGTCCGAGACTTGTAACTCCCGTTTTTTGCGGCCGATGTGTGCGAGCTGACCTGACTAAAGAGAGACGTTGAGAATGAAGGGAAGAACGGGGTATTTGATCGGAAACCATCGCCCATTTAACCACAAATTCAGGGGAACTTTTATAGGACGTGGGCGGAGTGGCCCAATGGGTCGGCTGGCCCACGAGATTTTCATCCACTTACCGGCCGTTTTTCGTCGCACTTCCGTTCTTAATCTTCTTAGAGGGACCCAAAGCTTACGTTTAAGCCAAAAAAAGGGGAAACTTTTTCTTCGTGAACACTGCCTTTAAGAAGTCGATTGGTTCCGCACGCCAATCGCCCCTAATACCAGGGTATGCCTAATAAGAGATGATCGCTCAGCAAAATAAGTACCTTACCAGCTCTAGTAACTCGTAAGGCTATTCTGTGGATGGCTCAGATAAACCCAATGTTGGCTTCGAATTGACTTTTGTAATGCGGCTACTACGAGCCAAGGGCCCAGTTGTGCCTCATCGATGAGAATTCCATCACAATGTAAACCTAAAAACTGTCAGTGTAGAACTCATGAACATGGCCTTTATGTGCCCATGAGTCCAACGGCTTTGTTTCAAAGCCTAACTACTTTCGGGGCATTGGAAAGATTTCAGAATGAATTCTGTGGGTTTCCCGAATGACCAAGATTTTTTCGTTCTAGCTTCAATGTGTAACCATATGAGGTTTTTTTTTGTTGGAACTTATTTTTTAAACGGAAAGAGAAGGCTGGGAACAAGTAAAGTAAAGAGACGGTCAGCGGAAATATGGGGTATGCGACTATAACCAGAAATCGAAATGACTTACGGACCAATTAAAACTGTATGCTCATTAAAAATGTTTTTTTTACAAGTGACACTGTGATTTTTGAGGAAAAAAAACTGAATCGCTATTCCCCTTTCTTGGCAGGGCCAGAACCGCGCACATACTCTCAATGCTTTTTACCTGACATAACCTATCTTAGTGTTTCGTCGACAAATGGATCTCAAATTCATGTCGGATGTCCCAAATAACACCCACACAGAAATTTTGAGACAAATCTGACACCTCGACCAAATTACCGTATACCCACCGTTACATACAGTAATCCGAGGAAAATTGCTGAACGGTCCACGGATTGTAGCCCAAATGACCCTTATGAAGGAGTGTTAAAGACACTGTTCGCGATAAACTTCATCCTTTAATTTTTCATGACAAAGCTTCTCGTGGTTCTCAGAAGCAGAACAGCCTCGAAAAAACGGGACGAAAAGCTACCTAGGAGCCGCAAAACGGCTTAGAAAAGTGGGCAAACCCCGCCGTTGTGGGCAAGTCCCGCCCCTTTCCGCCCCTCGACTTGAACAAAGGAACACTCGAAATCGTGAGTTGAGCGATGGTTTCCGATCAAAAGCCCCGTTCTTCCCTTCATTCTCAACTTCTCTCTTTACTCAGGTCAGCTCGCATACATCGGCTGCAAAAGAAGGAAAATACAAGCCTCGGACAACTCGTCCACCATTTTCCCTAGCACAATTTTTGAGGGACCATACCTCCATTCCCAGAAGGTCTTATACGATTCCAGAAGCATCATTGGAATCCGAAAGGGACCGATTTCAGAACAGAAAAGCGATTTTCATCGCGAACAGTGCCTTTAAGGCGATTTCGTCGAAGCATTCTCGAAACGTCAAAAGTCGCGTTTGGCCCTCGGAATTTCCCAAATTCTGAATCTTCGGACCAAAGCAGCCGAAATTTTTGAAAAACCGACAAATGGACCTCAGTTTTGTAATCAGCGCCCAAAAGAATCCCTGGAAAAAATTTCTAGCTGAATCTGGAGCAGTTTTTTTTCTTTGAACATCCTAATAATTGCCATTCGTATACACCAGGGATGAGCAGAAATTTTTCTCTGAATTTTGGAAATCGGAAATTTGAAGAACTTTCTCAATTTCGAAAATCGGAAATTCGTTCAACGAAGTTATTAACCTTCCCTGGTGACTGAGCCTACCGAAATAATTGAACAATTACGCTGTGTAGGTATCAAGATAAGTATTTCATTTTACCACAACTCTGAGTTCAGCCTCTCTCAAGAAGAGCTCAATCTCACTGGGTTCTCATATTCTTTGAGCAGAGTCAACAACTATAACAACTACACAAAATCGGTTATTTCCCAATTTTCCCCCCATTTTCAGCTTTTTTTGCGGAAATCGGAAATCGGAAGGTCAAAAACCATCGGAAATCGGAAATAGGTGGTCCGCTCATCCCTGTTGTACACTTTTTCTCTTCGCAAAGCTATAAAAATCCCTTTTTTGGAAATCTTCGGTAAATCTCTGATGCATTTAGGAAATTTCGCTGAAGGATTATTGATACACAGAATTATGCCGACAAAATCCAGAACATCTTCTATACCATCGGGGTGTACGATAAACAAGCCCTAGTAAGATCAAATCACTTTCGGTTATCTGGTCAAATAATCGCAAGCATATGTGGAAAAAGTTTCGAATATACATTTTTCCTCGCAAGATTTCCACTAGATCCCTCCTTTCCCCTCCCTAGAATTCCCTCCGGTGAGGTCCTGAGATGAGATCGATTCCGCTTCGTGCCACGTTACGTTACAGTAATCCGGGTCTGAAGATGGCCAATTTTCCCACGCGGCAAATGGCTCCCGGCCAAACATTTGCATAAGGAAAGCCAGCTGACTGCAGTCAGCACCAACACCACAACCAGCAGCAGCAGTCAACCTCATCAATTCATTCGCGCTCCAAGAGGGCAATGGGTGATTGCGAAGGCTTTTTTACCCACTAAGTGCTCGGACATACTCATTATTCGAATGGCCACAGCCATCCGCCGGTGGATGGGATCTGAGCGGGCCGCCCGCCACGATAGGGCGGATATGCTAATTAACTGATGGAATGGAGATGGATGAGGTGGCGAGCGGCGGAAGTTCTCCATGACCAGCTTTGCGCAGAAAAATGGTGGTTTCAATGGGTCAAAATTCAAATTTCGAGCTGGATATGTGGGATAAAGCCTTCTTTAGGAAGACCCGATTCCCCCTTCGAATCCATTAATCAGGGTAGGGCAGAACTGCAAAACCACACACATTTTTTTAGCAAGAATAGTCTTCAATATTATGAAACATGTCTAAGTTCAGTCGAAAAATCCAAACCCCCAGCTCTCAGCTGTTCCTCACGTAAGTAGGTCTTACGTTTCGGAGTCAGTGACTCAGAAATTCCTCAAGTCACTTCGCGACTCATCACCATGCGCCAACGGGGGACCACCCGCTGTGATTTATGACACCATATCGTGGATTGTTAGTGAATTTTTGCGCCAGTTGAGGACATTTTTTTCATTTACTGTCAGCCGGAATTAAATCGTTGTAAACGTCACACTACTGCAAGTCATCAGCGAACATCTAACCTTGAATCGAAGTTAGTGTAAGCGACATGAAGATTGTCATTGCTCCAGATTTTACAAACCTCATCACACTCAGAAATTCAATCTGGCGTGTCACCGAAATTTTGAATAAGTAAAAATCAATAGTTTCGTTCCTGCCCTTAGACTATTGCAAGAGTATAACATACAGAAGTTTGAAACAAAAGCTTCCCCGGAACTCTTCAGTAAGGAGGGAAGCTCTATAGCATAACATATCATGACATAATACAACATAACATAACATAACATAACATAACATAACATAACACAACATAACATAACACAACATAACATAACACAACATAACATAACATAACATAACATAACATAACATAACATAACATAACATAACATAACATAACATAACATAACATAACATAACACAACATAACATAACATAACATAACATAACATAACATAACATAACATAACATAACATAACATAACATAACATAACATAACATAACATAACATAACATAACATAACATAACATAACATAACATAACATAACATAACATGGGGGTGTGTATACAAGTCTGTTGGTACCTGCTCGTTAGTGCCCCTGCTTCTACTGAACCCAGCAGACGTTTGAGTGTACACAGGGAACGTTCGAGCGATATAGCGTGCACAACTATATCGCGAAAGTATCCCGCACATTGCATAAAGGTGTCGCCGTCCGGCACACTAAGGCCTCTGGTCCATAACACCTTAGGATCCGTACCTAGGGAGTCATGGAGTCTTTGGCCACAAGCCACAATTTCGCCACCCTGAACTGTCGATCGCTGTCGAGTGATATCCAAAAAACTGCGCTATCCAGACTTCTGAGCTATTTCCATGCACCGTTTGCTGCTTTGCAGGAAACCCGCCTCAAGGATAGACCCGTCATCAGCGTCGGAGAGTACACCATCTACTGCGGCAACGCTGACGATAGGAGAGTGGGAGGCTGTGCAATAGCTGTAAGGAAGGATTTCAATGGTATGGTCAAGGAGTTCGGCTCAACGTCGTGTCGGAATGCATTCGTACGACTGCGGGATCACAGAGGATTCAATCTGTGGATAGTGAGTGCTCATGCGCCCACTGAAACCGCCGAAGACAATTCGAAGGATGCGTTTTATGAGAAACTCAATACGTTGCTGGCCAGGATACCTTGTCAACATGCTGTTGTCGTGGGGATTGACGCAAATGCGAAGATGGGACTTGATCAGGAATCCGAAGTACTCGGTAAATGGTTCTACCCAGTGGAGCAAACATCGGACAATGGCTACCGCCTTGTCGACTTTTGTGAACGCAGTGGTCTGATTATTGCATCGACATTCAAGAGGAATCATCGCCGCCATCAGCTTACGTGGCAGGGACCAACCCGGCTATCTCCAGAAGAGCAGCGGAAGCGGAAGATGACAACTTTGAAACTACAGCTTGACTATGTCCTGACGAGGAATATTCCAGTATCGGACATTCGAAGATCTAGAGCTGTGTGGGATGTCGCATTCGATTCGGATCACCGTCCTGTTCTGTTGAACTTCACTGCGAGGATTCATAAGAGGAAGCGAGGGGCTCAGCCTCTCCAGAGGATTGACATGACAAGTCTCAGAGATGAAGAGTGCAGAAGGAATTTCCGACAACGCGTTTCTATTCACATCGGAGTACGGACTAAGAAGAAACTTTGCGACGCGGATTCTTTTTGTCAAATGCATCCAGGACGCTTCGAAAGAGGCACTCCCGGTTGTACAGCCTAAGAAGAAGTTCGCCTACGTCTCAGAAGAAACAACATCTACCTACAACAGAGTATGTGCTCTCCGAACTGCAGGAAACTTTGTGGAGGAGAAGCGTCTGAGGAGAAAGTTGCGTCGGCAGCTTCAAAGTGACCGCGAACGAGAGTGGACGTGTAGAGCTAAGGAGTTCGAGAAGGCTTGGGAGGAGAAGAATCCGAGGAAAGCCTACACGTTGCTGCGACAGTATAGCGGGAAGATGAAGAGATGTTCTCCTGTCTTTAACACTACCAATGGAGTTGCAGTTGGTGATGCGACGCTGCCAATATGGAAGGATTACTTCAGTTCACTACTGAATCGTCCAGCGCCATCAGTACCTGAGCTCCCGCATGTTCAGAGAGCACATTACGATGTCAGTGAGGAACCGCCGACTGAGTCTGAAGTTTTGGATTGTGTCCGGAAAATGAAGAATGGAAAGGCAGGTGGAGATGACAACATCACTGCTGAAATGCTGAAAGCTCTTCCTCCGTCTGGGATTCGTGAAATGACCAACACCATCCGTGCCATATGGATGAGCGAAAGGATACCCGATTCGTGGAGACATGCGATCATCGTACCTCTTCACAAGAAGCTATCCGTCACGGATCCTAAGAACTACAGAGGAATCTCTCTACTTCGTGTCATGTACAAGGTTTTAGAACGTATCATTCTCGAGCGACTTATCAAACATCGTGAAGGAACGACCAGAGATGAGCAAGCCGGTTTTCGACCTGGAAGATCGACCATCGACCAAGTGTTCGTCGTGAGAAGAGTAATTGAATCGTGGCAGCGGTTTTCGAAGCCATTACAGCTTGCTTTTTGGACTTTGAAGCCGCGTTCGACTCTCCTCATCGTGATCGATTGCTCAATGCTCTGCGAGCAGATGGAGTCCCGGAAAAGTATGTTCGGTTAATCGAGGACATGAACAAAGGAACAACAGCAGCAGTTCGTACACCTGTCGGATTTACGTCAGCTTTCGAGGTGAAAACAGGAGTAAGGCAAGGAGCCGTTGCAGGACCTTTTCTTTTCAACTTCGCCGTTGATGACATCATGCGTAGAGTTGCAGAACAGTTTCCTGCGGATGTGATCCTAACACCATCAGGACGCTCACTTGTCGACCTGGAGTACGCCGACGGCATTGTGTTATTCGCTGAAAACAACGCAAAACTGCAAAGGATTGTGAACCTCGTTTCGAAGTATGCCGCAGCCTATGGACTTCGTCTTCGTCCCGACAAATGCAAGCAGATGTGGGTCTCTCAGAGGCCTTCAACTGGAGTTTGTGTGGACGGACAACGTATCGAACTGGTGGACGATTTCTGTTATTTGGGCTGTTTGCTGAAGAACGATGGTAGTTATGCAGCGGATATTCGACAACGATGTGCGAAAACTACGTCTGCATTCAATTCTCTAACCAAGTGTTTGTGGTCTACCACCATCGCGAAGGAAGTCAAGTTGCGCGTCTACCTATCCGCTATTCGCCCTATCATGATGTACGGATCGGAGACGTGGGCAGCACCGAAAAACGCAGATGGAAAGGTTGGATTGCACGGAGAGGAAGCTTTTTAGGCGTCTGCTTGGATATTTCTGGCCGCGTGTATGCCATAACGAAGACCTTTACAAGGAAATCGACGCAGTACATCAACGCTTGACACGAGGGAGGTGCCAGCATCTCCTAACGCCATCTCAAGCAGCAATGGAAAGTCGACTTCGACTGCTCGGGCATATACTAAGAAGAACACCGGATCGTCTCGTACAACACGCTTTAAAAATGCTTCCAAATCCTGTCTGGAAACGGCCACCTGGGCGTAGGCGAAAGTTCTGGACGGATGTGGTTAAAGAGGATTTAAAGTCACTCGGCATCGAAAGACAGTTCAGGCGCGGTTTCGTTTCGCAGGAAATGGAATAGTGACAGCTGGATGGAATGTGTTCAGATTGTGGCTGAAGACCGTGAAAAATGGACACGGCTGACTACTAGGACGGCACACCTCGGTGAAGATGCGGAATGACCGCGTCAGGCGAAAGCCAACCGATTAAGTCAAGTAAGTCAACATAACATAACATAACATAACATAACATAACATAACATAACATAACATAACATAACATAACATAACATAACATAACATAACATAACATAACATAACATAACATAACATAACATAACATGAAATCAAAACCCGTGAACTGAGTTGTAAAGCAATTTTCGCCCCCATTTGTGATGCAAACAGCCATATCCAAGCTGGTGAGATTATAATGCTGACGGTAGAGAAAAGCTGTAGGATTATCCTGTCTAAATCCATAGTTAGTCGGGTTTAGGCACCTTTTAGGAAGATGAGCAGGAAGTAACCCGGCTCTAACATCATACATATAATATAGCATTTTGAGTCATAGCCGACTTGAGGAAGATCTTTTTTGCCCACTTTTCTTTTCTTGTTCACCTTGTCCAACAGGAAAAAAAACAGGCCAAGCGTCCAAAAGGAGATCTTCTGGCATACTTTAGTTCAAAAACTCTGCGTGCAAATAAATTATGTACATAAAGCCTAGTTAGCTCAAATGAGTGCGGGCGGAGCAAGAAGAGGAGCGGCCAATCTTGACAATGTATGATAAGGAGGTTCTGACATGATAAGCATGATAAGCCGTACATACTTTGACAGACTCAAAATGAGGGAGCTCGGCTATATCTGTAAAGCGGACGTCTTCAAGAATCCGATTAAATCCTGAAATCGTCTCAACATATTCTAGTAGGAAGAACGATGAGCGGCTTGAATTTTTAAGGCTGACCCTAAAATTACATTCGAAAAGTTTGGTCTTGTTTCACATGACTTTATGTTCAAATTTTCAGTGCTTGAGTTGGTGGGTATCAAAAGAAAACTAAAGCGGGACATCAAGGGTTTAGCACAACTGTGTCGAGCACCTGCACTTTCCACTATCATTGGTCATGATCTGGCCCCCTGCAAAGAGAGACAGATGACAAGTAACCCTTGGATATTTAGATAACACTGGTCTGAGGTCACTGAAGAGACTATACCGCATAGATTCATTGTCCGAATAGATATCTCACGAATATTTCTCACAAAGGCAAATTAAAAATAGCTGATGAGAAATGCATGAAAAAAAGGAAATCCATGGAAGTCGAGAAAAATAATACTCTGGAAGCCAAATATGTAGCGTCGGGGTTTCGTTCTTGAATGGCACTAATATTGTGATCCGGACACCAGAGGTCAATTTTTTCTGCTCAAACTCCGTAATCCAGAGGGGGATTTCGATGCTCAAACTCCATCTATGGCAGCTACATACGTACGGTCAGCATGGACCCTAGTGATATTTTGCGTTCCCTATCGAAGGTTGGCGCTAACTCGGTGACTTATGCAATAACATATGTAGGTGGATCGAGTTTGCGCCAACCTCCAATAGGAAACGCAGTCTCGATAGGATCCAAGCCGACGGTTCATATTCGGGTTGTGAACACGAATATGGGGCTCGCTTTCAGCTTCGTGGAAGGTGATGGTAGGTATATGATGGTAGTGATAGTCTCCGATTCCAATAAAATTTCGCTTATGTTAGTGTGATTTCCGTAGGTGCAGGTCACCAGTCCGTTCCCCGCTTTTAGATTAGCAAAAGATTGCTGCTGGTTGTAGCCAAATGACATATCACAATCTACCATTTTTAATCCAGAATCAAAAAAAACTGTGTCAGGTTTTTCGCCAACTCGTGGAGCCTTCTGAGCGATGTTCCAGCCAAAACTGAAACGTCGACCGTCTATGTTACGTCTATGTTATCGCGAGCATTCAAAAAAAGCAACTGAGAACAGTCTTCATGTCCGTGCTAATGCGAGTAGTGCGAGTTAAACGGCTTCTTTTTCCAGAAAGTAAAATTGCGTAGGAGTGATGACTATTGATTTCGATGACAATTTTGTGTCCTATAATAGCGTTGCATCTTGCTCCTCCTCTGGGCTTGGTCTCTTGAATGAGAACATTAGGATGGACCTATACTTTTGCGCCGCACTGTACTTTCATCGCCCAGCGATCCTGTAATATCGGTGTGCCGCCCCGCGTGATCATTATTACAGAAATTCACTGTGCTGCAACGGCGAAAGCATTAACCTCCTATTAGAGCGTAGACCGGATTCATACTCACCGCGACGAGCGACGCGAGGCAGTGCTCGTTATTCACATCAAGTTCGGTCCCCATATATCGCAAACACTAGGCCGCTTAGCCCATCGCATAAAGCATAGCTGCGACCAAATCACCGCGCAATAGCATATCAATCAAGGTTTGTCGCATCTCCGGCATTTTTAGCGGGGGGTTCGGTCGGGAGTGTAGAATAGCTTCCCTAAATATATGACTCTGGGACATAACCGATCGCACAGCTACTTATTTCACCCGGACCAAATTTTCGGAGCATAGGCGGGTTCATACTCGCTGCGACACGCGACAGCGGCAATGCGAATCAAGCATATAGATTTTCACTTGATGTTGATGATGACTGTTGCGTTGCGTTGCCGGTTGCGGAAAGTGAAATTTAATCCGTGACCTCGTGCATTCGACAGAAAAGTATTAACAAATATGTGGAGTTGTCGGAACTATGTTCTGTCGGGAGCTTCTGAATCTTTTGACCGCATGGGTGAAAAATCCCGTTTTCGCTCAGCATTTCCCGACATAGCGCATAAATAGCCAGTTAACCCCACGCAGTTACCCTTATTCCTTCCATCACCACTGGACCCCTCCATGATACCTACCTCATCCATGATCCCCAGATTCGACAGATGACAACGTCGTGGCCATCGTCGCTTCGGTGAAAGGCCGGCCAGGTACGGTCAATTGGCGGAAGGTCAGTGCAGGATTATATGCAAATCCTTTTCGAGCCTCTGTCGCAGCGGCGATGGCGCTACGGCGGCGGCCGCATCTCCGTTCAGGCTCGATTTCGCGCATTCAATGCGACGCCGTCCATGATAGGCCTTCATTACTATCCCTTCCTAATAGAGCCGACTATTCACAGTCAATGTAGCACGAAATACGCACCGCTCAAGTTCTGGTCTCTTTCATGGGATATAAATAGGGTGCGGGCAATTGTGTGAGGTTATCAGAGTAAATTGTGATATCACTTTTGAAGGCGAAGTCCACGAGGAAAACTTCCCTGTAGCTTGAGCTCAACTAAATATGGCAAGTATTCTGTTGGACATACTTAGTATTACAAAAACAGCTTGAAAATCGAGAGGGAGACAGAATTCGCGCCTACATTTATAAAAAGCAAGTGTAAATCATAAAACAGACATGGAAAGAATTAAATCTTGCGACCATTATGCTCATTTTCGGGCGAATTCAGCGCAACAATCCGATATTTGCACCGGCTAGCTTCGATACTACTATATTTTAGTTATCGGAAGAGTTATTTCTGGAAGTCTCGGATTTCCGGCTAAGATGTCTCACTTGACAGATAATCTGGTTAGGGCTTGGCTTTGTTCGGCGATGCATTTCAAAGATATCGACTACCTCATAAAGGGATAATCTTAACATAAAATTCGTAAAAATCACTTTATAGGCTGCTTCGATAGCAGCGCTGGAATAAATATTTCCAGTTGCAATGAGGGGTGTGTGTTATACTTGCAGGGTGAAGCAGACCTGTCTCGGGCCTCGACCAAACTACGTCGCTCTTCTTGGTAAAGAGAATCGTTGCAAAATGCCTGAAGGGTTTATGTCCCCTTAAGTGTAAAATTTGAAAAATTGGGTCTGAGCTGTATATCTGAATTTCTTTTTTTTGTTGTCAATACTACCTTGAATTTTTCGCAGTCGTTACTGACCTGCTGATCACCCATGAATGATGCTTTTCATATTCGTCCCACAATGCTCACGTCGCCTTCTTGAATTTTTCAATTTTTCAAAAAAACTTCGTCATCCTCGTGGTCCGAGGGAAGGCCAACCGCTTCACCCTGTACACTTGGAACCGGTACAACTAACTAATCAAGTTGAATTCAAATAATTTAGATACTTGAGATTTCGAATATCCGATTTATTCGATTATTCTTTTCTTTTCAGAATTCGGCTGATTTCAGGAGAGGACAACTCTTGTACAGAAGTTGTTCAATCGAGTTCGAACATTATTGGGAGACGTTTGAAAAGTTGAATGTTTTTCGCATAATCGGATCAAAAATCGAATAATTATCCGAATATTCATCTGAATAGAATAGAGAGCGGTCTTCGTTGGATGTTCAAGAATTACTTGCCAATTTTAGTCGTGATCTTCCCGAAAAAGTATCCCAATCTCATTGAATGCGGCGCTTCCTGCTTCTCCAAAAACCATTTATCTTACTTATTACAAATAACCAGAAGTTGCCATCGATACTTTCACTTCTAGAAGTTTTCAAGCGGCTGAATTTATGCAAGAGCGCTTCGCCATAGAAAAAAAACTGAAAAAATTAGAAAAGGTTCAGCATGGGTCTGATAAGCTTTAAAATTAGGTACTACATATTGGCAACATCACATGTCGATTAAGCAAGAAAAATTTTCATCGCGATAAGGTATGGGTGTAAACAATTTTTCTTTAGGCTGTATTAATGCAACCGTTTTTACAATAAAGATGCCACACCCGTTACTGATAGATCTGTCCGAATGAGATTGTCCGCCTATGCGGTCGGAGTGCGTGTCGAGCTACTGTCGCGACAGCATATTTCGGACGAACTCTCCCACGGCTGCGGCAGCTGACTGAGAAAGCATTTATTATTCGTAAAAAAATTCCTGTCGTTCCATTCAAAAGTTCAAAAAAATGTCTTCGAGACGGCCGCTTGGCACACACGCCGACCGCGTGGGCGAAAAGTCTTATTCGGACCGACTTTATACGTTGTAAAATTTTTCACTGGGATTTCCTGTAAACAGTTTTGTCAACAGTTGTTATATATGTGAAAAGCAACTTTTAGCAGACTACCATATGTCTAAATCCGATCTAAAATTGGACTTTGAAACTTTTAAATTAATGGTAAGTCAGTGGTTCTTGAAAATGTTCCCTGACAGGCCGATTGTAAAAGATTAAGATTGGTGAAATGGCATACACCATGTTCGATTTTCAAAACAATTAAGGGTTTTTTGAATGGTTTTTTATTGATAATCGAAAACGATTGGGCATCTTTTTTTCCGTATCAGGCATTCAAAAAGTGTCTTGCGAATGAATCAATGAATTGAAAAAATCAAAGCGTCTTGTAGAACGAAAATCCAAATAAGGTAATAATCGGTTCGTGATGGAACAGAATCTAAGAGTAGACAGATATTCGATACTAGTCCGAATATTATCTGAATGATTACTCGATTCTGCCTCGATAGTCACTTGGATATCTATTTTTAATGTGGGATCAGTTCCGCGAGGAAAAGGATCTGAAAAACAGCAGTGCTGCGCATAATACTTCACTGATGTGGGTGCAAATTTCAATCAATATTGAGATTCAGATGAGACTCAAAACAGAAAAAAAACCAGAATGGGTGAAAATGACATCTCAGTTCGTATTGCAGCCTTATCATTCATTTTGTTGAAAAAAATGGTAGCGTTTAATATTATTCTCTAGAAGCTGAACGATTTTTTTACAAAAAAGTAGACTGAAGGCAGACGGTTGCCGACCTAAAATGTGTGCATGCAATTTTCAACAAAGCGAAACATTGATAATTTCAATGGGTATAATTGAATGCTCTGCGGGGGTAATGAACATGTTTTATTCGAATCTTTGTTCAAAACAAAAACATTACTATCGAAGATGTCTGATTTTCTTGAAATATGCTAGGAAGCCTCGTATGAAAAAGAGATCTAAAGCAACTTTAAAAATTATTATTGACGTCATGCAAGGCAGTCCATTGATAATGGACAAGAAACTTCATACTAGTAACTGACGCAGAGTGAGAGCTCACAAAATGCATACTTCGGTGGGTGAACACTCCATGATCAATATTCTCAATCGATATATCGATTCCCTAGCTGATACGAGATCAATTAATTCGTGAAGAGTCAGTCCCCCGGTTTGTGTTTGCGTCTACGATTCATTATTGGCCGACGGAGTTCGGCGCTGATTGTTGTCTACCCGTCTGACACCCTCCCTCCGCCTAGATACTCTCTCTGGCCTTCATTGGCGGATTACTGTAGTCCGACTGCAAACACTGAAAGGCGAAATTCGCTGCTGAGGGTGCCTCTGCTGAACTCCTTATTCATTCTAATTAAATCTGTATGGAGAAGAAGTTCCAGTTTAAAGCTCCTTTTCAATCAGTTTTATTCACCTTGTTTCCCCTGGGAAGTCATTGTCCTAGTTTGAGCCAGAAGCGATTTTCTGGAACGTTCCCTATTTCCTAGTAGAAACACAGAGTGTACAAATCATTGAAAAGGAAGTCAGAGCAAATGAAATGGAAAAATCTTTCCGACCACGACTTAAAGACAATTGAAACATTATTCTGCGTTTTATAAGAGAAAAGGATAGAACATTTATTTAATAACTTCTTTATTATACATTTTATCTATTTATTTAATTATTAATTTTTAATTTTTTTTCTACATGAACGCCAGTTATATTTTATTTTATTATATATAACTTTCGTTTTATTTATTTGCTTTTCAATTTTGCTTTTTTGAATTGGTATGAATTGTTTTGCCCCTGTCTGGAGACAATTTTTTTCTCTAGCTACCTCGGGATTCTTCAGTGAAGAGAGCAACTAGTACAAAGATATATATATGAAAAATCAATAAAATGCTCTTATATTACGGCTGCAAATCTTCAATGTTCACGATATACAAACCGTATTCCACTTTTCTATGTTTTTGAGTGTGTGACTTCAGGAGGTAGAGTATAATAGGGAAAAGTCTCTATAAAACTCTGGACCGCCTGAGAAGAAAGTGCTAAAGGCTTTTTCATTATTTAATTACGCCTGTTGGTGTGTTTCTGTGCGCTTCCAGGAACAAGACGTCGAACCATACGTCGCAACCGGTTTTGAGCTTCTAAATTCTTAGGTGACTTTATTTTGTGTGTCGTGCACCAAAACTCTCAAAAATGAAGTTTCCGGAAAAAGAGTGTTCAAAATTTGGGAACTGTTCTTTTTGGTGGAACGAACGATGGACACCTGTTATATAACGTGGGCGGGCTGTCGTTCGGTCCACGAGATTTTGACCTAACTCCTGGCCTTTTTCGTCGTTTTTAGGTTCGTCCTTACTGTTTTTAGAGAGACTCAAGGCTACTGCTCCTACAGGAAAAAAAATCGGCAACTTTCTCCACCGGGAACACTGTCTCCAAAGAAATGAGGTTTGGAGAAAAAATAAGAGCAAAACTTCAAGAAAAAACAGTAAGAGTTTTGCGTTTTATTCTCAAAATCCAAATTGAAAATCCTGGGTTCGAATCCTGACAGTTCATACCACACAAAACATTCGACTGAAAAAACAGCAGATTCGAGTTTTGAATATTTGGTCATTTTCAGGTGATGATATTCGATTATTAAGGTACAGAATAACTTGTTCAATCGTTTCTGAGGAATATCCGGAGAGCATTGAGTATAGAAAAAGGAATCGATTCGTGGAACGAATATTTCCTTAACTCTTTTTTGCTTGTTGTTTCACTTAGTAGTGTGAAACATTCGATTCCTTCCTGTATGCGGCCAGCTTCATACTACATAACTCGGCCTCCTTAAAATCCAAATAATGTTAGTTTGATCTACATCTTTTAGTTGGAATACATTTTAAATACATATTTGAAAATTCGAATGTGTAGCCTCAGTTTCGGACTGAATTTTTCCCGTTCATTGCGAGCGTCTGCGCGCGTATGCTGCGTCTCCGTCGCCACACTTTCTCGCTGTCTCTGCCCTCGCTCCGCGCAGGCGCGCGAAGGAGCATAGTAAATTTGGCTTCGAACCAGAGGGTGCGTTAACCGTATAGAGGACATGCCTTCAATTTTCCCACTCATCAGAAAAAAATGGAATGACGGAGTTCTGAGAAAATCGAAAAGGGGTCGATTATACTCCCGCCGCCGAGCGGCGCTGCAGAGTGCATTTCTGTAATATTGATCACGCGGCGCGGCACGATCGATATGGTAGGTTCGCACTTCACCGCGGCAAAAGTATAAACTATGCCTAAATCAGAATTCTTTGGAAAGGTGTATGTCAAGAAATGTTTTCACCAGGAGACTTTGAAAACCCTCTCGATTTCATTAGGCCGTTAAAAGCAGTGTTCACGATGATGATCGCACTCGAGTTCGACCCAAAAAGTAGGATTGTTTGGTCGTGAGGTAACTAATAGTGAAGAAGCAGCAAAGAAAAAATGTCCAGAATAAGCTAAAAACGGTTTCTAAAATCAGGGGTGGACGAGAATCATGGGCTCTGCTTATTTAGGCAAGCGCGCGCTAATCGCGAAATCTGCGCAAATCGATCAGGCTGGGAACGGCAGAGTTGCTCGGCAATTTGCCATCCAAACGTGTGCGGCGCCACAATCTCGTCCGAATGGGGGGGGGCGGACCGGGATAGATTTCAAAGCCGCTTTTATTGATTGCTGGCCCGTTTCCGTTGCTTTCTTCGAACCTAACCTCTACAGCATCTGCCAACTCAGTGTTTCACACCGAGACCTCGAGAACGAGATTTATCGTGAACATTGCCTTTAAGCACCTTGGAGGCCAAGTCTTGCTGAAATTTTTTTGTGCTGACTTACAATTTGTTTCAGTTTTTCTTGCAACTTTCAATCCATTTTTATGGGCGCTTTAACTACATAGTGCAAACAAAAAAAAATGGAAATATGTACTATATCTATGTGAATTGTGTGAAGATGGTTGTTAAATTTCTCCAGTTGATTATCGTATGTAGGTCTTAAAGTGATCTTAGAGATCTCTGGATAATATGATATACTCTAAAAACCCTTAGCAGGCTCACGTCAAGGACTTCTGCTTAGGAATGACCGTCAGCGCAGGTTTCTCCTCCAGAAAAACTCTTCATGACATTATCCAGACATTATCCAGATGTGCTAAGAAGAGATCAGCGCTGAGAAAGTCTGAACCCCCTCAATCGCACGGGATTCGACCTTTGGAATGTTGTAGAACGTTCAGGAATTTGTTTGTCCTCAATCTTGCGACTTTTTTTTTCGAAAGACTTGCCTACGCAGTCAGAACCGCCCCACAAGCCGTCATGGTCAAGTCTCAGTCGAGTAAGTTGAATGGTAGACTGACTGGGGCCGAGTTCTCCAGCACAAAATTTTACCCACAAGTCAGGGGTAATAAGGATGACAAGATGGGGTCTGTGGGTATGAGTCGCGTGGAAGAGTTTTCCCAAAGTCCCCTACTAGTCGTCGCTGACAGTCCCCAAGTATCTCCACCAGTGTGTAGATGACACGCTGACGCAATCTGCTGATCGACAGGGTGACCCCCGTGAGATAAGCGGATTACGGTACGGCGTGAAAAACCGCAATCACACACCCAGTCACCCGACTCACTCACGTATGCTCGTCAGAGAAAGAACAAAACAGTTGTGTTCGATGGAATGTGTTCCAATAAATCTGACCATAAGAACATCCTGCGTGCTGGAAATCACTTGAATATTTTGTGTACAGTCAAACAATTTAGGCGAGGTGACATCACCCACAAAACTTGAGATTCTGAAAATGTGCCCCTCAAAAGTTGTGCCTACCTGAAAACTGCTATGGGATCGATAATCTAGCACCTTCGGTTCGGGCATCTAGCACTTTTTCATGGGACGCTGATGCGATCGTCAAACAAAGTGGAAAACATATATTGTTCAAACTCCACATGCAGGAAAACTTCAAAAAAGGACACTGGCCAGGTCTCCAAATGCAGAAAAAGTTTAAAAACTAATTCGGCGCCAACTTAAAATTTTTTGCACTGTACTCAAATTTTTTTTTTGAATGGAGATTTTTCAGGGGGCTTCATTTTCGCCCATTAAAGGCAGTGTTCACGATGAATATCCCACCCGGAGTTCTACCCGAATATGGTGTTGATTGGTCCTTTGGCAACTAATAGTGAAGAAACAGCGAAGAAAATAAGCAAGAATAAGAAAAATAAGCTTCATAATAAGCTAAAACAACGCTTTGTAACGTTCAGGGCGTAAACGAGCTTATTGACCCTGCTAGCTTCTGCAAACACTCAGTAAGCGCGCGCTAATCGCGAAATGTGCGCGAATCGATCGGGCTGGACGCAACAGAGTTGCTTGGCACTTTGCCATCGAAAACGTGTGCGGCTTCAGAAGCTCGTCTGAATGAGGCGCGGACCGTGATACGTAGGCGCAACGGGATAAGTTCCACAGCTGCTTTTACTGACTTCTGGTCCGTTTTCGCTGAGTTCTTCGACACTATCTCCTCCAGCATCTGTCAACTTAGTGTTTCACACTGAAACCTCAAGAACGAGGCTTATCGTGACACTGGCTACATAAAAAGAGGCCAGCTACATAAAAAATATTATACGGATTTCTGCGCGTACGATGCCTTTAAAGGCAGTGTTCACGATGAAAATCGTTTTTCTGTTTTTCCGCTTATCTTGAAAACGGCCCCATGCTGATTCTGATGGTGTCTCTGAAATCATACAAGACCTTCTGTGAACGCAGTTATGGTCCCTTAAATGTTGAGCTAAAGAAACATGGTGGACGAGTTGTTCGAGGCTTGTAACTTCCGTCTTCTGCAGCCGATCTATGCGAGCTGACCTGAGTAAAGAAAGAAGGTGAGAATGAAGGGAAGAACGGGGCTAACGATTCGAAGTCATCGCTCATCTCATGATCTTGAGCATTCATTTGTTCACGTCGGTAGGCGTGTGTTGCGCTTTAGGGTTCTCAATGCGCCTGGAAGTTGCAACTTCGGGCTCTTTTTGGGGCTCTTCCTGGCTCGTTTTCATGCGTTCTTTCTGACGTTAACGTTACAGAGTGTCCCTCCACTACCCGATCCTAGTGGAATTTCGAAAACGTTTCTCATCGTGAACACTGCTTTTAATACATAAGTACATATGGTTCCCGTATTTGATTTAGTCTGGCGCATAGACCAGGTGGCTGGCCGTGCGGTCACTCATCACTGGCCAACGGAGTATCGACGGCGATCTACCGTTGCAGCCCCGTCCATTCATCAGACTAAATTTATTACCTGAACTCTATGAATAGGTGAAATGTTCAAAGAGCTGAACGCGAAAAAATATTCTGCGATCTTGAAAGCAGACAATTGAATTTTTTGCACCCATATGAAGTCTGGTGTCGAAAGTTCATGTCAAATGGTCAGGGCCGGTTCAAGGCTAATTACATGATATGCGGGAGTGAATGAGCCAACAAACCAAAAAGGAGGTATTGACAAAATGCTGCTGCAGCTCGGCCACGGTACGCCTGGATTCGCATCAGTTACCACCACCCCATTAGGGTAATTATCAGAACAAATACGGACATAGACACGCGCTGACGGGGTCGAGCAGGGCTCTATCTTCCATTTGAGGGTGATACGAGGCATCTTTTGGTTACGTATTAGGGTTCCCAAAGGGGTGAAGTGACAGAGAAAATGCAATGTTTGGATTTTCCCCTGATATAGATTCAATAGGTCTCAAATTTGTCACGAAGAAAATAAAGGGTTAAAAAGAGCGACTCTCAAGGGAAGTACTATAGTTCTCTGGGCCAATTTCCTGTCCGCATTTGCAGACTATGTACGGCTATTGCACCATGCGACACGTGTTAATCGTGCTAGGACCACATGGTCCCGGTACGATTCACCCTTTCCCCCGCCCGATTATCACGTGTCGCGTGATGCAACAGCCGTAGTCTGTAATTGCGGACCGGAGTTTGGCTCTGAGAACGATAGTATGTAGTACTGGACTATTTGGCGGATTGTGATAAACATATTCTTCGAAAATCGAAGTTTTCGGTAGCAGCTACAAACTGATTCGGAAACACTATTTTTTTTGTTTCCGAATCACTTTGTAGCTGATACTCAGATCTTCGAGGGTTACGGAGGAGTTTTAACATTGGAGTCAGGACGTTTACTATGGACCAAGGAGATTTTAGGGTGTGAAGAAAAACTTAACGGATTTTGCTTGAAGCTCTTTTCTGAAGGGTACTCGAGGCCTTAAAGGCAGTGTTCACGATAAAAATTGCTCGTTTTATGGCAAAAAATGTAAGCGTTTGGGTTGGGCTCTAAGAAGCGTAAACAGGAAAGTACGGGAAAAACGGCCGGGGAATGGGAGAAAATCTCGTGGGCCAGCCCATTCATTCGGTCGCCACCTCCACGTCATATAACAGTTGTCCTTCACCAGAGAAACATTTTCAGAATTTGGAATATTCTTTATCGCGTAGGACTCTGAGATACATGAAGGTGCTTTAGCCCATCTTTTGCTAAGAGATTTCGGTGCAAGGAGCAGGAAACAAAATCACTTAACAAAGATATATGAAGCTCACAACCTTTGTGGACGATAGGTTTTACGCTTTGTCCGCAGTCCCCCGAAACACATCAAATTGGCGTACTTTAATATTTCAGAGGTTTCTTCAAACAGTTCTCTCCGATATTTGAGAGTTCTGCAAGATTTTTTCCCTACAAACCTGGCCTTCGTGGTCTTACCTACACAAAAACGACGCTAGCCAAAATACCGTTTTTTATCGTGAACACTGCCTCTAAAGGCAGTGTTCACGATGATTTTCGCCCCAATGTTTTTCACACAAAACAATGCGTTGGCCTCCAAGTGTTACCAAAATTACGAAGAAACGGCGAGAAACACATTACAACGTCGTATTTCAGTGACATTTTTCTATAACGTGGACTAGTTGTCCTGTTGTATGAACATGTTTTTCGGTGGTTGTCAACTGCGGAAAATTGGGGCAATTGAAAATGGAAGAATATTTTACGCAAAGCAGGATTAGTTAGGGCCCTAAGAAAAGAACGGATCAATAGAGAGTAGAGAATCGCCTGGTGCGTTTTTCTCAATTTCTATGTCATTTTAGTTGTACCCGGGGGCCACTTAATCAATATAGCGAATAATCTCAACATTGAAGATTATCGTGAACACTGCCTCTAACAGTAGCTTGAGAGCTGTTCATCGATTTTCAGCAGACTACCATAGGTTACGCTGAGCATAAGGTAGTTTTGTCAAGGTATCAGATCTGGCTGGAAAGCTCTTCTGTGAGGATTGTTTGGGGAGATGGACACGAATTCAACCCCATTTGTTGATCTTCAAAATACTATGCGCTATAGGTATGTAGGCTATGCCAGTCAAATTCCATTATATCTAGAAACTTTTTTGAATGAGGCTGTCCGCCCACGCGGTCCGCGAGCGTGTTCATCGGTTTGGGACCTGTGAACCTATCAGCAAGAATACCACACGAGTAGAGAATAATATCCCAGTGGGCTGTATCTGGAGTCAGGAAAAATGCTGTCCTGACCACAGCTCGACACGCACGCCGACCGCGTAGGCGGACAGTCTCATTCAGACGGACTTTAACGTAAGCTACAGAAAGCCACAGAATGCCGAGAAGCGGACTTGGGATTTGTACTTAGGACACCGAAAATTAAGTTTTCCATGGCTTTTAGGTTGGGATAATAACTTAGAGGGCGACAAATCTCACACTGTTGACTTGAGAAAATTTCTGACAAGAATACGCTGCTAAAAATCAAATCTCCGAGTGAAAACAAATTTGGCTTTTGATTATACAGGCTCACCATAAGATCGATAATTCGATTTGACTGAGTGTCGAAACTTCAAGATTCAATATTCGTTTTTCTCCAAAATCCAGAAACCTTAGGTTGAAAGCCGAAATTCTCTGCGTTGGCGAGATATACTCTGGAGGAAGCGGTTTTGACTCCAGGTAACTCTAGAAAAATGGGCTAAAATATGCTGTAAGGCGCCTTGTAGGCACATGAACGAATGAGTGAATGAATGGGTTAACTGTCTGGTGTATGTGTGTGTCTGTGTATGAGAGAGTGTAAGGAAGGGCGTTTTAAGAAGTATGGTACACACAAATGTGCGCCACACACAGCACACCACTCTCAGTCACCCAATCCTATCAAAGGACGTGTTTTCATGCTTGGCCGTGACGCTAAGCCCGATCTACCTTTCTCTCTTTCGTTGCGTGTTCCTGGGTGAACTTACCCGGGTGAGGACTATTTGTGCAACATTGGACTTGTAGAGGACTTTGAGGTGAAACTAAGATTTAGTTGAATTTGTTCAAGTTCTGGGAAGAGGTATATCAAATCTCAGGAAAACTCTGAGGGAGTATAGGGTTCGGACGGACCATGTAGCCCTTATGGGATCGAACTATGCATGGGTGGAGTTTCCCATTCTCACAACAAGGTCCTATGCGCTGCTTGATCTTAAGGGAATAGATCACCAATTTCTTAAACCCGTAGGGTAGCTAAAAGGTTTGAGAGACCCCGCCAAGATTTCCTGACCCGCTACGTTGCCTAACCCATGGAATACCGAAGCGTAACCGAGCAGATACATGGCAGGTGATGCGATACGCGGCAGATAGTAAAGGCCATAATTAGGTCGTTTACGCAATTATGTATGCTTGAGCTAGTCACGGACACTACTGTAGGACTATGATAGACTTAACTTTTGGGTAACCGAGACTGGTGTCTAGAAACATGCAGTTTTCATTCTTTGCTCGATTCGTTTACTACCTTTTTGTATTTCATATATATGCACAATCCATCTCCAGT
This sequence comes from Aplectana chamaeleonis, assembly GCA_029168955.1. Taxonomy (NCBI): domain Eukaryota; kingdom Metazoa; phylum Nematoda; class Chromadorea; order Rhabditida; family Cosmocercidae; genus Aplectana; species Aplectana chamaeleonis. The sequence continues at coordinate 347,144 of JAPDOI010000516.1, forward strand.
GACTTGCAAATTCTACTTGACGGTGTACCAATTTTTTTCTTGTCTGCCATTGCGATTGCAGCGAAAAATGAGACCAGTGAATGTTTTTTTTTCATTGTAAGTATTTTATTGTTATAATTAAATTTGCTAATCATTTCTGTTACTTTTTTTTCAATTTCAGAAAAAAATGGGATTTTGCGCCAAAACTTTTGGTATGTGTCCACCATAGGTTGAGGTGATCAAAAATTTTTGCATAGCTAAACAGTATTTTCGCCTCATCCCTACAATGAAAAATTGTCGTTCGGGCTAAAATGGAGGAAGGGCTCCTGGAAGTATTGCTCCTAGGTATGGATACTCGACATTGTTTTTTTAATTGACAAATGATCCGAACACCGCATTCCAGATGTTGTCCAATAAAATATTCATTTGAATAACCGGTTTCAGTACTTCTGAAGACACATTTCTCTGGAATCACCTTATTTCGAAATTCCCTCATGACTCAATTTTAGAGACAGGGCCTCATTGAACTTTCCGAGGAAATAAGTTTTTCAAATAATGCTATCCAAAATTTGCGATCAAATGAAGTTTTTCTTCAGTTAGATACAAGTTCTCTGCACAGTCGAATATATACATTCGGAAAATCGCATTTTCCTTCCGCTTCGAATACTTTTTTAGATTTCCGGATCAATTTCTGCTTAGTAATTATTGTAAATAATTTAAAAATTGGTCGGATATCAAAAAAATCTTTACTATGCTATATTGAGCGTACAATTAATGGTGATAGGCAGAAGAGTAGTTCAAAGGCAAGGGTTCTCGATAAAGTCGGTTGTTGTGCTATCCCCCATGGAATGGTGAGATCTGGCCATCACAAAAGTGAAAAATAAGTGAAAAGTTTGAGAAAAAACGCTCCCGGAACAAGTTACTTCTTGAATTTGCCCTCCGCCCCCAATTTTTCGAGATTTGTGTGAAGGCCTGTTTTGTCAACTTCCATTTTGCTTCTAAGAAGTAATTTCTGAGGGTTTCTGGAGACTATGAGGCCAGTTTAGCAGCAAAAATAAAAGGCGGATGGGCAAGCACTAAAAGGCAGTCTTTACGATGATTTTTTCGTCTCCAGAGTTTTTTCACATAAAACAATGCGTTTGGCTCCAAGTGTTACCGAAATTTACAGAAGAAACGGCGAGAAACGCATTAAAAGTCGTACTTCAGTGGCATTATTCAATAACGCATGGACCTAGATTGTCCGCTTGGATGAACATGTTCATGGTGGTTGCTTCACCGTGGTGGAAAATTGGTTCGATCGAAAATAGAAGTAATATTTTAGTGCAAAGCAGGAGTTCGTAAGGTCCCTAAGGAAGGGAACGGAGCAATAGAGAGAGTTGAGAATTGCAATGGACGGGTCCACAAAAGATTTCATTGTCACAACAACCACGTCCTGCTTGATACTTAAAGGCAGTGGTCACGATGAAAAAGCGTTATCAGAAAAACTACAAAAATCCAGCTTAGATATAAAACAGCTCAAAACTATGGAAGGTAGCGCAGTGAAAAACGGGCTAGAATTAGAGTTATTAAGACCCTAAAATTTCCAGTCCAGTGCACGACGTGCACAGAAAGATCACAGTCTCATGCTGCAAGCAATCAAAAAATCATCGACACTCAGAGGAAAGAAATATAATGTACCAAATTACCACTCTAATCAAATAGTTGAACAATGAAAAGCTAGCACTTTAGTCAATAAGTTTTTGACTAGATGTGTACATAAATCCGAAGTTTCATTGATTGTAAAATCGGTTCAAAGCCAGCTGGATGTTCTTGATACTAGAGATCATCGATGCCGATGATGTGGGGTGGACTCGTCCACCATCAAAAGACAAGAGAAAGTTCAGGCTTTGAATTCGGCCCAAGAACAGCGTTTTTTTCGCGATTTTTTTCTTGTAGGCTCTACTACTCTATACCCAGAAAAGGGTTTAGAGGGGAAAAGAAGACGAGCATAGTTGAGCGCGACCACTGCCTTTTAAGAGAGGCACGGGGTGATACCCTTACGGATTTCGTGTACTTCTGGTGCGTTTTTCTCAAATTTCTAGGTCATTTTAGTTCTGCACCCGGGGCCACTTTAATCAATATTGGGCGAATAATCTCCGAAATTGAAGATTATTGTGAACACTGCCTTTGGATGAAAAAATCTCGTTAATTAGGTGAGCAACGGCCGACACCGGTAATTAGCTTTGTTTTTGAAGAAGGGTTTTCCCACTGAATTTCCGATTTTTCACTTATTTTTACTTTTGTGATGAACAAATCTACATTCTCGATGGAAAAAGCTCAAAAGTCGTTTTTATCTGCGAACTCCTGTCTTTAAATTTCCGATAAACTCGAAATTCTGGAAAACAGAAATACTATTTGGAATCGTGAATAAATGAAAGACATCAAATATGCTGAAAATTCCAGAACTCACGAATAAATGGAAATTATTTGTCAATAATGATGAGCAGTCGTATTATTATTATGTATTATTATTATTATTATTATTATTATGTATGTATTATTATTATTATTATTATTATTATTATTATTATTATTATTATTATTATTAATATTATTAGGTATGTGAAACGTGCTGAGTATAAAAAAATGCTGGTATGGAAAAACCTCTTAATCTCAATTAATTCACATCAAAAAAAGTTACTTGGAGAAGTATTTGTATGGATTTTTCTGCCCGGAGCCAAAAGATTGTTTTCTGTTCAACAGAGACCACAAAAAGTTCCTGGTCCTGGAAAGTTTCAGAAAATGCCAGAAATTTTCTAAGAAAGGGTATATTGCGAGAGTCGAGAAGGTCGTGATGGCGTGATGGTAGGGAGTACGGGATACTGGCTGTTGCGGGCTGGGCGTCGACGTCGGCGCCGGGCCGCTCGAGGATGGATGGAGACGACGATCAGCCGGCTCAGCCCGGCCGAACCTAATGGCAAACTGCCGAAATCGTTTCACCGCCACAGCACACACACTGTGCTGTCGTCAGAGAGAGCAGAACGCTTGTCAAAGAGGGGAAGTGGAGACGTTGACTGAGCAGCTTTTCCTGGATGATTGTGTGGATTGCCGGGACTTTTGTGTGAGAATCTCGAAGTTAAGACGCTCGGGGTGCACTCTACTGAGGAGGTGTTCCAGGTTCAGTGAGGAAAGTATGTGCGAATAAGGTGTCCTGCGAACACTAGTTTATAGCGCTTTATACTTCCCAATTCACCCCTATGCAAAGCGACAAAAAAAGCCTTAGTACAACTGGGGATCATCACTATTTACCGCGTGTTAGGGCGGAGTATTTGCTGCGGCCTGGATTGATGTTAAGACTCTTCGTCGTCAAACTTGTCAATCGGCTCCTACGGGCGACCTCTTGACTCTCGCCGGGAAAGTGTTTGACAGCACAATAAGCTGAGCCGCCAAAAGGAGAGGACAGCCGCTAATCACCTACTAATTCAATAGTGGAGGCAAATATAGGACTCTTTCCAGAAATTCTGCCTCAGTAAAAAAAAAACCTGCCAAGGTCACATAACATAACATAACATAACATAACATAAACATAACATAACATAAACATAGCATAACATAAACATAACTTATAACATAAACATAACATAACATAACATAAGCAACATAAACATAACATAAACATAACATAACATAACATAACATAACATAACATAACATAACATAACATAACATAACATAACATAACATAACATAACATAACATAACATATACATAACATAACATAAACATAACATGTAACATAACATGACTTGACTTACTTGACTTATTCCGGTTGGCTTTCGCCTTGACGCGGTCATTCCGCATCTTCACCGGAGGTGTGCCGTCCTAGTAGTCAGCCGTGTCCATTTTTCACGGTCTTCAGCCACAATTTGAACACATTCCATCCAGCTGTCACTATTCCATTTCCTGCGAAACGAAACATCGCGCCTGAACTGCTCTTTCGATGCCGAAAGTGACTTCAAATCCTCTTTAACGACATCCGTCCAGAACTTTCGCCTACGCTCCAGGTGGCCGTTTCCAGACAGGATTCGGAAGCACTTCTCAAAGCGTGTTGTACGAGACGATCCGGCGTTCTTCTTGAAGTATATGCCCGTGCAGTCGAAGTCGACTTTCCATTGCTGCTTTGAGATGGCGTTAGGAGATGCTGGAACCTCCCTCGTGTCAAGCGTTTATGTACTGCGTCGATTTCCTTTGTAAAAGGTCTTCGTTATGGCATACACGCGGCCAGAAAATATCCAAGCAAACGCCTGAAAAGCTTCCTCTCCGTGCAATCCAACCTTTCCATCTGCGTCTTCAGAAGGCCCACGTCTCCGGATCCGGTACATCATGATAGGGCGAATAGCGGATAGGTAGACGCGCAACCATTGACTTCCTTCGCGATGGTGGTAGACCACAAACACTTGGTTAGAGAATTAAATGCAGACGTAGCTTTCGCACATCGTTGTCGAATATCCGCTGCATAACTACCATATCGTTCTTCAGCAAACAGCCCAAATAACAGAAATCGTCCACCAGTTCGATATGTTGTCCAACCACGCGCCATCACAAATACATGTCAACACACAAACTCCCGTTGGGAGGCCTCTGGAGAGACCCACATCTGCTTGCATTTGTCGGGACGAAGACAGAAGTCCATAGGCTGCGGCAGCTACTGCGAAACGACGCGTTCCCACAACTTCCTTTTGCAGTTTTGCGTTGTTTTCAGCGAATAACACAATATCGTCTCAGCGTACTCCAGGTGCGACAAGGAGCGGTCACTGATGGTGTTAGGATCACATCGGCAGGAAACTGTTCTGCAACTCTACGCATGATGTCATCAACGGCGAAGTTGGAAAAGAAAAGGTCCTGCAACGGCTCCTTTGCCTTACTCCTGTTTTCACCTCGAAAGCTGACGTAAATCCGACAGGTGTACGAACTGCTGCTGTTGTTCAGCTTTGTTCATGTCCTCGGGATTAACCGGAACATACTTTTCCGGGACTCCATCTGCTCTCAGAGCATTGAGCAATCGATCACGATGATGATAACATAACAAAACATAACATAACATAACATAACATAACATAACATAACATAACATAACATAACATAACATAACATAACCATAACATAACATAACATAACATAACATAACATAACATAACATAACATAACATAACATAACATAACATAACATAACATAACATAACATAACATAACATAACATAACATAACATAACATAACATAACATAACATAACATAACATAACATAACATAACATAACATAACATAACATAACATAACATAACATATCATAACATATCATAACATAACATAAAATAACAGCACAAAATACCAAACTATAACATAAACAAATAGAGGTGTATCCGGATGAGACTACTCGCTCCACACGGTCCAAAGGCGTGCGTATCGAGCGGCCGTCTCGAGCACGCATATATTCGGACGAGCCTCTCGACGATTATAGCCAGCTGACGTGGATATTATGGCTATAGCCTTCTAATGATCCTTTTAATCCCGATTTGCAGGATCCGGAAAATTTCCATGTTACGGGCGCTTGACACGCACGCCGACCGGTGTGATCGGAACCGTGTAATTTGGACGGTCTTTACAGCTTGTACTCATCCAATTCAGTGACTTCTAAGTGTTTTTCTCTGTAAAATGTCTCATCCTTCCCAGGTGATAGTTCTCTCTGACTTGAGCTCGGACTGGAGCTTCTTAAGCATCTGAAAACAGAATATGGGTATTGGCGGGAATCCTCTCTTGCGAGTGCAATCTGCTTACATAACATCACCTTCTCTAGCAAGATTTTCTGTTAATACGAAAATAGTGCATCTTTCTATAGCTTTCTAAAAAGTCCACCCACTCTTTTTGTGGTGAATGCACATTTTTTAGGTTCCAGGTTGTGACTTTTTCTCGATTGTTCAGTAGCCCAGTCAGAACTGCTCAGTTTTCGAGCTATAGGACCCGACGTGCATTGATCGACTTTAATATACATAACTGTCGATTATGGCTATAGAGAGCCTCTACCTCCTGGGAATCAGAAACTCAAGCAACCGACTACGAACGGAGTTATGGCCCTAAGAATAAGGAGAATTACGAAGGGTGGAATTTCGTGGACGAGTTATCATACAGCTTCGCTAATCTGGGTGACTCGCTGCCATTGCACTGGAGCAGACCAAAATATTATACAAAAGCTAGACCGACAAACAAGTGAAGAAGGACATAGATTTTAAGCCAGAATCCATCGCGCATCACGTTGCCCTGGATATGAGCAAAGCGAGGAAAGCTTGTTTGTTTTTTTGGAGGGGTGGGGAGAAGCAACTGGATGCTACATATAATCCTTTTCTCGTACATTTGAGCAGCCGAGACACATTTGAGCAACCGGAGAGTTTAGCAGTCGGCAAGTGTTGCTATACGGTATACATTCCATCCGAAATTTTTTCCGATAAAACTTAAATAAATTGCAATTTTTCTCCTCTTTTTATTTTGTTTATTTGGACACATGACGCACATTTTCTTGGATGTATCAGAATTGAAATATCAGCAGATCACTCATCGCAATTCAAATAAAGCTTTTGTGGTTGCGAGCAAATTAAAATTAGAGCAGAAATTCAAAATTCGGATAATTTCGGATAAATTAAAATCTTTTGGAGCACTGAAACAATAATTTGATCGCGAAATTCATATCATAACGAATGGTACATTGACTCTTGTTTGGAAAATGTTCTCTAGTTGGGAGATGAAACTGAAATCGAGAGAGGAAGCTGTTGCTTTGTTTTTATCCGAAACCGATCGGATGGAATGTGCACTATACAGGATTTGCTGGATTACGTATGATCTCTAAATCATCTCTGAGGTTGGACTGAGCCTTTCGAAGTGTATGGTTAGGTTACTGCTCGATAGTAATCACTTTGTAAAATGATCGATCATTTCTCCGGAGAACGGCTCTCTAAAACTAGTCTGATGTGTACTTACAGAAAATACTTGAAATAGTAAATCACTGAGTTTCTAGAAAATCAATATTCACGCCCTGCTGAGAATTATATCGGCTATTGCTTAACGTCAGGAGGCGTTCAGATGATCTACGTGTCAGCATGGCAACTTTGTGAGCTTGCCCTGTGGTATTTAGAAGCACCCGAATATGATCAGTACTGACTCATTCCACTGAATTCTTCAGCATACATCAGTCGTCATTGGAGCAAACTCTGAACGGCCGTTGTGACAACCGCTGTTGCATCACGCAACACGATGGATAATCGCACTGGGACCATTGGTCCCGACATGATTAACCTTGCTCCAGCTTGGCCATTATAGTGTTGCGTGATGCAACAGCGGTTGTCCGCAAGTGCGGAATCGCGTAATTGCGCTTTTTTATGTTACATATAGTAAGCAGAAACAAAAGCTGTAATATCTACATATCAATGAGAAGCGGTTGATTGCAGATCAATGTGCACGAAACTCATTGCAGCACAACCGCTCGTGCTCAACCGGTGACGCTCTTCACTCTGAGAGCGGTCATGAAATAGGCTGGAAACAGCCTCATCAGGTTCCGCAGCGGCTCCTGGTAAGCATATTTCTCGGATATTTCGCGGCTACTTCTTGGCCTTTTCACGGAACGGACAACGACGCAGCCGAGAAAGAGCCGAGACAAAACCAAGAAATACTCAGAAGTAAACAAATTGACTAAGGCGCAACCGTTGCCGGCGCGCTGATTCACCATCTAGGCCCACGCCAGTGCTTGGGCGGGGCCTCCAGAGGCTGAACGAGTGCATAAGTACCTCAAACTTGGGTAACTGGAACCGACGGAGGTGCTGGACATCTGAATCATGCCTTTGGAATGCTCCGTATATCTACCGGGAGACGGCATTATTTCTCTGCTATTTCTCGGACTATTTCGCGGTGAGCAATATTTGGCGGCTATTTTGCGGCGAGGCATTATTCAGCGGCTGTTTCTCGGCTATTTTCTGCTGCGAGCATTATTTGAGGCTATTTAGCGGCTGCTTCTCGGTCAAAATTCTCAGAGTAGGGAATTCATGCATATCGATCTCTCTGCCAGCCGCTTCCCACTGATAAGCAGATGAGCAACTTCTTGGGTGGACTTTAGTATAAATCCTAGCTCGCTCAGATGAGCCCAGCTGCCAAGCAAGCTGCGGAGCGGTGGGTCATAGCAAAATATTATGGTAAATATGAGTATTTGACATGATAGTTTCCGTCAAACCTTTACTTTTGCTGGATCAAAATTAGGTAGAAAGGTAAAAAGTTTCTGAAGAACAATCGAATTCCTTCTACATAAAGTGAAAGCTAGCGTAGGGTGGAAAGTGATGTGAGCTTACGAATGGTTGTCTCCTTTTTCCAAAACATAAAAGTAAAATTGAATGCGAATGTCTCACCTGCTTTGATTCAAGTGAAAGCTGGAGGTTTATCCATTTTTTTCGCCTTCTACTTCGTTTTTAGGATTTTAAATAGGTGAGTCAATGCCAGCTTATTCGTTAGGATTTCAGTTACCATGGGGAGCGGTCAACGGCTTCACCTCTTTTTGGTGTGTTTCAATTTTTTTTTGTCAATCATTTTAATGAAAAAAGCAGTATTATGTTTTGGGTAGATTTCAACGTGATACTCTTTAAAGGGCAATGTCTGGCGATAAGAATCGTTTTTCTGCTTTTCCACCTATCTTCAAGCAGCGTTGCCATGCTGATTCCAATGATGTCTCTCTAATCGTACAAGACCTTCTGGAAATGGAGTTATAGTCCCTCAAAAATTGAGCTGAGGGCATGGTGGACGGGGTTGGTTCGAGGCTTATAACTTCTGTCTTTTGCAGCCGATGTATGCGAGCTGACCTGAGTAAAGATATAGTTGGGAATAAAAGGAAGAACGGGGCTATAGATCGGAAACCATCGCTCATATCACAATCTCGGAGTAATCATTTGTTCACGCCGGTGGGCGTGGAAAGTGCATCTGGGGGTGATGGAGCTGATTTGGTGTCCAACTTTGGGTCTGAAGGGGCCGTTCCGAGCTCATTTTTCTTAGTTTTTCTAACGTTAGGCTGCGCTAGGCCCCGTAGCTGCCGATCTCCACCAAAGAATCAGACATGGTTTTCATCGTGGACATTGCCTTGGAAGGCATCGTACGCGCAGAAAACCGTATATTATTTTCTCTATTTTTTGTAGCTTGGCCTCTAGTGAACGAAAAATGTCGAAGAAGCCATGAAAACCTTTATTCGTGAAGAAAAGCCAATCGGGCACATTGTAAATACGAATTTGAATTTTTGCGCCAAAATCCTCTTTGAAGTTTTTTCTGCTTTTTGAGGTTTCTGTCATTGCCATTTTCGAAGTTTTTCTGCATGTGAAGTTCGTGCCGCAAACAATATTTCATGCTGTCTTAGGCCTCTTTTCAGAGGTTCCATCGCCGCGCGAAGCGATGGGGATGATAATCATGAGCATCGATCGAGATCGCGTAGCACGTCGATACGTATTCAAAACATGCCAATGCGTCGCGCGCAGCGATCGAATCCTGAAAGAGGCCTCATGGTCGCACCAACATTCTAGGAAAAAATGCTAGATGACTCAGAGAATTGGCGGCGGATCTTCATCTCGACGCCTTCCAACCTCATTGCACAATCGTTTTTAACGAGCCAAAGTTTACCAGTGTGGCCTACCGGGCTCTATCACCAAATTCAGTTTCCTGAAAATGAAAAATTGATTTCTTCAGCGCGAACGATGCCTTTCGAAGTGGTGTTCAACGATAAAAAATGTGTTTCAGTTTCACTAGGAAATGGGCAGTGGAGGGACACTCTGTAACGCTGACGTCGAAAGAACGCATGAAAATCCAGCCAGAAAAGCTCCCAAAGAGCTTGAAGTTGCCATATCGGAGAGCAAGGCAAACCTCAAAAGCGCATCACACGCCCACCGACGTGAATAAATGAATGCTCAAGATCGTGAGATGAGCGATGAATTCCAATCATTCGACCCGTTCTTTCCTTCATTCTCAGCTTCTCTCTTTACTCAGGTCAGCTCTCATCACATCGGCTGGCAAAGACGGAAGTTACAAGCCTTGGACAACCTGTCCACCATAAGTTTCCTCAGCTCAATTTTTCTTGAGGGACCATAACTCCGTTGTTCTCAGAAGGTCTTGTACGATTTCAGAGACATCATTGAATCAGCATGATAGGCGAGAAAACAGAAAAACAATTTTCATCGTGAACACTGCCTTTGGAGTGAGAAATAATATTTTTCTTCATTTTCCTCAACATTTGAAGATGAAATCCTAATGCCTACATCACTGAAAAAATATCGGATAAGCATAATGATCTTCGCTACACCGCTATGTTTGTCGAAGAAGCGTATTGTCCATAAACCTGAATCGAACATTACATTTTTTAAGCTTCCTTTCGCTTTTTTTTTTTTTGATTTTTCTGCCTCCTGGAGTTCCTCTTCCTCCAACACAGATCCCTAAGCCGGGCAGGATGTAGTTTTGAATGTGTGTGTGTAGAAGAGAAGATCCAAGAAACACTTTATCCTAAACGACATCTGTGCGGGGGCACGAGAGGCGCTCGTGATCCGTCTTAGTCAATTGAAATAAATACATTTCGTAAGCTTCTAGCAGAAAAGGCACTCGCCGGAATTGAAAAAATAATATCTCAGAATTGCAGCAATCCGGGCACATATTTGTGTGTGATTGAATGCCAATCTGGACGGGTGGCATTGCTAGACTTACTTTTTCACGTGACTCTCTCTATCATCATTTACTATGATTGCCTACCCCAACCAGCCGGCCAGAACTTCACTCGCAGTTTGATTTGATTGATTACGGTAGTTCCCTGAAGTAGGCCCAGCCGGTTTTTTCGATGCGGCAGCGTGGGTTGACAGAGGGTATGCGAATAATAATGATGCTGACTATCATGCTCACATAGACATACACAATTTGCATATAAGCGGATTTTGCCTCCGGAATTCGCCATGATACAGTAGAGGTAGAAACTGGTTTTTTGACAGGCGACTATTTGCAGGACTTCTCGCGATGACATGGGTGGAGAGTCTTGGACTGATAGAGAAAAAATAGAGAGAATTAAAAGCAAACAAATGTAACGCATGCTTCCATGAAAGAGAAAGTCTTCGGTCATGATCATATTTCCGGCGACACGCGACTGCAACCGTGAAAACAATGCGTATCAATTTTAGGTTGATATGGATCATTAACACATCGCCGTGTCCCCGTTGGGTGAGGTGAGAGATTTATTAGCTGAAAATCGATCCGACCTGGAATAAGACCATCTGGAGAATTCCGTACGACGTGAAGAGTGCAAAAATCCGGGAATTGCAGGGTATATTTTGAAGGATCCGATTATCTTGTAAGACGAAAACGAACTGTTATGTGATGAGAAGCGATTATTGGCCGGATAAAAGCGTTGAACATGGATGAAAATCGGATAAAAAACCGATTTCCTGTCCGTCAAAAAAATGAAGAAGATCAGATGAAACTCCTGACTTGATGAACTGATCGCCTAAAGAAACCTTGCAATGTCACAGATTCTCGTAGAAATCATGAAATTTTTTTGATCGCAAACCTGAGGGTGTGATATGTGTCTGCGTGGATATTACATCATTGAAGATCCCGAATGCGCACGCGAGCGGTCGCGTTAAGCTGTAATAGGGACAAATTGCGACGGGAAGAGGGGAGGGTGGATGCTTAGCTACTGCGATTTGCGTCTGGGAACTAGTAATTAGGTTGTTTACATTCCCCAACACCAGCGCGTCAGTCGTATGTCAAGCTTCATCCATACTCGACGCTCGCGCATCACGTGTGTCAGGCGGTGGCGCTGGGAGTATGAATAGATTTTTAGCAGACTCTGCTGCTCACTAAATAGACAGACGTTAAGTCCCAGAAACCGACAAATGATCAGGGAACGCCGAAGATACTTTTTTGATGCGCAAACTTTAAAATAAATGGATATTCTATGTAAAACAGTGCATTGAATAGGGTCCAAAAAGATGAACTGAGTTGGAGCAGAGTAGAGAATTCCAGAGAACGGGTTCACAAAGCTTTCTTTGTCAAAGCAAACAGTTCTTCTGACAAGGAAAGGACAAAAAGTGGCCATTTTAATTAGATTATATGTACGGTTCTAGGGATCCCATTTTCGACTTTGAATCCGAATTTTCCCATTGCTGCTGCGGAAATCCTCGCGGAATGGAGTTATGAGCGTTTTTAGCGCTTCGCACTTTGGCGCATCATAACGTGTAATCAGTGTATCTCCGGCGTCTTCTGAGGTGCACTGATGCGATTTCTCGCACCAGGAATCATCACACAGTGTTTTTTGTACACTGGAAGACAGTGAATGAATAAACGAAACGCGCACCTCAGTAGATCAAGTGAAACTAGCACGCAACGCCGCTCGCTACAAAGGCAGTGAGTGCTGTGAAAAAGGGAGTAGGGCACAGAGGTGGAGGATCAGAAACAATGGTGCCCCTTTGTTTTCATACTCGTTGTAAAGCACTCATATTCATCACCTAAAGCGTTGAGGAGCAGTAACTCGCCAGAGCATTTTTGTATAAAGATGAAGCTCAGCAGTGGTGTCTCTGATCCTTATGCCTGGTTTCTCATTGTGGAAATTACTTTGGACCGGTTTGGACTAAAAATTTTCTTTCGACCTTCACGGGCCCATGGGGACATCTCAATCTCATTTTTGGGGTCCTGCTGCTGAGATCAATTTTTTTTGTTCCAACGTTGTGCAGTGGGTTGTCAAAAAAGCTGGAGCACAAATATGGGTTCTGTGTTTTGGTTTTTTATGGGTTTTTTTACCAGGTTACAGCAGAAAGTAATGTCACTTTGCCAAAAACCCTGTTGAAAGATTGAAACACTCAGATCTGTTCAGAGAAATGCTCCGTAGCTGTAAAAGGAAGGTCTCAAAACTCGCGTCAAATGCTGGTCTCGGAAATTTACATTTCATTTGTAATGGCGACATATTTTGTGTATGTATCTGTCCCTTGTCGGAGCAAAAGAGGAGGAATAAGTGAGTGTAACTCTTTTTATGTTTTTACTCAATTCTCTTTGTTATTTCAGCTCTCACCTCTTGACAAAGAAAAACTGCTTCAGAAAAAGAATTTCCAAAATGGAAAATCATCGGAAGAACTGCTTCCAAAGGCAGTGTGTTCGTACATAGGAAAAATTTCCGGATTTTTTTGCGGAATGCAAGCTTTGGGTCCAGCCATAGAATTCTAGGGACCGAAGTACGAGCCAGGAAAAAGGGTGAAGTACTCATGACCAGCCGACGCATTGGATCCCCGCCCACGTCATCATATGTAACTGTTGTCCAGCGTTCAATTATTCACCAAAGGAACAGTTGTCTCAATTCTGAATACTTTTATTTATTTTATTTATTTTCATGGACGTGGACCATATGGTCGCACGTGTTGTAATACAATAAAAAGAGAACACAACGGAATCAAGTTCTGATAGCAACTTCAGAAAGTACAACGTAAAAATGAAAAATTTTAACCACTTATGGCAAAAAAAGAAGAGGATACGTTTCCAAAGTTAAGATTCCTGAACAACTCTTTGGCAACTGGATGAAAGTCCTGGAAACGCACCTGGTGTCATAGCGCCAAAACATCTCCCTTCAATAGGTCTCTAAATTTGTGGAACACTCTGTTGCAGAAAAAATTTCCTTCTGACTTGCCTTCTATCTAGCAGAGCCTCGAATACCAAAACCACCACTCCTGGTTCTACTTAGAAGTGAATGTCAGAACGTTAGAAAAGTCAACAGAGACCCTCCCAGTCAGGATTTTGTACATCATTGACAAATCATTACGGTTTCTCCTACCCCTTTAAGCGACCACAGACCTAACTGCTTGTTTCTATCTGTACCATTGGGGATACGATCGTAGGGCAGCCCACTGCATCTCGTAGCATAAGTTTAGCGCGTGTGTAAAATTTATTCTGAACTCGTTCTCGTAACTCGATGTCCTTTCTTTCGGCATGGACTGAAAACAGTGGTTCCACTCTCCAGTATTGGACGGACATATATTTTATAGGCCTTAATAAGTATTCTGGAATCCTTAACTTTTGATAGTCTTAAAACAAGTTGTAGGTCCGGTAATGTCGCTTTTTGAACGATATTTCTGCAATGAGCTGTAAAGTCCAACTTATAGTTCAGCAAAATCTGAGGTCACGCACTTCCGTTACTTGGCTCAAATTTACTTCTTCCAATTGAGTATCTAGTGGACGCCGGCAATGTGCCACCGACCGTGAACACTTTAGACTTTTTCGGCGGCTAGGGGCAAGCTATGTTCAGTGGCTCAGGTCTGGACAAAAGAAACGGCACTTTGCATTATTCTCTTCTGTCTTCTGGAGTTTTTTATGACCTTATAAATTTTGATATCGTCTGCGTACATTTTACATGTAACATTGAAACTAGAAATGGTGGATAGGGTAATTCAAGAGTAAAAATCAAAACAATATGGGTGAAAGTACTCTCCCTGAGGCACACCACTGTAGGTGGAGAATGAGGAAGAGTACTTTCTCCCAACTCCTAACTTGAAATGTTCTATCCGTGAAAAACTTTCGATCCGGCGCAGTGAGACGTGGTTGGATACCAACCACAGCCAGCTTATGGAGCAGTTTACGGATGGGTACTTGATCCAAAGCCTTAGCAAAGTCAAACAAACTTACATCAACCCGATTTTTAGACTCGATGGCGTTTGTCCAGTCATTCAGTGACGGGCTATGACAGTTTCCACAGATCTTCCTTTGCAAAACCTGGGTACTGTTCTCTTTTATGAATGATGTGGTAATCCTCAAGGTGCTTCCAAAACATGCCGTTTAACTATTTTCTTCAGAAGTGCGGGAGAATATTGTGTTATACTGAGGTCTATGAAGCTACAGGGATCGCTGTAAGTGTTCTTTTTTTTGGTATGGGTGTCACAAATGCATACGCTCAACGAGCCGGAACTTCGGCTCGCATGTAACGCAAATTGAATATATACCTAGCGGCTGTACTATTTGGCAAAGCACATTTTTGACAAAAGTAAGAGGTATTTGATCCGGAGAGGTTGAGAATGAACTTCCGGCCATTTGGTGAGGAGCCTGAAAATCTCTTCTTTTTGTAGAACCACAAGGAATTTCTTCTCCATAGTGGGGTAGGGAAACAGAAGTGAAATTCGCACTCCTGAGCTCCCCTCATCTTCCCTGATATAGACCTTTTGGAGAACTTCTGGCAAACAGTTGTGCTTTCCCAGAATCTGTGGATACCGTATCATTGCTCACCACCAAACTAGGGAATGGTCCGCTTTTTAGAGCCAAACGAGTTGATGTATCTGTAAAACCTGTTTTGATCTCCGGATTCTATATTCTTTTTCTCAACGAAAATGTTGAACTGGCTCAGCTGTTTTCTCAACTTCTTCTTGCTAAAAGCCTTGTGCTCTGTCCCAGCACATCGTCCCAGCATGTCACTCCTTTATCCTGAATGTTTCTAGCATCCAAGCACGTAAGTATTGAATCATCTGTATCTTATTTTCAAAATGAGTTTTGTGCACAAGAAGCAGAAGAGTCACTTATCTAAGAACTTTGAACTGCAAAAACCATTTTAGACGTCTGTATTGTTCAAGGTCAGCAGTCCCCCCAAAAACACACCAAACATCTGTAATTAAAGTATCTAGAGACTTTTTCGAGTAGTTTTTATTTAGATTTTTGAGACATTTGTGTGGACTTCAAGCCTCAATTTCCGTTAATTTCCTGTACTTGACTTCTCAAAACACTGGAAAACTGGAGCACAATTCTTGAAATCGCAAACATTGCTCCTCGGAGGCTTTGGTGGAAACCCTTTTTTTCATGGAAAGCGACAGCGAAGTTGATATGTCATATAGTGATCTGGAAAATTATAAACTTCTACGGATATGATGTGTGTGAGGAGAGCGTTTTCCTTGGTGCTAGTTTGAATAACCTACCTCCCGTAACGAAATTCTCAGGTAGATGTGAACATACTTGGAGGATGATGTCGCACTTAGATTTTAGAGATAAGTAGAGAGAAACAGTAGCCTCGAAATGATTGTGACTTTGCCATGGGATTGAAGGATGTATTATGAGAAAGCCAATGTCTTGAACAAAACTTCCGCCGCACTTGGTAGACAATTTAATCTTCCTAAATAGAAAAAAACTAGTGAAATATAGTTGCCAGAGTATGTCGTTACGCTTGGGTGTCGAGAATGGTTCCCACGATCCGGCGGTTTAAGTCCCGATGGGCGGATTGACCTACCCGTCTTACATCTAAGCCCGCTAAGTAAGTAGGATAAAACCCGGCTGACGTCGTGAGCGGCTGGGATTTACCAACGCGGTCCCTCACCCTCCACACAGAATTGATCGGCGGATTCCCCCTTGTACAGTAACGCCCATTCGAGGAAATGAATACTACTGGTTAATCGATGCCGCTGCTGGTTCACCTTTGATTCAGACATTCGCAGAGCGCGGGCCTGGCGGCGGATTAGGTCGTCACTAATCTGAACAGCTGTACTTTGTATCGGGTTGACGACGACGAGTTCCACGTGTGCAATTTGAGTACGTGAAGGCATGACGCCTAATTGCGGTGCTGGTAGTGTGGAGGGAGGTGGCGTTTGCAGGCGTTCTGCAGGCAGTTAATCACCCTGAAATGATCCTCTAGAGCGAAGAGATTAGAACTGAGACAGTTTGCCGAAGAAAATCTCTGTCTCAAATAAAAATCCATCGGTGGCTAAGCGTCACCCAAAAACTAGTGAGTCATGCAAAAGGAAGAAAATCAATAAATCAATGAACTCATTACAAAAATGAATTTATGTTTTAGAAATTTTATTTTTTAGCGAATATTTTCACGTAATGTGCTTTTTGGGGAGTGAAATAGTCAATGAAGTGGCGGGGTTATTGGTCTCCCCAGCCAATGTTGATTTTCTAATTAGTTTATTTTATGTTTGTTAATTTTGAGATATGTAATTTAATTTTTTTAATTACAGAGATTTCCTCTGGGAAGATGTATAACCGACAGCAGCGAAACAGTAGGTATCATCTTGAATCACTGACAATACTGATTTTTCCATTCACATATTTTCGCAATTGTTATGTTTTTAAAGTTTTTTTTTTTTGTTTTTATTTGTGAAAAAAGTTGTAGATTTATGTTGTTGTCAGGAAAATAATTTTCGGATTCTCTAGCTTTCTATTATCCAGACAGCACTTTCTGTAAATTATTTGGTACAACATCTTAAAAAGAGAACTTGCTTTTTCAAATATTTTAATTATAAGTTTCTATGTTATTTTAGTTATTATTGTAAAATCCAGTGTCTTGGTTCCGCTGCTTAGGCCAAATAAGCATAGAGCACCTTGTTTGCCGTTAATAAATAAATCATTTCTAGTTGTTTTCGATTTTTTTGAGAAAAAACATGAATAAAACTATTTGCAGCTTCATGCTGATGTCAGAAAAATCCATTTTTGGTCTCTGCAGTTCACTATTCAGTCAGAACTTCTGCAAATTATTTCATACATAACTGCAAGTCAGGTCCGTAATTCTCATTTTTAAATTTTGATTTGTTGATTATACAATGATTTTTTATTTTTTTTTCAAAAATTTCAAAAATTTTCAGATTTTTACTGGAGATGTAATTACATAGCTTTGCGGGTTTCTAAGTGGAAATAGAGATTACAAAGATTTTATTTCTATGATTTGACATTCAGCAATTGATTTTCCAAAAAAGTCTTCTCATATATAGAAGTAAACTATAAAATACCATTTTGATGCTGACCTTTTTATCAATAATTTTTGCGTAGGTTCTAATTTTTTGGACGATTTTTCTGGGAAGCAAGTAAACTGGCCATTTAATGGTGAAGTGGCCACCACTTATTTTGTGATTTATTTATTTTTTCATGAATAATTTGAATTCTTCTGGTTTCTTGTCTGTAGAGAAAATAATTCTTTAAACAGGAGGTGAATAGTTGACGAATTTGAATGTCAGCAAACTTTTATTATTTCACAGTCCTTGATATTTTGATTTCTTATATATACATATCAAGCACTATAAAAAAACTAGTAAATAGGGAAGAAGTGCAATACGAAACTGGCTATTATTAACTTTTTATTTTGTATTAACATACATAGCTATTTTTTAATGAAAGAATATCAGAATAGGAGGACAGTACTGAGTTGGCCGGTGTTGAATTTCGAATTCCAGAATTTCATGTTTATTGACCATTTTAATGAGTTTTGTTGAAAATAAGCAGTAAGAAAGTGGGTTAGTACTGTGCAGGCCGTTGCCAACTCTTCAATTTTTTATTTTTAACCTTATTCAGTATTATTTTTCTGGTTTGTAATGGAAAAGACCAAGTTGTGGAATCACGCTTATTTGCTGAATTGGCTGATACCAGATTTCAATGCTATAATTTCAGTTTTTATCCAAAGTACAACTGGCTTATGCTGGATTTGGAGAAATTAGATTGTGAGTGTCACCAGTCTGGATAGTTTTTTTTTAAAGAATTTTCTTCGAAATAATTTTTTTGAGTGAGAAATTTTTCAGTCAACCTGTTGCGTTTTCGGTTTTCAGAGACAAAAAACCTATTTCTTGATGATTCATCGATAGAAACGTATGTTCATAAGATGTTGGCCACTAACCTTATGCTTTCCGAGACACGAAACACTGCACAAACCTGAAAAAATCGTACTACTCTTATTTTTCGCCAACGTGTCAAAAGGGGTTGAAATCCTTGTTATTTATCGTGGTGTAACTTTGCTATGCACTTGAAGTTAGTTTCGAGTAATACCAATGGTAAACAAGAAAATATTTCGAACCTATCGATAAAGCGGATCCTGCAAGACATTTCTGGGGTGTCTTACTAATTTGATGGGCTCATGTGTGTTATAATTTTTTTCGGGTTTTTTTCACTCTACGCCCATTTTTTTACTAGTTCCATATAATATGTCTGCGTAAGGAACTATGTAAAGAAATCGATATCATCCAAGTGATGAGCCTTAATCAAGTGCATCACAAAAGTTTACCCAACGGCTTTTGCCTGCTGCAGCCGCTTGCCCTAAAAATGAAGTTTATGGGGCGAGAATTTAAAGCGTATTCTTCCCCAATTGACTGCTAGTTGAGACCTTCTAGCCGCTATCAGCCGCAGTGTTATCATTGTAATCACACCTATACTAGTCACCAAAAGGTGGGGCAGTGAGAATGTCTAATCCGAAAAATCAACACCACCACCACCGACGGGGTTGTGCACGACCACGGAACCGTTGGGGCAACCAACGAAACTAAACTAAACACTACGGGGGAAACCACGCTGCCTTCGTATGCATCTATCGATTAGTGTCTGAAATTATTGATTTCCCCGCTTGTTTATTTCAGTTTGGCACCAAAGTCAGGTTTTCGGTGTGCCCGACATCACCAGATTTTTTTTGTATTGAGTAACTGGCGTCACAAGTTTTTTCTGCTGATTGTCATCTGGTCTGTTGAGGGTCAGAAAAGTGAGATAGTGCTGCTCGGCCTACATACATTTCAGTTACCTTGTCATGTCACTTAAAGGCATCGTACGCTCAGAAAAACCGTATAATATTTTTTCATGTTTTTGTGTAACTTGGCCTCTCTAGTGGACGAAAATGTTAAGAGGCCCATGAGAAACCTTTCATTTGTAAAGAAAAGCATAGACACACATTGCAAATATGGATTTGAATTTCGCGCCAAAATGGTTTTTGACGTTTTTCTGCCTTTGGAAGCCTTGTCACGGTCATTTTCGGAAGTATTTCGACATGTAGAGTTTGTGCTGTAACTGTTTTTCATGCGGTGTTTGACGGTCGCATCAACATTCAATGAAAAACAAGCCAGATAGACGGGTGAGATCTGGGTGGCGGATCCTCATCTTTAACCCTTTGAAACCTGATAACCCTTAGGTTTTGAGGCGCCAGAGTTTCCCAGTGTGGTCTACCGGGCTTATCCATGAAAATTGAGCCTGAAAATGTGAAAATGGCCACAAGCGCGAACGATGCCTTTTAAGCATCGCTTTCATTTTGAAAATGCTTGTTTTTTCTTGATTCCTTTCCATATGTGCCATCTTTTAATCGTGTGGAGACAGCTTCGGTTTAAGGAATCTTACGGTGTTGTTGCAATAGGGTCGCACGGAGAGGCACGCGAGGCACAGTGAAGTGAAACTGTGCTACTCGCACGCGTAAGAAGTCGTTTAGTAGATGGCACCGCCGCGCTACTTGGCGGCAGAAGTATGAACGACACCTTACGAATGGCTTATGAACTTCTTCAGCCAAGCAGCGGAGAAACGCAAACCTATAGTGCTGATTCCGCAACGCGGCGCGACTCAATGTACAGGGGCGAAAATGCATGAACGCTTATGAGGAGGACAGGGAGCCGCTCCGCATTCGACGTGCGATGCGTCAAGTCAGGATGTGATTCGGAAAAACATGCTGTCCCCATTGTGTAAGGACGCAACCTCACGAACCCGCCTTTTATATTTTTTTATTCTTTAATCGTGCTAACCTCCATTTTTTCTTACAATTCTGCTTGTTAGTTAAATAGTTTTTGCTTAATAATTTTACCGTCATTGGCTTGAATATTCCGTTGAAATGGAAGCCGCTTGAGGTAAGGATGAAATCGGCAATCAGCTGTTAGGACGGTGAGTTTGCCGGTTGTATGTGGTGTGAGGTTGCGTCACATCGTTGAGGTACGGGGCATAGTTTTCGGGTCACCTCTGGCTCGACGCTCCGCACGTAGTAGGCGCGGAGCGGCTCCTTGACCTCCTATGAAACGTTCCTGCATGCATCCCCAGGGGCCGACGCATCAACGCTCCGGGTTGGGGAGGGGGCAGGGCAGCCGGCATTATTGAAGATCGCAGTGCGAGGACAGTAGATCATCCAATCAATCGTGCCCCAGCTGTGTTTTTCGCTGCTCTAGCTGCCCCAGCCTCCGAGCTGGGGCAGCTGGGGCACGATTGATTTGGTGATTTACTAGAGTTCCCTCAAAGGCGGAGACTGCTCTGCCCCTGCCCCCAACTCGCTGGCCTTGAATGATGCATTCGGCCCCAGGATTGCACTTTGCCGAACCGCTTGGCTGGGCGGGAGTCCGGAGTGGCCGTTCACACTTCTTTCGCCGAGTGGCGCGGTCACGTGCATTTCTAGCCTATTAATCGTTGCTCACCGCGTGATCAATATCACAGCTGCTTGATGGCTTAAGTATAAACAACTTCTCAAGGTTGTTCGCATCAGACTAAAGCGGCAAAAGTTGCAGCCACCACGTTGAAGGATCAAGGGACGGCCAGGCAGCTTCGTTCCCGCCCCCTCTATCCCCATCATTGCTGCGCGAACTTTGCCGTCGGACTATGCATAGTCTCAAGGCGTCGTTTATCCTTTCGCCGCCGAGCAGCGCGTGCGAAGTGCAACCCAAAATATCGATCGTGTCGCTTTGCCTGATCATTGTGATAGGACTGCACTGTGCCACGCCGCTCAGAGGCGTAAGTATAAACTATGCCTAATAGAGCCCTTACGCTACCACAAATGTGCGAACTTCGCGTTAGGGCCCCTCATTCATTGACGAAGATTTTCCTGATTAAGTATGTCGTATTTGTGTCTTCAATAGTGAACAGTAATCATGAATGTTCTTCTCGACTATGCGCTTGATTTCAAGATTCACCTTCAAGTTGCTCTTTTCATTTAAATCTATTTAGAAAAATCATTTTTAGATCAATCGAATTCTTCCGTCCTCTAAGTCAAAGTCGCAACTTTTGATAGAATGACAGGGAGAATATCTGTCCATTCCCAAAATAAGCAAAATCGCCATTGCAATTGCTTCATCATTTTGTTATATGTATGTAATATAACAAATATGTATGTTATGAACTTCTATATGAATGTGCACTTCTCGAGTTGCTTCTCTCATTTTTTAAAATAATTTTTTCTGATTGGAGCTATACGAGTGATGAACTTGCTTTTTCGAACAGAGTTCGAAATTAGCGGGAAAATATTATTTGAAAGCCATTAAGTGTTTTTATTTATGCGCTATTCATACTACTCAACGCCAGCCTGGTACGCGCGTGCCGCGCTGGCGTGGCGTTTGTGTATGAATGGCCCTACGCCTCGCCCGCGCGGCATGCGCGTTACGCCCGCTTCGTCATAGCGGCGATGACCGTAACGGCTTTTTAACCATTTTCACTACTAAATCATCATAAATTTTATTCCTTTCCTTGATAATTAATTCCATTTTTTCCTCTGCTATAGTGGTGGTGAACGCATTTTCAGAATTTGGTTGTTTGGTAGAGTTAGGCTCCGCTTTTTTCCGCTCCGCCCAGGCTTCGCCGCTGCAGTATTCATAGTCTTCGTGCGCGTCACGGCGCGATGGAGGGTGCAAAATATTCTGGCTCTAATGCCACGCCATGCGGCACGCGCGTGTCGCGCTTGCGTTAAATAAATAGCGCCTTAGCGTTCGGGTATTTCAACTTTCTTTGACCTGAATTCGGCCGAGTAATCAAGAAATCGATTGAACAAAAACACTGTAACGGTGGCGGACGGTTCCTTGTTGATCATGTAAATTCTCACAATCGAATATCCGAATACTGAACAATCGAATAATTCAATTCCGAGCCGATTAGCATTTTGATTGGGCCCCAAATAGAGAGCATACATGGAAAAAACGAATCGTTCGGCCCTGCAGACGACTATCTGGAAGTGGTTGGAGTCGATTTCGCAGACACAGACGGATGTGAGCCGGAAAGTTCTGGCGCATGCTCTATAACGCTAAGTTAAGCCGCTGCATTTTCGACCTTGTGGAGAATCTGTTACGATTATAAACTTCTTTTTAAAATCTTCCATTGGGCTCGCTCACACTCAATTTTTCAATAACCCATTACCGTCACTTTTGGTGAGTACAGGCTGTTTTTTCTCTTCACTGTATAGTCGTATCCGTGAGTAGATGCCTCTGTGATGACCAGCCCGCAGCACGCTTCGCTCGTGACGCCACCCATTGATCTTGCCAGTATTGATCGATGGCGCTGCATGAGCTGGCTCAGGAGAGGATATAGCCATTACGCGTGGACTTCATACCGGCTATTTCTCACTGTGTTTCGCATGGTCTAAAAACAAGAGTTGGCTTGAAAATACATTCAAATCATCGAAGCTGCTTTTTCACAAAGCCACTTCAATCTCTGAAAACAAACATGTTTTAGAGAACTCGCGTGGCCTAGTAAGATTTGCTTTAAATCAAAGCCGGATATAACGTCATTGATGCCATCGCTTCGACTGTTCAAAGTCACTGACGTCACAGCTGGTTCTCTTTAACCAATTCATCCATATTCCTTCCTCACCTATTAATACCCGATCTCTTCTTCCTCGAATCCGCGAGTGTCGCGTTGATTTCCGCTACTTCAGGGCAATAATCACTGTCTAAATCGGCTAGTGAGACGCTTAATTCAACTCCAAACTCTTTGCCAGCTTACGTAAGTGGCATGATCCGCCGTCACGTTCGACTACGTTGTCGTGGGATATTTGGTGGCGGCTAATGCCCACAAAGACGGAGAGGACTAGCGGGCGAGCCGGCGGAGACACTCAGGCAGGGTGACATCCTCCTGGCCGTGTCCATCCATTATGCTGCTGGGATTAGTTTAGAAACAGCCGGCAAATCCGTCACCTCTGTGCGGCTAGCTTATCCCCAGCCCATCCTTCTGGATTTCCACTATTCATTTCTACGATTTGCCGACATCGGGCTATTTGGCTCCCTGTGTTGCCTTCTTCCTCAAAAATGCGTCGTCTTCTGCTGGTATCATGGTCATTCCAATAATCATCTGAATTTGGTGAGTAGCAGGTTTTATTTGGAGGTTATGGTTGTTGATGATAGGCTCCAATAGTCCTAGCTAGCTGCGGAAATTGATGATCCAAAGCGCCCAACCATGTGGAAGCTTCTGGGGCTATGCGATCATCCACTTCTTTTGGCAAAGGTGTGGATCAACTGGCGTAGGATGGATCATAATGTGTCCCTCTCTTATCTTCCATCTGGTGATGGTCAAAGGATGGCAACACAAGACTTCGCACACCGTAGGGCACTAAGCCCCAACTATTTTGATAGGAGCTCAGCGGATGGTTCTAGCCTGGGCAATGCACGCTTGATCAGGAACAACCCTCAGAACTGGTTCCAAACACCCATACCTCTACCTTATCACCAGATCTGAACGAAGTCTAGTTGGTGCTTTTATACTGGCGCCTTCCCTGCGTTTCAAAGTAGAATTATTGCCGCCCTCTCGCGTGTGCGTCTGTGCGCGTATGCTGCGTTTCCTTCTATCCCACGCTTTCTAGCTGTCTCTCCCTCCGATCCGCATAAGTTCGCAAAGCTAAGAACGTTTTGGGGCTGGTAAGAACTAGAGGATATGTGTGTGGTTTTGTGCACCTTTCACCAGCAACGACATACAGTTCGCTCTTCTGGCACTGCCAGTTCAGTCCTCAAAGTGCACGCTGATTGCAAAATCGTGCTGGCGGCGCGGTTGCAGAGTATCCTCAGACGGGGATGTGGGATCACCCGGGCACCAAAGGCAAAACCGCCCGGGTGATCCCACACATCCCTCTCTGAGGATTACTCGAAACCGGCGCCAGCAGCACGCTGCTTTTTTACATGCGCGCACTTTCCGGCGGACTGAACGGCAGTGCGGGAAGTGAACTGTAACACCCGCGACAAAATGCGGTGCAGCGCGATATTTTTCAAGTGAGTAAAGGCCTCTGGTACATAGTCGAGCCGCCACTGATTAAGGATAGAGGGCTGCTACCCAGTTTCGTGCACTGCCCTTTATTCTGCATGATTGCAGCGCTGACTCTGCGGCCAGACTATGCATTGGCCTCTTCCCACGTGCACGTATGTCTTGACTTGAGTTCTTAACCCTCACACAAAGCTTACTTGTAAAGCACTGGGGGTCATGTGTAAGGGCAGGAATTCATCTTACTTATCTCCCTCATTACCGAGGCTGGTATTCAGGGCGCAAACCGTAGTTGAAGAGCAAAGGTATATGGCCGAGATGAAGGGATTTTTCTGGATCGCAAAGGTTTGCCTTTTAAGGCAAAGGTCATGAGAGTATATGTAGTTGAACGTAACATATTACGCATCCGGCACACGCGCGCACCGGCCATTAGTCTTTCGGACCAAATATTAAGTATTGGAGTTATCCGGAATTTCTTGCTTTTGACGGAATTCGCTCCTAACCCTGTCAACCCCTATCCATGGCTCATTATTAATGAATCCCGCACCCCGAGGCTTTATCACTTCTGTGTGTTCGATAACGTTACTGCGGAATGGTGTAGTCCCTTCGTTTGACCGACTCTAGTCAGTCAAAGCGACAAGATGCCATAATTTGGCGGCGGCACTCGCGGTAAGTTTGGCGACACCACCAGTCATCGGGAGTTCGATCGCAAACGACGATATGCCGCAGCGCGGCCTCGTCTATTCGCCCGATGGATCGAATTTTCCAAGGCGACCATATGCGCCTACGCCAAAGGGTCCTGGTCGGAATAGCGAAAAGCTGCGGTCTTCACACATCCGCTGGGTCCTACCCAAACTCTCGGAACGTAGCCAACCGGGTGAGTTTCATTTCGGGTCGGTCACTTGGATTCCTCCCCATTGGAGGCTAAGCCCGTCCGAATTAGACTGTCTCACCCACGCGGTCGGCGCGCGTATCGATTTTTTGACCCTGTAAGTGGATTCATTGAATAACACACGAAAAAGTGACTAACGGTGGTACTCTATCGAAATAGACAACCATTCTAGAGAAATTCTTTATGAGAAAAATATTCATCGCGCCAGAGCCGTCGAAATATTTAGTCTTTTTCGGACACACAGTGAACTGTTTGATGTGACCAATCGAGCGGTCGGCCAATAACCCAAGCAACTGCTTATTTCATTGTAATCTTAGGTGAGCCGACTTTTCCGGGAAAGAGCACCAAATAATGTCCCAGTAAGCTGTTTCTCAGCTGTGAGGAGGCGCGTCTGAAAATACCTTCGCGACTACCGGTGGACACGCACGCCGACCGCGTGGGCGGCCAGTTTATTTTGAACTTGCTTGAGAACATAAGTTATTTTCTTCTAAATTCTTTGTTCTCTTAGACCAAATCCAAACCCAGCCTAAGTGTTTTGAAGCTCAGTCACTATGTGGTAATTTTCAGCTTTGAAACTTCAGTAGATCAAAGGTTCCTCTGTCAAAGTGAGAAAATGCCTGCAACCAACGCCCTCCCCTGTAAAAAAAACGAGTCGCAAACCTCCTTTCCTTATTGATGAACTCCTCATCCGGAAGCTTTTCCGCCCCCGTTTTTCAATTCCTCTCCTTTCTCCTTGACATGTCAAGATCCCACGATCCTATAAGAGCATTTCATATGAATATCGAGGGGCGAATAAGCTTTGTCAGCTAATGTGTTCTGGAATATTTATATACAGGTTTGCACTCTTGGCGAATCATCTCCTTGCGTGATGAAGGGGGCAAAAGCATGAAAGCTTCAATGCTCCGGTCCTGGAGCTTGTGAAAATTGCAGAAATTTTCAAATTATGCCTGGTGAAGTGGTTTATCCGCTCTCTCAAGACACTATAGTAAAGAGTCCTTCTTGACTTTTCAGGGAGTAGGGAGCTATAGATGCCCGAATTCATCACTGAGCTTACCTACTTTGAAGCGTTTTCAGGGATCTGAATCAGGCCTTTGAAAAGCCTAGGTATCAATACATTTTTCGGCAACACACGCAACGGGGCATGCTTTACTTTACTAAGCGTCAAACGTCAAACAAGGAGTCGAACTCTCTCGGTTTATCAGGATTATTTACGGATTTGGCGTCGGCAACATTGGTTCCTTCTCGGACAGTTGTTCAGGTTGATAGGCATTATTAAAACGACTGGCCCTCTTGACTTCCAAACCAGAGTATGTGGTCTCTAAAACTGAATCATGGAAGGATAAAAATAAACATTTCAAAGCTCGGTAAATTCTCCCTAACGCACTGGGTAGATGGGTAGATCAAAAACTGCGAAAAGCTTAATTTTTTCGGATCTCAAGAAATCTAAAACCTTCCCAGCCCAAACTTTGTCGAGAGGGGTGATTTGGGGCGCGGAACACGATAATAAGATCTCACTTTCAGTTTCTAAAAAGATTCCTGTAAGTTACAATAGGAAAAATATCATTTTGTCTACAGTAACCTACCGTAGTCTTTCGAGAAAATGAAAATGGGCCTTAGATTCGTGTTCAGCGCCCTGAATCGCAATCCTGGGCAGATTTTGGGCTTAAGGTATTCGGAGTTTTTTAAGTTCAATAGAAATGTTTTTGTCGTTTTTTGATCTACCCATGTGCATTGAGGAATCTTTAACGAAGAACTTAAAATTGTTTCTTCTCCCTCTCCCTAACAAACATTCTAACATATCATTTTTGGAAATTCCAATATGCTCTAGTATCAGTCTCTAGTAAAGAAGTTTTTAGTGTTTTTTTAAAATACAAGTGCTGTCCTGCACAGAAAATACCGGACAATAAACCCTTCACGGAAGTAGAAAATTCAGCTGATTCAACTGAACCTGCTTTTGTTACCCAGTGGTAGTTCTCTTTGATATGCTTTTTTACTTTTTCACCCCAACAATTTCACCTGGGTAGATCAATGAATCTGGTTGACCTTAAACGGCGTCCTTCTGGATTACTACATAGTTTATATTATGGGTAGTTCTGAATGAGCCGATAAATTGGGGATAAAATAATACTACCATTAATATGGCTACTGTTGCTCATTCTAACTGAAGGATAACTCTCATATCTCTTAGCTACATTCTCGAGACTCTTCAACAAACAAGGAAGTTCAAGAGAATGAAAGGAAGGAACTCAAAAATAATAAAGTGGCGTCCAATAATTTGGGCTTTCCGCAATCTTCAGACAGCGCACACGTTAATTAACGGCATAAAACTATCCAAATCATCCCTGCGAAAAAAGTCTTTCTCGAGAACTATTCCCTCAAACAAAGCAACAACTTTTTTTCCCTCGAGACTTAAGCCAAGGGAGAGGGACATTTTGGTTTTCTGTGTTGGAAAACCAGCCCTCACACGGGAAGTGAGATGTTTTTCCTCAGTCTCCGAGTGTTTTCTCATTACCGCACTCATTGATGTGTTTCCTCCCACCGGTTGGTGCTTCTTCTCGCTTTCATTGTCAAACTGTGTGGTGGTGGTGGTCGCGCTGTCTGTTCAAGGAGGAGAAGGTCTGATCTCTGTGTCTGTCAGTCTATTTGTGCGTCTATCAGTGAAGCGTGTCCCACCACCGTATCCCCGGTCAAACAAACCGGCTTCCCCAACTCAAACAATGATAGCGCAGCGGCTGCCTTCCGTCCGACGCTGATTGGCCCGGTCGGGAGGAGGTGGAGCCAGCGAGGCGAGAGAGTGCTCTGGCGAGGCGTGGCGACGTGGAGACGCTGCGCCAAGTGGGCGTGTCGCGATGCGGATTGAGCGGCGAAATCGCATTGACGCTGGCTCAGCTGCCGGCCTCGTCGCCTCCAGCTCCAGGGTTTATCGTAATCTGAGGATGATGTGGATAGGCTTATCGGGTCGAGACTGCCGCCGACGCCTCAGTTGCCGCCCTCACAGTCGCCAGGCGACGCTTAGCGACTCGTCAGTTGTCGCCAAGTCGCCAGCGACTTGATGTTGGCGATGAGGATGTCCTCGGCTCTCGACCAGGTAAGCCCCTCACTTATCCCTAGTTCTTCCTGCCAGCCACCTCTGCCTTCCTTCTTCTTGGGCCAGCTTATCCTAGTCAAGCGTTTCTGTAGGGTTTTTGGTTTAAGCGCCCCATGAGTAGGTAACTTTTTGACATTCTACGTGCAAGATTTGCCATCCTTAATCCAGCATAGTCATTCATTTAAGTCTCATGAATTCATCAGACTTGAACTTGTGCGGAACTCTAGTCTTTTTTTTCTGCGATTGAGCAGCACTCACAGCACTAATTTTTGCTTTGTTTTCGAGAATCTGAAAATTTTCTGCATGTAGTTGTTTTTATGAATACAGGGGAAAATAATTCGCAAAAATCCTCCCTAAATCCCTTTGCCATCTCGGAATGGCTACAGAGATATTCCTACTGTTAGGTTCAACCGATTTATAATCCCATTTTGAACCAAAATCCTCGATAAAAAATTTGAAAATAAGGATTAATATAGCCATTTCATTCAAATTTTCTTTTTTCATTTTTCTGGTAGGGCCTGGCAACTTCTTTATGGTTTTCTTTTGTAGCAGATGTTTCATGGTAGGGCTATGAAAAGCACTCAGATTATTCAATCAACTAGGCTTACATGAATTCATTTTCTTGAAATGTTCGGAAGTGTTGTTCGAATTCAAGATGCTTTGTTAACTGTCTTCTTTCTGATGAGCTTTGTGGATGACCTTCCATGGGCCTCTATCCTTTGAGTTGCCTTGTGCGTTGAGCCTCAACTTTGAGTTTAAAGGTTTTTACCTTTTCTTATCAAAATAAACGGCCTTTCGCCGTACAGCCTTCTCAACAATGAAATATACGATATTTTTTCTAAGCTGCCTAAATGATATTATTTATGATAATTCGAATTCTGCCCATAAATAATTTTTTCACATTAATTATTATTTGACGATAAATGATATATGGGCAGAATTCGGCCTAGAGTCGTGTGGTCTTCAATATTTTTGACCTCGGCTTCACAAGTCTAAATTTAATTATGACTTCATGATTCTGATTTTCGCGGCAGCAAAGCCACCCAACCCGTTGATTTTCATATACTTTCCTCTATAGGGGAAGATTTATTCGTTGTTGAAATTCATTGCAGGTTCCCGGGAGAAGTGTATCTCAGGCAATGGAACTGGTAATGTACTGTTGTTAAAGGCTTTCTAGAAGGTCTGAACGACTTTTTCAAAACAAATAGGACAAAATCGTTGTTATAGTCTCCTTTTTTCTCAGCATGTCGAATCCCTAAAATTTCTTGTGAGCCGAATGGATTTATTAAGGGATTTAAGAGACCCTAATGCTAACCCTACTTGAATTTGGAATCGAGTGCAGGATGAAGTTTGGCGGTATATATTCAAGTTGGGATAGAGAAAAACCAGCTGATTTTCTCGTTGTTTGAGACCATTCAAATTCTGGTAATCCGTTCAAGCTCTGAAAGCCGACCCTGTGAATGGAATGATATCGACTTCGTAAAGTCGGCAAAACCTTTGCAAAATTACGGAAAAAGTTTCAGCTACGTCTGAAGTTTGCAATGTTCTCAAAGAAAATTTTTTAATGCAGTTTGTTCAAAAAGCATTGCCTTAGACCATCCCCTCTCCTAAAATTTTCAATGCTGCAATGGAAGTCAATAGTCAATGATTTGCAGATTTT
The DNA here is from genome assembly GCA_029168955.1 of Aplectana chamaeleonis. Classification (NCBI taxonomy): domain Eukaryota; kingdom Metazoa; phylum Nematoda; class Chromadorea; order Rhabditida; family Cosmocercidae; genus Aplectana; species Aplectana chamaeleonis. The sequence continues at coordinate 377,481 of JAPDOI010000516.1, forward strand.
GCAATTTTTCGAAAACGGCCGAGACGCCCGCATGCCTCTGTAGCCGAGCAGTCACTGTAATCTTGGTAAACAGCTAACAACACTTTTAGTCTGATTATATTTATTTAACCATTAATCAAGTTTTCTATAGAAGAAAATGGTCCACGTTTCTTTCATTGTTGAACATTACTGAGCACTCGTTTCTTTAAACTCCCGATGTTTGGCGACCAGATTTGGCTTGTTTTTAGGATAACTTGATCTCGATTATCTCCAGTCGGAATTCGACTAGTTTCTGTTTAAAGGCAAGGTACAGTTAAATCTTTGACACTACCCAAATCCAAGTTAGATAGATTGGGCTTGCCTAGTAGCTAAACACAGTCTAGATAAGTTTTTTTGGAGAGAACAGCTTAAAAGTCAGGAATTGCGGTATTCACAGCAGGATAATCATGGCCAGAATGACCGATATTTGGCTACACACCGCAATTTTGGAAAATTCATGGATGATGGCTAAACTTATGGACGATGGGCACTCTTTGTGACACGGTGTTTGACGGAATTGGTTGGAAACTTGGAGACGGCTGTTGTTTCTTACGCAGTTTTCGCACATCTCTTGGAACAAGCTGTAGCATAAGTGCTCTGCTCCAGCGGAAATCTTCGAAATCAGAAATCTTGCTCCGGACCCTGCCTTCGAATCAATCCCTCTTGCTTTCACGTGACGTGTCAAACTCAGAAACTGGCTTGAACCTTTATCCTCAGTGACCTGAAGCAAAGTTACTTGAAGGCCTTCTCACACGACCGACCTGCTGCTTTCGAACGCTAGCAACTTGTTTCCTCTCATTATTTTATGTTACAAGGAAGCTCTGAGCTTGCACATAGATAAAACAAGTTACCTGCAATATAGATGCAATGAGCAAGTTGCGTGAAAGTTCATAAGTGACTTGAATTTCAAAGGTTGGCTTTATGTAAAAAAATTCAGGAAATGCCTTCTTTCATTCTCTCCTTAGCATTGCTGCTTACACCTTTATAGTGATTTGTGTATCGAGGGTACTTTTTGAACAAGTTTCTTGGAACCTTCACACAATGCCTACCTAAGTTTAGTAACGCCCTCTTCACACAGCCTCCACTTCTGTTTATAACGCAAGTAACTTGTTTCGCCTATTTTTTATGTTGCTGACAAGTTCAAAAATCGTACGTAGCAGAGAATAAACCGGAAAACATATTACTCACATGCGGGAATTGAATATTGTAGCTTGTGTGAAACCTCCGACTAAATTCTCGAGCCAAAGCCACAGGTAACTTCTGAATAAACTCATACAATAACTTTGTTCAAAAGTTCCTGCTAGCAAATCGTCTGTGTGGTTTCGATCGCGTGTTAGTGCTTTTTGGGCTTGGATCTCACCCACGGAAGACCTTTGGGTTAGAGGACAAGTTTTGACAGAAATCGCCTCGCTCCACTCTGCTCTATACAATCATTATCCTTACTCTGTACCTGCGAGTGTATGGACAATGAATCCAGCTTCTTCAGAAACTTTGGTTCACTTTGAATATTGCCATAATCTCTTTCAACCAGCTACAGCTGTACTGACATTGTGTGTGTGTCGCCAAGCAAGATGCCTTATTCATTCGTGTGATTTTCTGGTAGGCAAAACTCGGCACGCACCTGCATTGCACTCAGATGATACTCAACGCGTCAACGATGAGCAACGGAAACTTTGTAAGTTCTGAGAGATCATTCCAGGATATTAGCACAACTACGAACGCTGGTAATACGCCATATTTATAAGCCAGACAAAAATTAAAAATACGATAAACTTACTTCAAGCGATTGCACTGTTTTTGGAATGAATACGACCCAATCAGATTCACTCGCAGCTAACCCTAACGATGCGCTGCCGTGTGTAACCTCAGCTCCAAATGTGGTGTCCCTGGATTTTGAGGCGATGTGGTTGATGATTCCTGTGGATGGCAAGAAGCTTCCATTTCTGGTGTTGGAACCCTTTTACAGCTCTCTAAAGGAAAGAGAAGCCCAGTTTGGGCTGCTTAAAGGCACAGGACAATCCCAGAAAATTATTTTGTAGGTTTTATCTCTTATCTTGGAGAGGGTCACTACTCTGATCACCATGGTATTTTCTGGAAATCATCCAAGACCCCCTACGAATGGAGATATGGCTCCTTGAAAACGCCTGTCCATTTTGAGGGCAAAAATTTGGTGGACGAGTTAAGTTCTCCAGGCCCTGAATTTCCTTGATTTATGTAGAATCGCGGCACCAGAGCAAAACATGATGAGGAGATAGTCCGGCAGTGGACTGAAGAACGACGACTCTGTTGAAAAATCACCCATCCACTTCTAGCTGCCATTTGAGTTCGAAAACCAGGAAGGCGGGCCTGTGGTGGTGGCTGGACGGGGTCGGGCCCGTGGTGGTCAAGCTTATATCTCGCTTGTTTGGAAGAACTGATATCACGCATTTGGCACGTGTTATACAGGAGGAGACTTTCTACACACCATTACATGGAAGTCTCAAAATTCACATCTGAGGATGCACTGTGCCTTTAAAGGCACAGTCCATGCTCAGGGACGAAATCTGATCTTTCCATATATGACTGTGAAGTAGACTCACCCTATATAGCACCAGCCAAGTGTGAAGCCCTCAAATCTTCCGGAATAAGCTGAAAGATATAGGAGAAAGCCACCTCTGGAGCGCCCACATCCAGGGAGCCACTTTGGCACGCCCCCTTTACGATATTTCTCGAGCTCAAAAATAAAGCGAGAGGAGTCATGATCTTCCGGATCAATAGACCCGTTCTTTTCCTTCCATTCCAAAACTTATCTCTTTGTTTAGGTCGACTCATACATCGGTTGCAAATGAAGGGAAGTTACATAAGCCTCGGACAACTCAATGTCCCCTTCCATGCTTCCGTAGCTCAATTTTTGAGAGGCCATAACTCCAGTTCCTAGGTTGTCTTGTACGATGCCAGAGACATCACTGGAATCAGCGTGACCGTTTTTAAGATAGGCAGGAAAACAGAAAAACGATTGTGAGGCTGGACTGTGCCTTTCAACACTGCGCAATGGAGCGCAATGGACGAGTGGCTCGTAAATTCGGAAAAACGGGAGATAGACAAATCGCCTTAAGAACAACAACTAGACCGACTTTTTAGACAGCCTTAAACGATATTCCTGTGGTAATTCTGAAAAATTGGGCTGATTGGCGAAGGCATCGCGCGAGTTTCTATCCGAATGGAATAAATATCAGTCATGAGTTCACATTGACGAGTTCCGCCGTGAGGATTAGCTTTGAGTAGTAGGATCTCTACTCATAGGAAGAGATTTCCACACAAGAATGAGAACAAATCTCGTGGAACCCTAAAAAAATCTCCCCTGTAAAGAAAGGGACTGAGGTTGGCGTTGAAGGCGAAGATATGCCGCAGGTCAAGCTAAGTGGACCGTCAGAGAATTGGGCCTCAACTCTCCTGGAGACAAATGGTGGACCCCAAATGGTAAAAAAACCAAAGGGGTGTGCGTAGAATGGTGCGTGCTTTTTTCCTTTGCAGACACTTCGGGTCCACTGTACCACCACCCCCAAATACTCTATTCCACGATTTATTTCTCTCTTCTCACTAACCTTCTGTACCATCGGCATGGATCCTGGGGTGATACTCTTTGCGTTCCTCACTGAAGATTGGCTCAAACTCAGCGTGCACCTGTGTGCCATATATTTCCACATGGCACCGAGTCTGCGCCAGCCTTCATTAGTTAACGCAAAAGTATCACTAGGATCAACGCCGACTGTGATGTAGCTAGCTGAGTAGTCTTTTTCCCTTACTTAACTTCCTAAGGACTCTTATTAGAGCTAAAATTCGATGTTATAATGTTGTTACTAGTGTATTGCTTTAATGCGAGAATGTATTGGCACAGTTTTGTCCGAATGAGAACTGGGTCCGCACACGTGGTTAGCGTGCGTGTCGAGCGGTCGTGGTGTGGGTGCTTTCTCCAGACCTCTAAATCGATTAGCCCAAGTATGATATCATACAATATATAGGAAGTATAACCGCATAAACACGCTGTAATGAGAGTTGTCCGGAAGAAATATTTCTGTGACAGCCGCGAGATTAACGCACGCTGGCCGCAGTGGGCGGACATTTTAACCTTGTTCGTATAGGCTCAAGCTAGTGTGCGCTTCTTTTAAATGGACAATTCTCTGCGATATGAACGGTACACATGAGTGTTTTGTTAATTGATAATTACTATGATTACATCACCTTATAAACTCATGAACGTACTCTCCGTTTCCGAACGAGTTTCATATCCGCAGTTGCAGGACAACCGCCGCTGCAGCTCGCCAAAGATAATGACGTGTGGTCCCGGCACAATTTTACTTCCGCTATGGCGGCGCTGTCAACGGTCGTCTGTATGTATAGATGTGAATTTCACTCCGGTGTAGAAAATACAACCCTCTGAACCTAGGCAGGTCTGGCTTCTCAGAATTATTCGGGCTTCGTTGTGCGCGCGAGACTTCTTACACTAGGTGCTCTCTATAAACTTCTTCACACATGAGAAAACTGAAGGCTGAAACCATCTAGAGCTTTTTGAATTTTCGGTTAGTTGACGTATGCAGGGCAGAGTAACCTTCGCTGGAAAGGCGCCATTTGCGACGAATTTCCGTATCCAAGTTTCCATTGGAAAAGTCCCTTGCGGGCATTAATTATGCGTAGTTCAATTTTTGAACCACTGATGACCTGAAAGGCACAGCGTCCAAGCTAGTGGGAAAAATTCATATCGTGTTCTGGGCCGCAGCGTCAAACCTGCCAAAAACGGAATCTGAACTCTTCAGAAAAAGCAATAAAAATCAAGTACCATTACGTGCGCCCACTTCAGAGTTTTTTGGCTGGTCAAGGACGACATGCACCATGGCGATTTTGATCAAAAAATTCTATGTTCTTCCATTTGAAATCGGCATACATTTTATAGTGTGGTATGCTGCGCTGCGATGGCTGCAGACGAAGAGGAATTATAGGCGTGAGAAAACTCGTCCACAAATTTTCGCCGTCTGATTTTACAATCATTGAGGGGCCATATCTTCGTTTGGGGCGGGTTCTGAGCGGAGAAAACGTTGTGATCAGCTTAAAATTTCGTGGAGAAACACGTTGTGATCAGGCCTCGAAATTCTCTTTGAAGATAATCGAGAAAATCTTGGAAAAGCCATTACGGCGGAGGATGGGCTGTGTCTTTGAGGTTGCGATTTCTTTCGACGGGCAAAGCTTCGGGCGAGTGTGTTTAATAACATGGTCTCCCGCTTACATTTTGAAAAACTGGAAATGTTTGAATGAAAGCCGATTGCTTGCAAAAATACTACTTTGAAAGTTTCTGGAAAATAACGCTATTTTCGAAAATGGTTATTGAAAACCTTTGAATTGATAATCGAAATCTCCTAATAGACAGAATGCGGATAAATCCAATGTCTCCTCCAATGAAAAACCACCCCTAATGATCAAGCAGGTCGAACGTGGCAGCGGTCCGGCCCTGTCCGTCTTTGTGACACCCAACTGGGCTTTCAGAGGGTGGAACCCGAATGAAAAGCCAGGACCTGGAATATTCTTTTTCTGTTCCTTTTTGGCATTGAGAGGATGTTCCTGTCCCGTTTATCTAACCGCTGTTCTGCTCTCTCGTTTTGTTTTCAGTGGAAAATCATTGTCCAAGGTAACACTGAAATAGATTTCCAACAGTTTGCACGATAGAATTTTGCACCGAATTCAATAAGCCTTCACAAAAAAGTTTTGATTGCCAGTGGACGAGATTTCTGCCCACTCTAAGATCCAATTTCATGCAGATACTCACTGAATCTTCTACTGATAACCCTGTTTGCACTTTGACACTGGATCATTAATACTGATTTGGGAGGAGAACTCGGAAGAATCGTGTGGAAAACACCTCGTTATCACCAGAATGTCGAGGGGGCGATACTTTATGGCTTTTGCTTCTGCATTCTCACACCTTCCCCTCTGTATGTATGAAGGGCATATTTTTTCGAGAATCCTCCTCGTTTATCACCGACTTCAAGTTTCTGATGAACATTGTGGCATGAGGGCGTCAGCCGTGCAAAGGAGATGATGCTTCTTCTCTCTTCCATGGGACATTTACGAAAACTTTTCATGGCCTTAGATTTTTTTTGAAGCACGGCTGACCCTCAAACGCCGCCACCAACTCCACATAAGTTCGCGAGAATCAAGACTTTCACCGTTATAGAAACATCTATTGAGAACTGGTTTTCGGGTTTTTTTTAGGATTGTCTTCGTTTAAATGGGGTTTCGTTGAGCTTCTAAATGAATTTGAAATTTCTCCTTTTCGAGATTCAGATAGAAAAATTTCATAAAATGTACGGTCCCTCAACTACTGTTCTATCAATAGTGCATACTCGACGTTTTGAAACTCTCTGCGGTGAGAGTGGCTGCACGGCGAATTCTAGTCACTCGCGCAACCAGTACCGTTGCAGCTATGGCCGGGATCATAGTTCCAGCGACGAGCGACGCGACGCAATGTTTGTCATCCATATCGACCGAAAATCGATATGCCTGATGTGCACTGTCGCCGTCGCTGGTCGCGCTGAGTATGATCCCGTCCTATAACCCATCATTGCGCGCTGCCTATTGCTAGCAGGTTATGACCGTGACGCGACCGTTCGCTTGAGAATTAGGGTTCTCTGAGGCTGTCATTCCGCTCGCTGAAGACTGTATTTCTCGTGTCAACCGATCAGTAAGCTGCGACGTGGGAAACGTGGCGAGCGTTGAATCGCGATGGGAGTCAATACCTGAGAGTTACTTTTCATTGAACTATTTCGAGCCCAATGAAAGCCTCGCGGACCTTCCATTGAATGACATAGACGATTTGTTACTCACCTTCTTGCGATTCCCCACTTATAGACGTCTTGTTGCCCTATTACGGACTGGTAGTAGAGAAAATAATATTTTTATGTAAGCGACTTTGAAGTGAGACTCTGATTTCGCCCAAGAAAGCGAGGTGATCTAAGGAGATCTAAGAGAAACTTAGGCCACAATCAATCGAAAAACTTACCAAAGCGATGAAGCTGAGAGTTGCCGTTTCTGCAAGTCTTATGAAATGTCGCCAACAAAATATAAACGAAAAACGTTTAACGAACTTGCCGGAACACTTTGAAGGATCCTAAGCATAATATAGGAATAGATAAGCGTAAGGTTCGAAGGTGGTATAGGGCCACATTGAGAATAAGACAATGTCACCTATAAAGGACCAGAAAAATAAGTAAGGCAGGAGGTTTCATTGTTTCTAACATTTTACCATATGATTCTCCAATCTTTGTTTCAGTCGATGCCGTACATTCCATCGGTTTCATCGGCTGCAGCGGCCAACATGTCGTCGATGGCCAACATGACGGCGGGTTATTTCAACTCGAAAACTGCCGCGTACGGAGCCCCACACCCCGGTTTTCCGACGGCTCCCGCACATAATTTCCTGCCCACTGGTATGGGCTACATTGGTGGAAGCTTGACCGAATGTCAACCTGCCAGTCTCGCCTGGAACGCTGGAGGACCGCCAAGGTGGGCACATTGTTTTGGCAAATTTACCCTTTTTCCGAGGCATCCAAGGAAAGAAAAAATCAAATAAATTACAAGTTTTAGTAAAAATAGAAGTAGTCGTAATAATCACATGTATTATTGCATTATTCACAACATTACATACTCGATACACTTACGGAGCTCCATGAGGGGCCCTCTAGACAGAATGGTCGGTATTTTGAAAACATACAACAGGAATGCAAACAGGCAATTCCTGACTTGAGGCATATTGTAAAATAAAAAAGTTTCCAAGAAACAAATTCGCAATATTGAAACACGAGAACACTATCACAGAACCCCAATTGAATGACGTATGGAGAAAAAGCGTCAGAACTGAGTAGATTTCAAAACTGACCCTTCCCGCGCGCGGCAGGGTGTGGTGAGTGTCACTGCACATGCTACATCACATTCCACAGCTGCCATCTTCTCTTTGTGTACTACTAATCGCGCCTTGAAAGTTTTTTTGTGATATGCATAGCAACGTTGCCAATCATTTAAAAAGAAGGAAATTTCACTGGCTCAGCCCTCCAAAGTCCGATTGGATTATTGCTGTGTGAAGTCATTAGGATATTGTACCATAAGTGATGACGTCTTCCGAAATCCAATTTCGGTAGTGAGTCTGACAGATTTAAAAAGATAATCTCGAGGGCATGTGACTCGCAACGCATAAGGAGATTTATTGCGTTTTTTGTCATACTAAAATCCATATACATATTGGAACAATTCGTTGCAGATCACACACCTAGTTCTGCAACAATAAAAAATTATACTAGTGATATCGTTTCAGAAAAGAAGAACGCCGTGAGCGCACCACCTTCTACTCGGAGTCAGCTAGAGATTCTGGAGCATGCTTTCTTGAAAACAAGATATCCGGATATTTTTCATGCGAGAGGACATGGCACCTGAAAATTCAGCGTTGCCTGAGAGCGTCGAGTTCAGGTATGGCATATGATTACTTGATTTCTTAGTCAGATACTTCCTCATTACTATGTATTGCAAAAACTACTCGTCGCCAACTGACACACGTTGCCCCCGCCGAAAAAACTCTGTTCCTACCGTAATCCCCCGTATGCGCTGGCTCGGCCTCGGTCGCCATGCTGACGACGACCAAACAGAAATCGTTTAATATCGATTTGACGGGTTGAACACATGCTGACGGACAGGGAAGTTCACTATCACTACTATGTAGTAGGAGAGAGGGATAGTTGGGGAAAAAACTCTATGAATTACACCAGTGCGATGGACGATTGTCCAGTATGAGAAGCCGAGGAACAGACGCATCATCTTCGGATTGGTAGATACTTTGATAAGAACCTTCCTGGTAACTTTTATGTAACGATTGGAATGCCCTTCCTATGTTATTCCTGCTGGTATTATATGCACTTTGTCTGAAAATTCGATCCGCGATGGTCGAAGGACCGTCCATCCATAATTTGGATGTGGTAACATATATTTTAAAAAAATATCAAAGTGACACTGCGGTAAATCAAAGCCGCTTCTGCCGCTTTCGCCCCTACGCTGCACAATTGTTCACATCTATTCAACTGCATGCAAGGTGCTCTTCTGCACAATTATGTAGCCACAAGAGTGGAAAAAGACACCGAAAACGGATAAAACTTGACATCTTTGAAGCGCTTCATAAAACCCTGTAACACGTTGTTCGAATCCGTTCTTCGACATGTTTTCACGCCCCTCAACTGCTTTGAATTCTGGTGTCAACCTGGCGTCTGCTGTTTCCTTCGTGGTGTGACTCCGTAAGCATATTCACTGTGAAGTTACCGCCACGTCATAAATGGTCCTAAACAGTTGCGCACTCCTTACTCGATCCTATTCTGAAAGACGCATATGCAATAGTGAAAGAGTGGCTAACACTCACACTTCGTAGTCACCTCCTCTAGATTTTGGTGGTATCATTTCATCTTTGCTTGGTTTTGACGGAGCTGCATATGTGCAAAGATTCAGACCTTGGTTCCCATGCATAAAGTGCCTCCTTGAACATCCGGAGTTTCAAAGGAGAGGATGTTTCATTGGAGCAGTAAAGAGAGCACTCTCGTTCTGTGTGGCAAACACCTCGTGTACTCCTCGTCAGTCTATAGCATCAGCAATGTCGTCACTGATATCGACTTTTTCCTTCACCGGATTGATCCTATTCATTAGAGTTCGGCTGTGCATCGTGCTATGCATGCCGATTCCACATGTACAGAAGTGTTTCAGCTTCTAATTTGATGCTGAACTTCGTATTAGGATCATTGCAGAACATATTTTAATCCACCCAGACTGAGTTCTGCCGGCGCTGTATGCTAAGATGAAATAGTGAGCCATTCGCTCATGTTTATGACTCTAAGTGATTCTTCCAACAATGTAATGATGAGAAGGTGAAGGATGGGATATGTGCACGTATCTTCAACTGATAGGACTCCTACAACGCTGCTAGTGAAGATACAAAAGAGTGAATCTATTCATGACTAGGTTGAATTCCCCGGCAAAGTAAGGAAATATGTGGAGGGGAGGGTGCCATACAATTGACTTCTCCTGTTTGGATTAGTCTTTTCCAGCGCTATCTATACACAAAAACCACAAGAGTAAGCCCCAGACGCTTTCTCTCACTTGCCGGATCTCAGCCGGTATTTTTATTTTTTAATCTCTCATTCCAGGTATGGTTTAAAAATCGACGCGCCAAAGCTTCTGTCAGCAGGAAGAAAGCGCAGCAGAACAGCTTTCAGGTGGAAGCAGCGGCTCATCGTCAACCGAAGGCACCAACTCCAACCAGCGATGGCGATGTGAATGTCAGAAATATTCTGGACGCTTTTGAAGCGCCGCACTATTCTGTATTAAATCCAAATAATGTGTTCTTGTTTTAGATCAAATCCGAAGAGCCCAGCGAGACTTCACGCTCAGCGAACACTCTCCCAGAGCCCATGTCCGGAGGAGAAGACCGCACCAACAAGCTACTCTCCAGCAGCACCACCTCACCCAACAACCACACTGCAGCCGCGTCGTTCCGACCACAAGCGCAGTACAGCTATGTGGTGAGTACGTGTGTGCGCTAATTGAGAAGTGATGAAGAGAAAGGGGTTATGTTGACGAATATGTACTCATCCTTCCCGGAGCCGGATTGAGGACTACGTCCTATTGCATCATTCCACACGTGATAATCGTACTTTGGGAGAAGCGTGAATCGTGCCGGGACCAAGTGGTCCCAGCATGATGATCACGTGTCGCATGAGATGCACTAGCCGTAACCCGCAAACGCGCACACAGGAATTCGGCCCCAAGAACGACAGCTTGCGCGTACAATTCATCTCCGCGTTCAGCGTTCAGTCCGCAAAGTGCACGCGGATTGCGAAAGCGATGTTGCGGCGCAGTTGCGAGAGTATCCTCAGACGGGAATGTGGGATCACCCGGGCACCAAAGGCAAAAACCGCCCAGGTGATCCCACATCGCTGTTCGAAAGATACCAGCAAACCGCGCCGCAGTACGCTTTCTGCAATCAGCGTGTTTTTGCGGAATGATTGGCAATGCGGAGGATGAACTGCGTGCCTGAATGAGAATGGCGGCCCACGCGGCCGGCGCGTGCGCTTTTTGGGCAGGCCGTGCGTCGCATGTGCCGCCCTCGGACGAGTGTTGGATTTCAACGACGGCCGCCCCTTCTCCCACACCGTCTGCAGAGCTGATTGATCGGCGCAGGGCTTGCTGCCAGCCGGTGCCGGCCCCGTTCGTAGTCGATGGCGGTGGGGACTTCTTTTCGCATGCTCGTCCGGAGAGCGACGAATCGCGACGGCCGCCTGCCAAGCACGCCGGCCGCATGGACCGCCATTCTCATTCGGACGTACCTTTATATGTACGCCTCATCTTCTCAATTCGGTCCCAGCTTTGTTAAAGAAGTATGTGGTAGCTCTGAACTTCGATAGTGGCCAGCGACGGGCCATTCACTTGCATAGGCAACTCAGATGGCCAATCGAAAACCAAGGTTGTTGCTTCCAAATCTTGAACGATTGCTTAAATTTCAATATTTTCAGCAAACTACCAAAGTCCAATGGACTACTTCCAATACACTCAGCCGTCGTCTGCAACGACAACGAATCCTTACGGGATGGATACATGGAAATTTCAACCAATGCTGGGTTAGATTTTCACCTACTCAGCAAAGTTTTAAATTATTCTTGAGGCATATCGCAGGATCATAGACACTTGAAATTGTGTTTGTCTTCCCGTTGCTTTTTCCTGGAGGCCGATGTTCTGTATATTAGTTATTAAGTATAAGTACACAGTTAAGTTTATCTAGAAAGACACAATGTTCAATTGACTATCTCTAGCATCATGTCATGTACACACCGAACACCTGCAACCAGTGACCCCGTATACGCAAAATGTGATTCTTTTTCCGTTCGTTGTATTGTTTCCGGATATTGATTTTCTTTGGTTGTGATCTGTGAACACTCCACTACGTCCATCACGCCGCTGACATCATTCGATCAAGAATCTCTAGCTTCCTTTCTCAACTTTTCTGTCGTTCACAAACTGATATTTTTCTCTAATATGTTGAATGATGTGAGTGGTTTTGGCACATACGTTCTGTATCTGTGGCCCAGAGCAGAATCCCTTCAAGCCACAGACTACGAAAAGACGCAGTTTTACACAGCGCGAGCTTTTGGCCACGATTCATTTAGAGATTTCCTTCTTGGATAGCTACATAGAAGTTTTCTTTCCCAGCTCGGACAGGCTGGTGAATTTTATCTATACATTCTGTATATAATATTCATGTGCAACAACATGTGTACATTCAACGTTGTTTCGCCCTGTATGGAACTCCTGTTCCTTCAGCTTTTCTCCTTTAGCTTCTTCTTCTTCTTCTTCGAATAGCTTTTTATCTGTTCTCTACTAAAAGAAATGGCTCTGATTTTTGATGTTGAATGGTGATGTTTTTGTAGATATGCTCGTGTTGATATGCATATATTAGAATCAAAGTGATTGTGCACTACATATTATAAGCAAATAAATCGTATTCATGCTATACTACTGGCAGTTTGGAAAAATCATTGGATAAGCGTAGTAGCGGAATTTGAGGCCAATGTATACAGAGAGCGACCGGGAGGCATAGGCGCCCACTTCTGGTAATTTTGCTTTTGTTTTGCAAATTTTCCCAACTCACTTACGAACGTTCGGAGAATTACAAACGACTATGATGCTACAGAACCTTTACAAAAAAAGCTCAGTTGTGTTCAGAAATTCGTCTGTCGTTGAGGAGGAGTACCCAAACAGGGTTAGGCAGAACCGTGGTCCAGGATATCGACAAATCCTACGTTCCCTCTCACCTGGAAACCGAAATTTTTGAAAAATGTCTAAAATCGTTCAGGTATCTCTCAAGGTTCTGAAATGTTTTCACAATTTTTGCAGTCAAAATTTTCAAGGGATGAAATCCCTTTCCAACCAAAATTCTTTAAATTAATTAGGTGCACTCCCTATCCGATTGATTAGCCTTCGAGAAGTTTATTTTTACTTGCTCTTCGCTATAAGAGCAACAACATCTGTATTGAGAAAAAAGAAAATAAAATTCAGTGACACATATCGCCTCACAGAGTCAGAACAATGACTGATAGCACTATCAAATAGCAGATACTGGGCAGAAGTCAGCATTTTGACGGTTGAGGAACATCCAGCTGGTTCGCATCGAGAAGCCACCGGGCGGTGCAAAAACTTGTGTGAAAGCGTAAACCTTCACAGGCTCGCTAGAAAGGCTTGATTCCCAAGAAGTATTGTTCAATCAGAAGTGCGAGCGCAGGTGGGCGAGGAGATCTCTTCGGCGGTGGTTTGGCCGGGGTCAGTACTTCCAGCGACGAGCGACGCGACTGCAACAAGCTGTTTACCATAAGTGTCGACCGAAAATGGATATGCCTGATATACACTCGTCGCCGTCGTCGGTTTCTACTCTTCGCGCACATAAAGCCTTCGTTTCTCAGGCGGTTCTCGAAGCCCCGGAGCCGACTGGACGAGTTCGGCCTTCGTGTTTCCAATCTGCGGAGTCGGCTTCCTGTTGCTGTCCAGGTCACTGCTGTTGCTTTCGGGGCAACTGCTGTTGCTGTCCAAGCTGCTCCGGTTCTTCCTGAAGAACAAACATAAGTGGCCCGGAGATTAGGAGAGCGGGCCGAACTGTCAGGCGGCTCCGAGTCCTGTTTGGTGCGGCTCGTAATGCCGCGAATTGCCTGAGGGCTTTGGAGCGCGGTATTTTTCGGAGGCTCGCGGCAGAGCAATTCGCAATATTGCTCCTAAATGGCTTTCTAAAGCCACAGTCCAAGCTCAGAATCGATCTTTCGCTTTCTCTGCCTATCTAGGAGAAAAAATTCCACGCTGATCACAATGGTGTCTTCCTAGAATCGCTCCAGAACCTCACTACGAACTGAGCTACGGCTCCTCAAAAATTTTTAATTTGAACTGCTAGAAGTTCGCCCGGACGAGTTGTCTCGAGCCTGTATTTTCTCGTTATTCGCAGCCATCGTTCACCCTGTAGCAGGCGAAAATTATAAAGCCAGCCCGAAAACAAATCGAAGAACATAGGTTTTGCATAAAATCATCCGCGCCTGTCTCTTCCTATTGAGGTCGGAAACTCTGGTGGTGGGCGTAACCCATTTTTCTCTTTTCTTTCAAGGGGCGTGGTCGACTTTTTTCCTAGCCTTTTTCTCGCTTATTTGAGCGAATTGAGAATTCGCGCTTGGCAGGGTTGCTATATACGGCGATCGGGCATAAATATCAAAAATTACCTCTGAGGTTCGACTGTGCCTTTAAAGACAGTGTTCAAGAAAATCCTCAATTCTAAGGTTAATCGCTAAATCGACTGTGCCTTTAAAGACAGTGTTCAAGAAAATCCTCAATTCTAAGGTTAATCGCTAAATCGATTGCTTTTGGGCCCCCGAGTAGAAGTTTTGAAAGTTTGACGAAGAAACCGGAGAAAAACGCACCAGAAGCGGCTACACGAAACGCTTTACATATCACCCCGCCTTCTTCAGTATCACAGGTAGAACTGTTTGTTGTGACAATAAAATCTTTTGTGGACTCGTCTTTTGCAGATTCCTCTATTTTGCGTTGCTTTGTTGTTCCCTTCGTACCCTAACTGGATCCTGTTCTGCCTAAAATACTCTTTCCATTTCCGGTTATCCCCTCATCGGTGACAACCACCGCAAACATTTTCATCCAACCGGACAACTAGTCCAGGCTAGAGAGTGCACATACCACTGCCCGCGACTTTGGGAAAAACGGCGTTTTTCGGCGTTTTATTTTCGCCGATAAATTTTTCGCCGCTTTGTCATAACTTTTTGTTCAATGTGGTCCGTTTGGATTGCAAGGGACATATTTAGAATCAGTATCGAGAGCTCTTCATTTTGATATCACTCATGTCTTACCCTGCAAATAAGGCATATAGGGTTAACAGAATCAATCGAGCGTACAAAAACGAGGCTAGATATCAAATTGGTGTAAATGTTTGACTTCATACCAACCGTAAAGAACAAGGACGAGTCATATACAAGTACAATACACGCACTATTCTACTCAATGAAGCCGCCAAAGTCGCGAAAACGCGATTTTTCGTCATAACTCGGCTCAGAGTGTTCCGTACGAGTCCGAACAGAAATTTTTTGAATGAGCTTCAAAAGCTCTTTTTTTTTAGAAATCACACGTGTCTTACCACCAACTAAGCATATAGGACTTTTACAACCAATCGAGTTGGCGAAAGGAAAATTCAAGCATTATGTGGGTATTCGACGTTATGTCACGTTTACCTAAACAGCGTGTAAGTGATGTAGAGAACAGGTAAGAAAAAGCTGTCAGTGAACTGACCGACCTTTTTCAGCGAAATTTCCCAGTTTCCGCATTTTCAAAACCCGAATATGTATTTTGCCATTCCCAGAGCCAAAAGTCTCTTCCTTCTTGCCTTCAGATTTACAGATCAGTAGCAGGGTTTTTTACGTCCAATTTGTCTGAATCCCTCCATAAATTGAATCTTGGACAAAATTAACGCTCCCAGGGACCGGTAACCCTTGCAGCTCCTCGCTGCACATAAGTAATAAATAGTTCAGGAAAAAGCACCTCTACTTTGGCGATCTGTTTTTTTCAAGCTCACAATCAGATCGTAATATCAATAAGTTTTATTTTGTTTCTCCTATGCCCGGCAACCCGCAATCAGCCGGTGCCCGAATTTCAGAATCCTGCTTGATAATGCTTTTTCAATGGTATATAGTTTTCTGACGTTCAAATTCGAACTGAATTGTTCTGGGTCTCTTAGATCCATTTAAAAGAGGATCAGAAAGTGAAGGTCTAGGCCGAGTCTCACAGCGGTTTGGTCCCTGTTCGAGCTGAGAACGGAACGTTCAGATGATCTAGGTCGCTTTCCTGGAAGCTAAAATCACTGTGGCGCTAGGCACTTTGAAATGCCTCTAGATAGGTTGCTTCCAGTTTTCAAAGAGTCTGCATTGAGCTTGGTTGTGGACGCAGACATTGTGCGGCCGAGCGAAGGGGGCAGTGAGTGTGTGTCTGCAGGGGCGGTGAAACGGCTAAAAACCTATTAATTTTCACTTTAACCACTTCCACAGATTGGTTTTATTTACTTGTATATGACTCGTCCTTGATCTATGCGTGGTTGATATGAAGTCAAACATTTACACCAATTTACATATCTAGCCTCAGTTTTTGTACACACCTCGTTTGATTCTTGTTAACCCTATATGCCTTGTTTGCAGGTTAAGACATGTGTGAGCTCTCAAAAATGAAAGAGCTCTCGATGCTGATTCTAAATATATGTCCCTTAGCAGCCCGAACGGACCACTTTTGAACATAAGTTATGATTCAAAGCGGAAAGCGCCGAAAACGCCGTTTTTCCCGGGAAGTCGCGGGCGGTATTGTAATATCACTAAGATAAGACGATCCAATGCGTTTCGCCGTTTCTTCTCGTATTTTGATAACACTTGGTAGCCAACGCACTGGTATTTGAGCGAAAAACTCGGAAATAGAAAGTCATTTTGAACACTGCACTTTAAAGTTGCGGGAGTTTCTGGAGCCGATCTTACAGCAGTTTGTAGAGGATAGGCTTTAGGAAATTTCTGGAAATAGTATCTTTGGGAACTTAGTGTTGCCTCTTTCAAAAAGCAAATTCTACGTTGTCCAATTTAGGCCGAAGACGCACGGTTCTGGACAACGGTATTAGACAAAGAGAAAACGGGTTTTTAGGAGATTTTGTTGTAATTCTTTGAGGTAGATCGGAGGGGTGTTAGGTATCAGTTTGTAGGGAATTCCATTGAGATTCTAAATCCTTTTTTATCACAGATTCGAAAATCTGAAATATTATGGTGGGGAACGTACAAGTTGCCCATATTTTCGAAGTGAACTAAAGCCTAAAAACACGGCTATTACTTCTTTATGTATGGATTCTTTCCTCATAGGTGCTGTTGTGGTGCTTTACTAGTGTTCTCCTTAATCTTTTTGTTGCTATTACAATATGTGAGACAACCGCGTCCGAACCCCTCGTTCAAAGACCTGTTTTTTTCACCGGAAACACCCCCGATTTTTTAAAAAATTTGGCGTGAAATTTTTACGCAACCCCAAAAAATTCTAAAATTCGAAAATTTTTACTTCCCCCAGTTGTCCAGCTGGACGACGCCCGCCTGACCCAGTACCCAAAAGCTACAATACAAAGCCCAATGTGGCCAACCTCATTGTGTAAAAGTAGATGGGGACCATGACGTCACCGAAAATATTTTATAGGTGTTTTTTCGCCGAGCATAAACTTATTGGCTAAAGATCCTCAGCAGCCTGATCTATGCTCAGCCACAGATCGAAGATTTTCTAATGCTCCGAAGCCATGAAGCTGCTCCATGGTCACGCGGCAGCTGCTGCGGCGAATAGCGAGCGAGTAAAGAGAGTCAGAGATTTAAAAAAAATCGACTTCGCCGTATAGTAGGATGTTCTCTGCTGTGACGGGAAAATATTCATTGTCGGATGGGTATAAACTTTTTGAATCGTCATCAGAATGCGTCTCTAATTCTCGAAAATATTAGGATTACAAATTGTCTTCGAGGACACATTATCCCAGGAGGGTCATTGGCCTGGGCAGGGTTTCATCATCGTGCCGAACACTCCCTGGTTCCATCGCAAAGTTCTTGTAAGCGGCTATACGTTTCGGCCACATTGTAGGATCTCTCCTAGGATTCAAATCGAATTGAAGAAAGCAGAGGTAGGGTCAAAAGTCGTGATGAAATATAACTACAGACATCCCATGGTGCCCAACGCAATGTTTTGGAACGTAACTCGAGACCAGAAATCATCGTAAACACTGCCTTTGACACAGAATACAAAACATGGGTGAGAAAAGACACTGTGGAAATGCGAGAGGTACGGCATCGCAGAATTTCTTCACACTGATGATGTGGTGGAAACTGTAAAGTATGGACTCGACGCCGTAGTGTGAAAACGTGCAGCGTAAAGGGAATGCAAATCAAACGTCTCTTGGTTATCGCAGTGTTACCTTGGTATTTGTAGAAACTTCTGGTCATACCAGTTTTGGAGCGTGTTTCGCTGATCCAACGACAGCCTGCAGGTCAGAATCCAGAATATGTCACTAACGCAGAAAATCCCGGTTGTCACCTGGAGCCCACAACTCCTTCCTGTTGTGACATGGAGAGCAAATTAGTTCCCGTTGTCACCTCTGAAGCCACATTTCATCACATTTTCTTGTTTCTGTTGTGACTTGGAGGTGACGGAGTACATTTCGCAACGTTTCGCACTTTCTATTGTGGTGTGACGGGACAAGCCAATCGTAGACGTCTTGCTGCATCACAGACAACAAGAAAACGCAGACTGTCAGACTCCGGCGCTCGAACAGCAGGTCGCCTCCATGTGACCGCGATTTCCTGAGAATAGGTCGATCGTGAATAACAAAAACAGGGAAATTGCAGAAATCGCGTGAAAACTTCTGTGATAGCAGCTTATTTAACACCTTCTAGGGTTGAATGTTCGTCTCATTGGAATATGGTGCAAGTCATTTAAAGGCAGTGTTCACGATGTAAATCGTTATACTGTTTTTCCGCCTATCTTGAGAACGGCTCCATGCTGATTCCAATGATGTCTCTGTAATCTTACAAGACCTTCTGGGAACGGAGTTATGATTCCTCAAAAACTGAGCTAAGGAGACATGGTTGACGAGTTGTCCGAGGCTTGTAACTTCCGTCTTTTGCAGCCGATGTATGCGAGCTGACCTGAGTAAAGAGAGAAGTTGAGAACGAAGGGAAGAACGGGGCTATTAATCGGAAATCATCGCTCATCTCACAATCTCGAGCATTCGTTTATTCACGTCGGTGGGCGTGGAAAGTGCATCTAGGTGTGACGAGCTGATGGGTGTCCAACTTTGGGGCCGTAGAGGACCATTCCAAGCTCATTTTTCTTAGTTTTTTCAACGTTAGGGTTGTGCTAGGCCCCGCAGCTGCCGATCTCCACCAAAAAATCAGACACGGTTTTTATCGTGGACACTGCCTTTGAGCATCCTTAAAGATTTGAGATCTTGCTGCACATTCGAATCCTTCCCGTAAGCTATTCATTTCCTGCTTATAATGTACTAAGAATGCTGAGATCTTCAAATTTATTTATTTATTCTTCAAATGGATCACAACTCGTCCTTTACGGATTCGTATTTGTTGGCGGATGGAAGTAGCTTCACAAGATCAAAGCCGTAGTCCCGAATATGATGCCATATCTTCGCCGACTCTGAAACGAGCTGTATATTAGAGTGCATCTCAGCCCACTTTTTAGAATAGGGAAGCATGACCAGCAGCATGGCTAATGTGATCCTGAGGCTTGAACCACGCTTCCCGCTACAGACCAGGGCTGTGCTTAACTGGAATTGGTAATTTCGTAAATCGTAAATTGTAATTTTTCAAATTCCTCGTAATTCGTAAATCGTGAATCGTAATTCGTAACTGATAATTGGTATTAAGCCCATACACAACCCAAACCCCAATCGATGTGGAAACACCTGAGCATTCCAGGTGAGGTTTCCATATCGGAAAAGGTTTGAGATTGTGTTTCAAAATAACACTGTTTTGAGCAGTACATAAAAAATCAGTATACATATATACGTGGGATACAAACGACTTCAATAGTCAAAATTGAAACGTCAGGCCTAGTCAACTAGCAAAACCTAAGCCATGTTTTGCAGAACTTTAAAAAACGAAAACATAGAGAATCACCGATTTCCCAAACACTGCTCAATGAGAGCCAAGGAGGGCGACACTGTGTTGGGAGAAATTTGCGTTTCGATAGTTTTAGACTCAATCTTTCAAGGGAAGGATAATTGGGCAAGGGGGCCATACCAAAGGGTTATACTTAAGCTACTGCAAAACCACTTTTTACGCAGAAATCAAGTCTGCCCTCCAGATTTGTGAAGCGTCACTCTGAACGGAGTTATATGCGTTCCTTCTCATAAACATAGGTTTGTTGTGGTGAAAACAACAGTTCGAGAGGTGAAGGATTTTCAGAAATCTGGATTGCAAAAAGGTGAAGGTTCTCTAGAAATCCGTGATTTTGAAAATAACCTATTTAGCAAATTTCTTTTTGCTTTTAGAATTTGCTTGAAATCTCAATTTCAAAAACATTTAATAATCTTTTTGAAAAGTCAAAACTTTGCTGCCATACTTTTTTGTTAAATTGTTTCGAGCTGATCCTGTTGACGCTGACCGCAGCTCTGCACGAGATGGTATCAGGCTTCATTCGACTGACGTTTCGACGATTTCGCCATCTTCATATTCTGAAAGAGCCAAATCCAGTTATGAAAATACACTATCAAACACCGTAGCGGTTGACTCTCTTCAGAAATTCGACCCCTAAATTTCCAAACTCTTATAATATCAGTTTGGAAATTTCGGATTCGAGATCCCGCAGAGAATTTATCTTTACGGCGTTTGATCTTATATTTTCACAATGCTTTGGCTCTTTCAGATCCTGAAGAAGGCGAAACCGTCGAAACTTCAGTCGAATAAAGCCTGATACCATCCCGTGCAGAGCTGCAGTCAACGTCAACAATATTGTCCTAATGCCGAGGTTCAACGAGAGTCGGTAATTGTTTGGAACTGACTCTTGAACTGCTTGTAACTTTTGCACCGCTGAAGATGGATGCGTGGTGATGGATGTTTTCGAAATCTTCAAAGTTGTGCAATGAAGTGCATATTGCACTTCATTGCACAACTTTAATTTTTTGTATAAGCCAACCGGGTATTTAGATCCGAAACTCATATTTTATTTCTATATCGGGGTGGAATTTCTTTCGGCAGTTGCAGACCACTGCTTCTGCAGCCTGCAGCTTAAGCGTTATCGTGCTTGGACCTCGTAGTCCCAGCATGATTAAGCGTTATCGTGCTTGGACCTCGTAGTCCCAGCATGACCTGCTTGCGCTACTTGTTGCAACAGCGGTTGTCTCCAACTGCGCACCGAAATTTCGCTCTGATATACAGAAGCTCCACCAAATGTCTGGGTCTCCCCTTTGTGTTAACGAGATTCAAGTGTGACCTACCGCTCCCCTTCTGTCAGTGACCACCCATGGGGGTGGTCACTGACAGAAGGGGAGCGGTAGGTCACACTTGAATCTCATTATCAGCATTTATATTTCGCCTACAGTTGACTAACGTCGGCGTGGATCTGGAAGAGACTTTGCGTTCACTGTTGAAGGTTGGCGCAAACTCAGCGCACCTATGTTATAGCATGCGGCACCTAGTTTGCGCCAGCCTCCGACGGGGAACGCAAAGTCTTTTCAGGATTCATGCCGATGTTACGTCAGACTGGTAATGCCAGGGTAAGGTTGCATCGAAAATTGAAATCTGGAAGAATAAACAAATATCAGGAATGTGAAAGAAGTGGTAAATTCATCTATGCCCTAGACAACAAACTTACATTGTTCCCTCAACCACATTTTCACGATTTGTTACGATTTGTTACTATTCGTTACGATTTTGGGCCGAAATTTCGTAAAACGTAAATTGTGAAAAAAATTGCCAAAAACGCCCGTAATTCGTAAATCGTAATTCGTAATTCGTAATTACGCACAGCCCTGCTACAGACGACGTGGTGCTTTGATGAACACTGTTTTCATACTTTTGCTGCCGTGGCAAATGCCGCTTTCTGAGCCATTGAGGAATTATATGGAAGTTGACAACTGACTTCTGTGCACATGACAAAGCCCGCAAAATGTTCGGATCGACAATGGATCCCCAAACGAATCTGGTACAGATACGGTGAACCGAGGCAAACGCCACCATAGCGGTAATAATCGGCGAGACTTTGTTTTGCCGCCATCGCGGCGACAACCGCGTTCCATCATTTGTATATGCGAGAGTTTGATTCGCGGGTCCATGTCCGATCTGGACATTTTCCCGGCATTCAGGGGCGTATATGTCAGCTGTCACCTTCCACCTAAGTGTTTGGTATCCCTAAAGGGTGGTCCCACCGTAGCGTTAAGAGCGGCACAAGTATGAAAAGGTCATGAGACCCTATTCATTAATCTGACCTCGGAACAACTGATTAGAAACTGTGGGGACATATCCGCTCAGGGAGCGATGCAGGTCCGTATCCTGCTTAAGGCCAACAGTTCTGCGTACGACTCAGCATCCTTGTGATCTGGAGTTCAGTTGCGATCCAGCGCGACTATCTATGAGCTCCTAACAATACCGCATCGCGAATATAAATCAAGTCAAATCCTCCCATTGCGCAGGGCAGCGACTTGACATTAAAGAGACGTAACATACC
This sequence comes from Aplectana chamaeleonis, assembly GCA_029168955.1. Classification (NCBI taxonomy): domain Eukaryota; kingdom Metazoa; phylum Nematoda; class Chromadorea; order Rhabditida; family Cosmocercidae; genus Aplectana; species Aplectana chamaeleonis. The sequence goes on from JAPDOI010000516.1 coordinate 399,828, forward strand.
CTCTGTTACAGGATGAAAGTTACCGCTGTCGATCGCGTGTGCATGCGCGCGTATGCTGCCTTTCGTTCCCCCCACACTTTCTCGCTGTCTCCCTGCTCGTTCCACACGCTCACAATGAGGAAGAAATTGAATTTGCTTTTGGAATGGAGTATACATACATATATACACTCCGAAAATCGAAATGGATTATGAATACTGCGTCAATCGACGCTTCGATTTTGGTTGCGCCCTAAATTCGTCGGCTGTTCAGTAGAGTACCCTACTGAATATATCGAAATTAGTGAATGAAAATTGGCTGTGGACTCACCATTATAGAACCCTTCCATCATTTTGGGTTGAGGAGAAACACTGAGATAGCGTAAACTAGCAGACTTCCCAACGTCTTGCCACTTCACATGTTGGTTGACCGGGTCACTGAAATTTTTGTTTACATTGAGGTTGTAATAAATATGTAAATACTAAAAACCAGATATGAACAACACTCGACAAAATTGGTTACACAGCGTACTGCAAACTTGAAAGACCGTATTTTGCGACCTCCTTGTCTCCATTTTTCAATCTGTCTATTCCTTGGAGCAACCCAGTCCGCAATGCACAATGTAATTTTCTCCACGGAAAAAAGGTGTATCTGTGATCTGTAGAGTGTTGCCCGAATATTCGTCTATTCGAATAATATTCGAATATTCGAATATTCGAATATTCAAAGAAGTGGATTATTCGGGTTATTCGAATAATCGAATATTCAAAGAAGTGAAATATTCGTTTATTCGAATATTCAAATATTCAAAGCAGTGAAATATTCGGTTTATTCGAATATTCAGCACGAATAATTTGAATATTCGACAAGATCGCACTCCATTTTGCCCTGATTTTACATTTCAAACATCTTAGCGTAGTGACTACTAATTTCTCACAATTCTTCAGTACCTCATAAATATAAAGTTATTGTGCTTATCTGGGTTAAATTCCGGTCCGCAATTGGGTCTCGACACGCTTTGCGGCCGCACGCGCTCGAGTCAATCGAGTTTCCAGCTCCAAAGCCGACACGATATGGCTTTTTTTATACAGTTTTCTTCAATTTTGTTTAGTTTCCAGTTTCTAAAACCCACCTAGAGTCAACAGATCCGCAGCTGCGGCGCTGGAAACTCTTCCGACTCAAAAGCGCGCGGCCGCAAAGCGTGTCGAGACGCAATTGCGGACCGGAATTTGGCCCAGATAAGCACAGTAGCAAGTATTTACAAGGTTGTCCAATAATTCTTGTCCGAAAATTTCACCATTTTTAATTCTTTTCAACTTTATTGAAAAACAAGTCTAATCAGCAATATAATCACCACAGTTATCCACAACAGTGGCCCATCGATTGGGCAGGTCGCCGATGCCCTTCGCCCAGAACTCCGGGGGCTGCGACTCGAAGAAGTCCGTGATGTCGGATTTGAGGTTGTCGTAGTTGGTGAATTTTCTTCCGGCCAAATGGTGCTTCAGCGAGCGGAACAAGTGGTAGTCGGAGGGGGCGAGGTCCGTGGAAAACGGCGGATGGGCAACCGTCTCCCAGCCGAGCGTCGCCAACTTCTGCTGGGTCTCCTTCGCCACGTGGGGGCGCGCGTTGTCGTGCAGCAGGTGGACCGAGGCCCGTCGGGGACGCTTTTATCGGATGGCGGCGGCTAGTTTCTCAAGATGATCGGTGTAGATGGAGGCGGTGACCGTCCTGCCTTGCGGGAGCAGCTCGAAGTACAGCATGCCCTTGGTGTCCCTTCAGCGGGTGCAGGTCGGCTTTTGGCGTCGTCGGAGGCTCTTCTCCGCGCGGCATTCAGACGGCACGGCGTGCGACGTTATCGTAGAGGACCCAGCTTTCATCCCCAGTGACCAGGTCCTCGGGAAACTCCTTGCGATGCGGACGAAGGAGGGACTGGCAGACGGCCACGCGGCTCTGCTTGCTGGCGTCCGTCAGACGGTGGGGGATCCAACGGGTCAGAACTTTGTGGTAGCCGAGTAAGTTGAGTCGATTGTGGATGGTGTACTTGCTGCAGCCGAGCGTCATCGCCAGTTCACGGGTGGTGGCTTCCAGCTTCTCCTTGATACTGCGACGGACTTCGTCATCATCCACCGTAGAAGACCTCCCGCTGTGCTCCTTGTCCTCAAGGCTCCTGTCGCCGCTCTCGGATAGATTGAACCAGCGGCTGACTGTGCGTTGGGACACTGCATCCTCCTCGCACGCTCTGCAGATGTCGGCGACCGCGGTGCCCGTGTCGTTGCCCAGCAGCCACTCGTAGTACACGAATGTACGAATTCGACCTTGGTCCATTTTAGCTTGTACTGGTAGCTAGACGCGGCGACTGCGCCTTATATACCCCTAGCGTAGAGCTTTGGAGAACCTTCTAGAAGGTTCTTACACTTGCCTGATATTATAACACTTCTAAGGAAAATTATAGAATTTTGAAAATTTTTGGACAGGATTTATTGGACGGCCTGGCCTGGTACAATATATTAAATCGCTCGTAGGATTTTGTCAAAACGCTAGAAATGCGCATTTCACCTTTAGTTATAGAGAAAAGTCTAAATCTCGAGCGGCTCATAAGTATAGCAACACTTATGCAACATGGCAATTTCTCACGATGATGGCCAGAATGAGCCATTTTCATGTGTATTTTCATGAAACTGGTTCAAGGTGATGCTATTTGTCTACTTTCCCGGTGAACTTCACCTGAATTCTGACGCAAAAGCCCAAGTTCTCTCCTTCCATAATGCTGGACGTAAAATTCGATGGTTTCCAGCCACCTAGGACGACCAGCTGGATGTAGTCTCAAGTTCGTGCCAGATCCTGAGCCACTCAACGTCTGTTGTCGCCCAGACGTCTGATGGAACTGGGAAGCGAGATATTACACGGCGAGTTCCCAGTGACATGGTGTCGGTCTCAACGACTAACTACGAATTGTCGCTGAGTTTTTTTTTTGAATTGTCGCTGAGATTCCGGAGTAGGGCACGGCTAAGCAGCACTAGGAAGTTCGCCATCGCATAAACCGCGCATAACTCAACTGAACTCAACTAAGCTAAACCAAACTAGACCGAAGCAGACCACAAATTTGGCGGCAATTTCGCAGCCAGCATTCTTTAGCGGTTATTTCGCGACTATTACTCGGGAAAAAGGCATTTCGCGCCTGTTTCGCGGCTATTTCTAGGCTAAAACTTAGAGTACACGCTCGTAAACGTGGTTGAGATAACTACGGAAATATAATGGTATGGCTCAGAACACCACGCCTATGCTTTTGTAGCGTCAAAAAGGACCCACAATGACGCTACACGAGTGAGAAGTTGGCCCCGCCCCGTATCTGCCCGCCCTTGTATTTGCGTCCTCTTCCAAAAAAGGGGTGCTGGGCCATTCCCACCATCGGCGACGCTTGTGGGTGGTACAATGAGTACAATAAGTGAGCCATACACATCGACGATGGTGGGGATGGCCCAGCACTCCTGTTTGGGGGAGGATGCGAATACAGGGGCGGGCTGATACGGATGCAGGGCCGACTCCTCAGTCGTGTAGCGTCACTTTCGGTTGTTTTTGGGTTTCAGAATGCGTGGGCGTTGTGTCCTGAGCCATGCCATTCAACTTCCGCAGTTAGTATCTCAACCATGTTTACGAGCGTGTATGCTGAATTTAAGTGACAAGAGTGCAACCGGTTCAATTACCCAAGTATGCGGTACATTGGCCCCGCCCAGCATCTGGAAACCCTGCCCATTCGGTGGCGGCCTCAGTGGAGGTTGGGCGACCCAGCCGCGACGCGTGGGTGTACCGACCACGCTGCGTGTCGGTGTGCCGACAACGATGCGTGTAGGTGTGCTGACCGCGCTGCGTGTCGATGCGCCGACCGCGACGTGGGTCGGTGCAAAGTAGTTCCTAAGCCACATAAAAGTCTTGTTGGATGTGAACCGCTGCTAAATAGGCCGCTAAACGCGAAAGGTCAAAATTTCAACAGCCCGACAACAGGCGGACGTCGCTGGGCAACGGGCAGTTGTCAGGCTTACAATGCGAGCGATTTGAGTTGTCAAGAGGGTGCAGTTTATGAAACCACAACTTCTCAACCTGTTGTCGATGCCCCAATTTGCCCGAGAGGATTGGATGGGATGGGATAGTACGCAATAGTATTGCCCAAATATTCGTTTATTCGAATAATATTCTAATATTCGAATAATTCGAATATTCGAATATTCCAAGAAGTGAATTATTCGGGTTATTCGAATAATCGAATATTCAAAGAAGTGAAATACTCGTTTATTCGAATAATCGAATATTCGAAGAAGTGGATTATTCGAATTATTCGTTTATTCGAATATTCAAAAAAAATTATTCGTTCCAACACTCTAGTGATCTGCCCTGGACGAGTTCCACGCCGTGCGAGCTCTCACCATGAGTCGCATGCGCGGTGCGAACAAGAAGCAACTTTTGTGGTTATAGTCAAGACCAGGGGATAATTTCATCAGTTCAAGATGAACAGTACAGCGCGTTGAATGTAAGTTGTGGGCGTTTGTAAAATCAACTGCAAAGTATCCACAGCTTGCCCATAATCTATCGGTTTATCATTGAGGACTCCATTCCCAGATTACATACCCCGACTTGACGAAATTGATGAATGATTGCTGCATCACATCCGCAACCACTTGCTCTTCCTCATCGATGTCGTACTTTCCCAAAATATAGAGGCCGAACATGTAAGGATACTCATTCACATGTGGAGATCCTAAATCGATAGTTTGACGCGTAGCCGAAAAACTTACTGTTCTATAATCTAAGCTTCAATCAAAATTGAGTTATACAAAACCATGAGACCATATTGACTCTACATGTACATATAGGTGGCAGACCATGATCCATTGTCGTGAACAGCGACCCCCCTGTCATGGTTTGCAAACAATTCTTTCAATAGAAGCTGTCTATGTAGACCACCTTACCAAAGAGCGGTAGTACGCATGCACAGCTTATGGTTTATTGTATACTTCCGGCTTCCAGTAGTGTTCATCATACAAATCGATTGAAAGTCGAAATGGCCGCTATGCACGGTCGCTGTCTCGTGTCGCGGGATGTATACACTACTAGGCCTTTCAATCTCGCTCTGCGCAGTTAAGCCTAGATCATACCTGCAGCGATCAGCGATAGCGCCAGCGCATCACACGCATATCGATTGTTGGTTGATAGTGATGGTAAACATTGTGGGTGGTAGTAATTCATCCGGAACTACAAGTTTCGTAATGGTCGGAACATACAGGTATTCTGCGAGTTTCGACCTCACAAGAAGAGGCGATTTTGAGGGATATAGCATTAAACAGGTTTTGAACAGTATACATAGTGTTCCCCGACCTCAAAGGGACCCAACTTTTCGAATCTGGTGCAAAATGGTCAACCGCTTCATATCCTGTGCTCGCTTCTATGAAGCTCATTGCGGGTGAACCTCATGGTTCCGGGCACCCTCGCGCGATCGCTGAAACTGGCAGCAGGCTCTGTCTCTAGGCGACGTGGGCAGCGAAAGGCGAAACAGCGCAGCGGTGGTGGAGGCGCGAGACACTCCCAGTTTCGGGAAGAAAAAGTGGTGCGGAAGTCTTTTTCGTCTATCATGCGGGGTGAGTGCTGTTTTGCACAGGCTGTCAGCAACCGCGCGGTGGCAGTCAAAAAATTATTGACTGCCGACCTCCAAGTATACTGTACCTTGGCAAAAATCGATAGATCGCGCGTTTTAAAGCGGAAAAGCAGGGATTTGGTCATGTTAGCGTGAAAAACTTGTTTATAGTCTATGTTACACTAATCTAGCTTTGATAAATTATCAAATCGAAGTGATAAGAACATATTCATAAGATTCGGAGCATTTTGAGCCGGAAAAGCGAGTATTAGGTTTGAATAACTTGGAAATAAAATTTAAAGTGAAATTGATTCATAAATGAAATTAAATTAAAAGTGAAATTAATTCTTTTTGGCAGAAGTCATACGTTGACACTATATCAAACTCAACTGATAAGGTCATAGCTCTCCGAGTTATAAGTTTTCCTACCAGTGGAGCAATAACTTGCTCCTTATGATGTATAAATAGCAAAACTAATGCCTTTTGACACAAGTAATAAATTGATACCTTATCAAACTGAACTGATGATGTCATAAATCCATGATTTTCACGTTTTCAGCTGGAAGCAGCGGGTATTTGCTACTGATAGGCTGGGCATAGCAAAATTAATCTTACTTACTACAATTCAGGCACTGAAACCTTAGCAAACCAAATTTCTGAGGTTATAACTCTACGATGTCGAGCAATGTGAACCGAAGATGCTCCTTAGATTTTTTTTTCGATCGAATCGATTTCAGACTTACTCGATTTTTCGATTTTCTTATTTCTTTTCGTATCATTCGGTTTTCGATTACGTTCGGAAATCTCGATTTTTTTTTGATTCTTCGATTTCCAAAAAGTGATAAAAATGTGATGTTTTGAATTTTGTTCTTTAATTTTCAATTTCTCGAAGATCCTACTCGGAGCCATGTATTTGGGTGATGCAGAAATTATCGAGCATTGCTTTGCTCGCTCGACTGAGTTTCCCAGGCAAATTTTGATAAGCCACGAACTCGGACAGTAAGTACAAGTGTAAATATGTAGGTGCAAAAAAACCTTTGTCTTATCAAAACTTTCACAATTCAAAAAATTTCCTAATTTTCTCGAGGAGGTCCTCAATTTCCAGTAAATCCTTGTTCTAAGAAAATAGTCGAAAAAGAGAAGTTTTTATACGATAAAATATGATTTTTTCGTCAAGTGCGAGGATCATATGATTTGAATTTTTTATGAAGTTCAATTCGTGATTTCATATGTCTCAATCCACATGCTCAATTTCTGAATTCACAAAAAAATAGAATTCCGAGAAACGTTGCTGGTTGTTCGGGAGGATGAGCGGAAATTTATTTCGAAATCTCACAAAAACTCAAGGTACGGGCTGAGTGTAATCAAACGTTTTTACAATTTTTTCCACAGTGTCTACAAATTTTCTGGCAACACCTCAAAGCGTCAAAAGTTGGTAGGACATTTGCACTTTTCATTAGAGTTACGACCTTATCAGTCCTATTTGATGAGGTATCAATACCCGAAGTGTGCAAAAAAAGATCAATTTAGCTATGCCCAAGTTTTCAGGAGAAGCATGATTTTTTTCCTTATGAATGAAAAAACTCTTTTTCGAACCAACAAAAACTTTTGCTCATGCGGTCGTTCAGACGATAGAAAAAAGTGAGATTAGAAAAATCTGTTTTTGTATGAGTGCAGTAGGCGCTGAGAAGAAATCGGCAACAGTAGGTTTGACACAAGAACTGAGGGGTGAAAATAAAGGAAAAAAGCAAGGATTAACAGCAATGATAGTTATAGAACAAATAGAATCCGTCGAAGAGTGGTGAGGAAATGAATAGGCGTGTACTTAATGAGCTTTTTTTATTGTAGTCCGGAGGGCCGACCGAATTTGTTCGAATGAGGAACGACTTAAATAATTTCTTTCACATGTCTCATACATTTCAATGCTTCATTTCTTTATCAATTTAAGCTTTTAAGTAGGTACTATGACGTTAGCTACAAGCCTGAGCCTTTGCTGTGGCCAGAATCACAATGCTGTGTTGGCAATGGGAGTCAAGTACAATGAAAACATCAACGACGCAAAGTGCAACCTCGGCGCAATGCCAATGATCGCCGCTTTGGTTGGCAGCACTGCTGGTTCAACTCCTTAGAGTGCTGAAGTTTTGCAAAGAAACACAACACCTCGCATGATGATGAGTGAGAGTATTGTACCAGTTTCAATCAGTTCATTGTGCGAGTTTCGAACCAGCGGTGTGGATTTTCCGTTTACCGATTTACCGATTTTCCGGATTTACCGGTGTTTTTCGGCAAATTTGGATTTACCGATTTACCGAGTTTATCTCGAAATTTACCGAAATTTTTACCGAAAAAAGTTTGATGTTTTTTTCGTCTAATTGGCCTACTTCTTACTCCTATTTCACCGGTTTGCTTCTGTTATCATATGCCTTTGGCGCGATATCCTTCCTTCTTCCTTCTTTTGTTACCCCTTTTCAACCCTTTGGCTTATATTTTGAATGTTCAAACGATCTCTCCACCTTTTCTGTCACGTACCCTTAGCGAGATACTACTCCGAGAAATGCATGTTTTTTTTTCAAAAATGTCAACAGATTTCAAAGGCAACAGAGTCCTGAAGCAGATATTTCAGTAACTTGGAAAATTCTTTTCGAAGACTCCGACACAACACTGAATACACTGCAGTTCTGGAACGACTTCATTGTGAAATCATCGTACCCGCACCTTTCCTCACTGACCAATAAGAACTTTTGCGCGCCTCCTGGAACAGTTTAGGCTGGAAGGATGTTTTCCTCAGCTGTCCTGACTTTGAGTGACTACAGAAAGGCCCTGACGACAGAAATTTTTAAAAGGTTAATTTTTCTCAAAAGCAACGTCCCACTGATCAGGTTCAGCTGTTGAGCTCGGTTTAATATTACACGCTTTTTGAATGTTTTTTTACCGTAACTGCAGTTAAACGTCGCAGTGCACGTTATGGTATGTTTACACAAGGTGCTGAGTTGATCGCAAAACGCTTGGCTCCGGGCGAGATCCCTTTAGGTATATGCTGGTTCAATCTCGCCCGGAGTCAAGCATTTTGCGATCAGCTCAGCACCTTGTGTAATCAGTTTAATATGTAAAACTCAATCATTATTTGCACTATCTTCACGCACTATTGAAAATGATACATAAATATTATGGGTCATTTGTGCTACCGCATGGGGTAGACACCAAAAAGTAAAAGTCAGAATTTTTATCGAATTTTCAGTTTTTACCGTATTTACCGATAAAAATTTCGGTAAAAAGTTTCGGTAAAAAGTTTACCGATAGGAATTTTCCGCACACCCCTGTTTCGAACGTCAGCTCGCGACATAAAACTCGTAGTTTCGCATGGACTACTACCGTCCTGTGTCGCGTCGCTCGTCGCTGGAAATATGATCCCGCCCTTGGGAGACTAGCAGTTCCCCCTATAAGGACCAAGATCGTAGTGTCGAGGAGAGATTCGGGCTAGTTTTCCTTATTGAAATGATGACTATTGAAAAATGTTATCAAGCATTGCTCTGTTTATTCAATTCCTGACCGACGAATCAGCAGCAATATTACTTGTGATGGAAAAAAAGCAATTCAATAAAGACATGTCTTCATGGAATAGAAGACAGATCAGGAGAGGTGTACGGAGACTCGTAATTGTCGAAATTTTGAGGTGCATGAAAACGTACTCCATTTGAAACACCCTGGGTACTACAGAGCCGGCATACATCAATGATGTGCACGTGCGAAATTTGGCGCGCGAAATTTTGCACGCACATTGGGGTATCTGCGCGTTTTTTTACGCTGTCATACACCACTGAAACATGTGCACGCGCCCGACAGAGGGCCAGCTCATCGCGGGCTAGCTTTCCAATGTGTGCAAAATGACGCCAAATTGCAGAATACAATTAAAGCGCTACCGTAATACCGATATCACTTGCCTGTCTCCTTACTTTGCCATATTTCCATTTTTATTTTACCACAATTTCTCCAAAACATTATTTGAATTCGAAGCACAAATCCGTTTTCAGAAACACTGTGATTTCTTCCGGTCAGAAAATTGTTATGCACCTCACAGAAAGTGAATAATGGAATCGACGACAGCTTAAAGGCAGTGGTCGCGATGAAAAAAGTGTGAAACAGATCATGAAAACCAGTTTGATTCGCAAACGGCTAAAAGACCAGGGAGGTTACGCGGCAATAAAGGCGCTATAAATAGAGTTATTAGGATACTTAGTTTCAAATTCGTGCAAACGTGCACAGCCCCGCGAAAAAAAGATCGCAGCCTCATGATGAGCAGTGAAAAAGCAATGACGTTCACAGCCAGAATTAAATGTAACTTTAACTAATAAAAGCAGCCGAAAAGTAGAAGCAAGTCCTTCATTCTTGACTTACTTGACTTAATCGGTTGGCTTTCGCCTGACGCGGTCATTCCGCATCTTCACCGAGGTGTGCCGCCCTAGTAGTCAGCCGAGTCCATTTTTCACGGTCTTCAGCCACAATTTGAACACATTCCATCCAGCTGTCACTATTCCATTTCCTGCGAAACGAACCATCGCGCCTGAACTGTCTTTCGATGCCGAGTGACTTTAAATCCTCTTTAACCACATCCGTCCAGAACTTTCGCCTACGCCCAGGTGGCCGTTTCCAGACAGGATTTGGAAGCATTCTTAAAGCGTGTTGTACGAGGCGATCCGGCGTTCTTCTTAGTATATGCCCGAGCAGTCCAAGTCGACTTTCCATTGCTGCTTGAGATGGCTTTAGGAGATGCTGGCACCTTCCTCGTGTCAAGCGTTGATGTACTGCGTCGATTTCCTTGTAAAGTTCTTCGTTATGGCATACACGCGGCCAGAAATATCCAAGCAAACGCCTAAAAAGCTTCCTCTCCGTGCAATCCAACCTTTCCATCTGCGTCTTCGGTGCTGCCCACGTCTCCGATCCGTACATCATGATAGGGCGAATAGCGGATAGGTAGACGCGCAACTTGACTTCCTTCGCGATGGTGGTAGACCACAAACACTTGGTTAGAGAATTGAATGCAGACGTAGCTTTCGCACATCGTTGTCGGATATCCGCTGCATAACTACCATCGTTCTTCAGCAAACAGCCCAAATAACAGAAATCGTCCACCAGTTCGATACGTTGTCCGTCCACACAAACTCCAGTTGAAGGCCTCTGAGAGACCCACATCTGCTTGCATTTGTCGGGACGAAGACGAAGTCCATAGGCTGCGGCATACTTCGAAACGAGGTTCACAATCCTTTGCAGTTTTGCGTTGTTTTCAGCGAATAACACAATGTCGTCGGCGTACTCCAGGTCGACAAGGGAGCGTCCTGATGGTGTTAGGATCACATCCGCAGGAAACTGTTCTGCAACTCTACGCATGATGTCATCAACGGCGAAGTTGAAAAGAAAAGGTTCTGCTACGGCTCCTTGCCTTACTCCTGTTTTCACCTTGAAAGCTGACGTAAATCCGACAGGTGTACCAACTGCTGCTGTTGTTCCTTTGTTCATGTCCTCGATTAACCGAACATACTTTTCCGGGACTCCATCTGCTCGCAGAGCATTGAGCAATCGATCACGATGAGGAGAGTCGAACGCGGCTTCAAAGTCCAAAAAAGCAAGCTGTAATGGCTTCGAAAACCGCTGCCACGATTCAATTACTCTTCTCACGACGAACACTTGGTCGATGGTCGATCTTCCAGGTCGAAAACCGGCTCGCTCATCTCTGGTCGTTCTTTCACGATGTTTGATAAGTCGCTCGAGAATGATACTTTCTAAAACCTTGTACATGACACGAAGTAGAGAGATTCCTCTGTAGTTCTTAGGATCCGTAACGGATAGCTTCTTGTGAAGAGGTACGTTGATCGCATGTCTCCACGAATCGGGTATCCTTTCGCTCATCCATATGGCACGGATGGTGTTGGTCATTTCACGAATCCCAGACGGAGGAAGAGCTTTCAGCATTTCAGCAGTAATGTTGTCATCTCCACCTGCCTTTCCATTCTTCATTTTCCGGACACAATCTAAAACTTCAGACTCAGTCGGCGGTTCCTCACTGACATCGTAATGTGCTCTCTGAACATGCGGGAGCTCAGGTACTGATGGCGCTGGACGATTCAGTAGTGAACTGAAGTAATCCTTCCATATTGGCAGCGTCGCATCACCAACTGCAACTCCATTGGTAGTGTTCAAGACAGGAAAACATCTCTTCATCTTCCCGCTATACTGTCGCAGCAACGTGTAGGCTTTCTTGGGATTCTTCTCCTCCCAAGCCTTCTCGAACTCCTTAGCTCTACACGTCCACTTTCGTTCGCGGTCACTTTGAAGCTGCCGTCGCAACTTCCTCCTCAGACGCTTTTCCTCCACGAAGTTTCCTGCAGTTCGGAGAGCACATACTCTGTTGTAGGTAGATGTTGTTTCTTCTGAGACGTAGGCGAACTTCTTCTTAGGCTGTACAACCGGGAGTGCCTCTTTCGAAGCGTCCTGGATGCACTTGACAAAAGAATCCGCGTCGCAAAGTTTCTTCTTAGTTCGTACTCCGATGTGAATAGAAACGCGTTGTCGAAGATTCCTTCTGCACTCTTCATCTCTGAGACTTGTCATGTCAATCCTTTGGAGAGGCTGAGCCCCTCGCTTCCTCTCATGAATCCTCGCAGTGAAGTTCAACAGAACAGGACGGTGATCGAATGCGACATCCCACACAACTCTAGATCTTCGAATGTCCGATACTGGAATATTCCTCGTCAGGACATAGTCAAGCTGTAGTTTCAAAGTTGTCATCTTCCGCTTCCGCTGCTCCTCTGGAGATAGCTGGGTTGGTCCCTGCCACGTAAGCTGATGGCGGCGATGATTCCTCTTGAATGTCGATGCAATAATCAGACCACTGCGTTCACAAAAGTCGACAAGGCGGTAGCCATTGTCCGATGTTTGCTCCACTGGGTAGAACCATTTACCGAGTACTTCGGATTCCTGATCAAGTCCCATCTTCGCGTTTGCGTCAATCCCCACGACAACAGCATGTTGACAAGGTATCCTGGCCAGCAACGTATTGAGTTCCTCATAAAACGCATCCTTCGAATCGTCTTCGGCGGTTTCAGTGGGCGCATGAGCACTCACTATCCACAGATTGAATCCTCTGTGATACGGCAGTCGTACGAATGCACTCCGGCACGACGTTGAGCCAAACTCCTTGACCATACCATTGAAATCCTTCCTTATAGCTATTGCACAGCCTCCCACTCTCCTATCGTCACCGCAGTAGATGGTGTACTCTCCGACGCTGATGACGGGTCTATCTTTGAGGCGGGTTTCCTGCAAAGCATCAAACGGTGCATGGAAATAGCTCAGAAGTCTGGATAGCGCAGTTTTTTGGATATCACTCGACAGCGATCGACAGTTCAGGGTGCGAAATTGTGGCTTGTGGCCAAAGACTCCATGAACTCTCTAGGTACGGATATTAAGGTGTTATGGACCAGAGGCCTTAGTGTGCCGGACGGCGACACCTTTATGCAATGTATGGAATACATTCGCGATATAGTTGTGCACGCCATATTGCTCAAACGTTCCCTGTGTGCACTCAAACGTCTGCTGGGTTCAGTAGAAGCAGGGGCACCAACGAGCAGGTACCAACAGACTTGTATACACACCCCTTCCGGCTGTGTCCACGATAATCTTCGATTCAAGCCAGTGTCCACGATAATCCTCGATTCCGAAATTAATCGCTTAATCAATTGTTTGGCCCCCGAGTAGAACTGAAATGACGAAGAAACCGAGATAAACGCACCACACGGGCACGAAATCCTTTATTCTCATCCCGCATCTTCACTCTCACTGGAACTGTTCGTTGTGACACTGAAATCGTTTGTGGACTCGTCTTTTACAAATCTCTACTCCATGTTGCTCCGTTCTTTCCTTCGGAACCTAACTAACACTGTTTTGCCTAAAATATTCTTCCATTTCAAGTTAACCTCATTTTTCACCGGCGACAACCACCGTGAACATCTCAGAACATTTTCGTTTACTTGATTTCGACTTTGAGAACAACTTTCTGCTTGTCGCCGTAACGAACCACGGTATAGTTGTTCTTACGTGGACAACAACTTGAGACTCACCAACTTCTCATCAACAAATGCTCTTACTGTAAGAACAACTCTATAACAAGTTAGCAGCCTAATGCTGTTATCTAGTTGTTGATACCGTATAGTAGAATGTAGCTGACAAGTATAGTCTATAAACTTGTAAACAACACTTTGCCATCCACCCAAACACTACTCTGTCGCTGCATTGATTTCTAGCAGTGAGAAATACTGGGAATCAATGAAGGAATAAAGTTTTTCCCCAGTTGGCTCAAAACCTTATCTCATGTAACCGTAGGAAATCACTTAACCAGGGCTTACCTTACATTTCCGGTGGGGCTTCTTTTTCTAAAAACCACACATGTCTTGGATAATTGTTGTAGGTATGGGACACAACATTGATAATCCATTTTCTAAATCCCCTAAATGCCTCAGAGATTTAATTTACAGAAGATTTCCAAAAGTGGGCATTTTTTAGCTTTGCGTAGATAAAAGGGGTACACGAATGGCAATTTTCAGGATGTTCAAAAAAATTAACATGGAGATTGGGCTGAACACTTGTTTTGTAGAGGGTGAGCAACGGCAGTTAAAAGTGCTTTATGCCTACTGTAACCTACAGTAACCCTGAGTCTGGCGAGGACTAGACCTTTTTCATCGCTCTCTAAATCACCCCCCATATGAAAGTTTCTTAGGCCGAATCCGAAACTTTTTCTTAAAAAAAAAAAGGCAGTGGTCACGATGAAAAACGTTAACGAAAAAACTACAAAAATCAGCCTGAGTGTTGAAAACAGCTGAAAAACTATGAAGGTAGCGCGGTGAAAAACGGCCTAGAATTAGAGTTTCATAAGGCCCAAAGTTGCCAGCGTTCGTGCACACGTGCAACAGCGATGACGGAAAAGGTCGCAGTCTCACATGCCGAGCAGTCAAAAATCATCGACATTCAGAGGACGAAATAAAATGCAAATTTCTACCCAATAAAAACAGTTGAGCAATGAAAGAAAGCACTCCAGTCGATGTTTCTGACTAGATGTTTACATAAATCCGAAGGTTCATTGATTGAAATTCAATTTCCAAACCAGCCGACGTTCTTTATATAAGAGGTCATCGATGCCGATGATGATGAGTGGGCTCGTCCACCACCAAAAAACAAGAAAGTTCAGGCTTCAAATTTGGCCCAAAACAGTGGTTTTTTTCGTGATTTTTCCTTTTAGGTCCTACTACTAGAGACCCAGAAAAGGGTTCAGAGAGAAAAAGACGACAAGCATATTATTTGATCGCGATCACTGCCTTTAACACCCCAAATATTCCCTGATGGCTGTAACCTTACACCTTTTTTTGTGAAGCAATGAAAAGGCCATTTTTCGGAAACCCCGCAGCCATTCAGGGAATTTCAAGCACCGGATCGTCTATGTACTGTACCTACAGCAACGACAACATGGTTTTCCAAATCTCCACGGGAAGTTTGAAGCAGTCCTTAGTAAGATGAGCGAATCACAACTACTAAAAAACACCGTTCTGTTGACTCGCAGGTAACCCTCACGGCGGCGGCGGGGTGTAACTCGTCCAAAGTCGTTTTACGCACGTGTTATCCGTGGATTATGCAACAGGAATTGAAACCTCCCGGGTGTGCGAAACTCTTGTATGAAAGACCTGCACACCTTCACAGCCTTCACAGCCTTCAGCTACAGAAGTCTGCTCTTTAATAATCCTCATTATTGCGGCGCGACTTTCTCCCGCCGGACTATACGCGTAGCCCTCATAGTCCGGCCGACGCACTGGTGCAGGCGGCTGGCCACGAGGGGCACTAAAATGACTGCGCGGTCGCTCCTATTCCAATTTGGAAATTGATACCTTAACCTTGAAGCGTACCTCAGAGATCGTGGGTTTACACACTAAATTAGCCGTGGAGCACGAAAACTGCTTGGGCAAGATCTTCCGCAGCTGCCTAGAACCACTCCTGAGAAAAGTCGTACCCGTTTTTTCAAAGCCTGGCGGCAAGGTAATGGTACTCCCATGAAATTTTTTGGTTTACGGAAAAATTTGCCCGATGCGTAGCGCGTGGAGACTACGCCCGCGAGGCCCACTCATTACGCTAGCATGATGTTTTCTAGCGCAAGCGAAATCTCGCCCACGGAAATTTTCTGCCCTCCTTGCGGGTATTTCCTCCCCAGCTTGCGGGTAAATTCTCCCCGCAGGCGGGCATTTTCTCCTCTCTCGCGGGCGAAATTTCCTGCTGAAATGTACGCGTGCGGCTCGGGCAAAATCTCAACGTAATCCCGTGTTAGAGAAATTTACCTCTCAAAAGCGGAGGGATCGCGGAGCAAATTTCACGCCAGAAAGGAAACAACTTTTGGGAAATGTGAAATTCCTGAAAATTCAGCTTCCTAGCAAGACTAGCGATTTTGGCGACAACCATACAGAAGTGAAAAAAGTTTAACAAATATCTTGGAAATATCTTTCAAAAAATGTTTTGGCGTAAAATAATAGCTTTGAGGCTAGGAAATGAAGTGAAATAACTAAAAATACGATCAGGCGGTCAATTATAGACCAGCTTATCGAGAATTAGGGACAGACGAGGGATCCGGATTCTACAAAGCTTTTCCGTTAAACTTATCGAAGCAAAAATCAAGCGGGCAACAAAAACATTAGGCCGTTTTTTAAGCTGTAATAAGGGGAATCAGCGTAGTTCAAGGTGTAGGTAAACGCAACGCTCCAATCCATATCGCGCTAGAGTTTGCTTGGATAAGTTTAACGGAGAAGCTTGGTAAGAATCCGATCCCTCCTCTGTTTGCAACATCTAAATGGTTTTGTCTATGGTTGACCGCCAAACTACTACTTAGTTTGTCTATGATGATTTTCGGCTGAGACTTCTAAAAGAGGTCGAATAGAAGAAAAGGATTCACGCACTGCCAAACTGTAATAGAAGAATCCAGTAGAAGGAGCCAAACAAGGCAATATGAAAAAGAGGAAACAGAAGATGAGGATCAATGTGAGTGTAAAAATGGCAATCCGAGAATCTTCCATGTTTCTGAAACCGGCGCTCGCCGTTCTTCGAATTGTACTTAAGTGAATTGAAGTTTATTTCTTTACCGTTATATCATCTCTCTCTAATCGGCCGGCAAAGTGGATTTCAAGTCTCTTTTCCCCTGTGGATGAGCGCTATGTGGGGATACAGTTGTTTTGAAAAGCCAGTTATTCATAGATGATAGTCTCTGGCAGAAGTCGATCCCCTTAGTTGAAATGAAGTAGTTTCAAGCTTAATTAGTCGAAATAAAGTTGATTTTGCTGGTGATTGCTGGAAATCAAGTAATCCAAAAAGTTCTGAGATGTTCATCCAACCGGGCAATTTGTCCAGGCCAAGAACAATAGCTCTGATAGAAGACGATTCAGTGCGTTTCTCTCTTCCTAATTTTCGTAGCACTTAGTGGCCAACGCATTGTTCTGAGTGGGAAACTCGGAAACGAAAATCATCGTGAACACTGCCTTTAAAGTAATTATTTTGAAATTCAGGCCTACTTTATTTTTATTTCATCTGCTGTTCAAGTAATATTTTCACTCGAATATTTGTGATCGACTTTTAGGGTATGTTTGGAATTTGACATTTTCGAGCATTCTATTTGCTAATTATTTTTGGAAAAAAATTCGAAAACCCCGAAGGATTAATTTTGTAACAGCTTTTTTGAAAATCCCGAACAATTAAACAATTCCGAATGGGGCTTTTCACGGTTAATCGGGTGAAAAAACAACCCCGGAAACCTGCACTCCATTCGATCTAAACCAATATTCGAATTTTCTCCTGACAACAAAAAGAAATTTTCTAATAGTCTGGGCCAATTTTCTCGGCTTTCATATATTCGAATGGCATTCCATGAAGTTTGCCGAATTATTGGAGAATTCGAATCACTTGAATACTATAACTTAGAATCACTACTCGATTCGGCCCCAAGTTTTGTAACCATGTACTCCCTTGTCTTCATGTACATGAACCAGTATCAATAATATATCAAAAGTGTCAAAAATGTTGGCGGCATCTACGAATGATCTTAACTGCGAGGGTTTATTCTTGCACAATATTTTTCAAACTGCAAGGTTCCATTCTTCCAGAATATTTTTTGGAAGTATTTCTCCAGATTGATTTCGAATGAGATAGAAATACCTTGGAAATGGAACGATGAACGAAAAAACAAAATCAGACCTGAAATTTGAAAATCTACTTTATTTCTGAACGTTCAGCGAGTTCTGGTCTGTTTCATCTGGATTCACGATCACCGGTAAATTCCAGAGCATTAACTAGAAAAATCGGGAACGCAAAACATAAAAGGTAGACAAATAAAAAACCGTGGGAAAACAATCAGCAGAACGATGAAAAGAAACACTATCGAAAAAGCCCATGAAAACCAGCTCAGATCGAAAACAGCTGAAAAACGGGTTACTATGGAAGTTTCTAGGGCCCAAAGCGCTGAAAAACGGGTTAGAATTGAGATCAGAGTTTCTAGTGCCCAAAGCGCCGACTAAGATTTAGTTCGCAGTCTCAAGTGCACAGCGCCGACAAAAATTATCGATCGCCAAAAGGAAATCGCAGTCTCATGGGCAGTCAAAAATTATCGACACTTGGGGAAATAAATGAACAAATTGCCTAAAAAGCAATGAAAGCATTTCAATGAAAGCAAACATTTCCAGTCAATGTTTTGACTTGATGAGTCAATGTTCATTGATTGAAAACAGGGTGTGCGTGAATTTCTGTTTTCTGTTTTCTGATTCTGGCCGTTTTGGCCTTTCTGTTTTTCTGAAAAACTTGAAAAACTTGCAAAAATCAAAAAAAATCAGCAAAAATCGTAAAAACGAGAACCAGGTCGGTTGGACAGTGCAGCAAATTTCTGTTTTCTGTTTTCCTGAGTTTCTGTTTTCTGGCCATTTTGGCCTTTCTGTTTTCTGATTTCTGTTTTATGAAAAACTTGCAAAAACCAGAAAAAATCAGCAAAAATCAGCAAAAACCAGGTCTGTTGGACAGCTCAGAAACGCAAAATATTGCTGGTTGTCACCTTGCCCTCAACTAACTAAATTTCCATGTATGTTTGTTTTGCCGTCTTTCGCCTTTGCTCTGTTACACCATATTCATACTTTGGCGAAGCGACAAATGCCATGACTATCAATAGAAAAATGAGAAATCAGATGCTCGGTAACGGTATCGAACATTTGATTTCTAATTTTTCTACTGTTCTTTCTGCGACAGTTGCCACTTCCGCAAAAGCATGAAATCAGTTGCTAAACGAAAAGAACCAGCACTTATACGAATCGTGTTGGATTCGTGCGCATCCCCACCAATTAGCTGTTCTAAGCTGTTTAAGCGTCTCTAGTGCAACTCTTCCCTTCTCTCACTTTTGTGATGTTGAAACCTGCATTCTCATGAAGAGAACTCAGCAACTAGTTTTATCGCGAACCCTGCTCACCTATTCAGTACTTCAGCTGTGCGAGGGTTGCATCCTGGGGCAAAGATCGAGTGCGGACCTTCGCTGTCAGCGGCAGCACTGCTGCTGACAGCGGTATATATTCAACACTTGCTGTTGTTGAACCCCTCGATATCAATGGCTAATACTGCTGTTAGCGCAATCAGCGGTAATACTGAAAACGAGAGGATGCAACCCATACTGTTCTAACGTACTGGCGTACACCTGAGAAATTCACGCGATCAATAGGCAATAAGTAGCCAAGAAAAGCCTGCTTTTCTGCGTGATAACCAGAAAATGGTCGGGAAGTAGCTGGTTGCCGCGTAATAGCCACAGAAATAACCGCCAAAAATGTTCACCGCGAATCGCACGTCAAATAATGTTCTCAAGGGAAGTACAGTTCAACTCCACATTGCCATTCCAGTCCGCAAAATGCACGCTGATTGCAGAAAGCGTGCTGCGGCACTTCGGTTGCGAGTATTCTCAGATAGGGATGTGGGATCACATGGGCACCAAAGGCAAAACTGCCCGGTGACCCTAAATCCGTCTGTCTGAGGATATACTCGCAAATCCAGTGCCGCAGCACGCTTCCGCGATCGGCGTGCACGGTTGCGGACTGAACTGGCAAATGCGGAGTTGAACTGTACACGAGACATTCCTGAGGCATGATTTGGATGTCGACACCGCGGTGGGTTCAACTACTCAAGTTTACGGTACTTGGGCCCCCTCCGAGCTGCAGGAGGCCAAGGCGGCTGCTCGGCGAGACGGGAAAGAGAGCATCGAGTGTTGGTGTGCCTGTCACGTCTTGGTTACTTCTCGGTTATTGCTCGGCTACTTCTAGACTATTCCGTGAATAACATGATCTTAGCCGCCTAATAATCGAGAAACAATCAAGAAACATTCCAGAAATAACACATCAAAGAACCGCTGTGGAGCCTGACGGGGCGATTTCTCGCCCTAAAACTCCCCAGGGAGTGAGTGCCTTTCCTCAATGATGATCTACCTGTCATTGACGTGCCATCTCTACTATCAATGTCGTATTAATTATTTGTCCAGTCTCGTAGATATTGTATTACATGTATAGGAAAGATGTTCAGAATTACATTTTTTTCTCTTGAAAAAAATTAAAATGGAATGAGTGTTTTTTCTAAAAATTTTCTGTTTTCTGATTTCTGTTTTCTGTTTTCTGGCCGTTTTGGCCTTTCTGTTTTCTGATTTCTGTTTTCTGACAAACTCGATTTTCTGTTTTCTGTTCTCTGGAATTTTTTGAAAAATTTCCGCACACCCCTGATTCCGACACGACGTTGAGCCGAACTCCTTGACCATACCATTGAAATCCTTCCTTACAGCTATTGCACAGCCTCCCACTCTCCTATCGATCAGCGTTACCGCAGTAGATGGTGTACTTCTCCGACGCTGATGACGGGTCTATCCTTGAGGCGGGTTTCCTGCAAAGCAGCAAACGGTGCATGGAAATAGTCTCAGAAGTCTGGATAGCGCAGTTTTTTGGATATCACTTCGGACAGCGATCGACGAGTTCAGGGTGGCGAAATTGTGGCTTGTGGCCAAAGACTCGCGATGACTCCCTAGGGTACGGATCCTAAGGTGTTATGGACCAGGAGGTCCTTAGCAGTGTGCCGGATCGGCGATACACCTTTTATGCAATGTGCGGGATACTTTCGCGATATAGTTGTGCACGCCATATCGCTCGAACGTTCCCCTGTGTACACTCAAACGTCCTGCTGGGTTCCAGTATAGAAGCAGGGGGCACCAACGAGCAGGTGCCAACAGACTTGTATACACACACCCCAAATACGTCCCCTTCATTCACTGTTTAAATCGACGAGGGACAAAAATATTCGAGCAGTGTCCAACCGAAGGCTATTGTACACTGACTGAATTTCAATTTCGAGACAGCCTGACGTTCTTGTTATTAAAGATCATCGATGCCGATGGTGTGGAGTAGGGCACGTATATTCAAAGAAAGTTCTCAGGCCTAAAATTAGGCCCCAAAACAAGAGTTTTTCCGCAAATTTTCCTTATAGGTTCTACTATTCCGAATCCAGACAAGGTTCAGGGCAGAAAAAAGAGACAAGCATAGATAATCGCGACCACTGCCTTTAAGAGATACCGCCTTAAAAATTTAGGTGAAAAGCTCAGAGAAAAATAGGAAAGAAAGCGATGACCGCTATTTCGACTCAAGCAGCGACCATACGTGGCGAGAGCGGGCGTTCCGGCTGTTGTGCGCCTCTCGACGCTACTCAACGCCCGAGCAGCTCGTGCCCGCAAATCAATACAGGAAAACACCCCCTACCTCGTGCTGATTCGATTGAAAACGTTTGATCGGGTGATCAATCGCTCGAGTCGGCGCAACGGCTGATGATTTCCCACGGTTTTCGACTTCCGTGGTGGGATTAGGGAAAACAAGGGCAATAGGTTTGCTACAGATTCAATGTCACCTGTTTTAGTCATGGAGTAGTGAGCTTGAAACCTGCTGATTCCTTCGTGGTGCTGGCGTATGCGCGAGAGCAAGCGGGCGAAGGCGCGCGAGAAGGTGCGCCTGTGAGCGGCTTAGCGAATCGTGTGTTCACGATGACCATCGGGATTTTGCGCAATCGCCCGCTCTCGCCACATGTGGACGGGAGGCCTCAGAGAGCTACTGGACGAGGCTCATAGAATAGTTTACTTATATAAGTGAGAAAAAGATCGTGGCGTCAGAAAAAGAAGAGAAGAAACGCAACTTCTCGAGGAAATTGCCTTTGTCAGTGCCGGGGAAAGTTCCGCGACCCTCACGACTGTGCCGCGATAGTAGCGCAGCGGGTTCGCGTTAAGAACCTCGCGCCGGCTCCGCGATATGCAGCAGCGAACACGCGTGGAATACGATGGTCTGGTCCTGTGTGGTAAGACAAAATTGTCGCTGGGTTCAATTACCCAAGTTTGAGGTAGATTCCGTATTTCCTTGGGCGCAAAAACGGAGCTAACCTCTGCCCTTATCAGACAAAAGGACGAGACAACCGCAGGTGCTTATTTTTGCTCTTGGCCCTTTCTACTTGCTTTAGTAATTTTAGATAATTCCGTATGAGATACTCTGACTGGAGCCGCGGCGGCGCTTATCGCGGAGCCACAGCAGCACTTCGCGTCACCGCCAGTGGGTGTGCGGAAATTTCTGTTTTCTGATTTGTGTTTTTCTGGCCATTTTAGCCTTTCTGTTTTCTGATTTCTGTTTTCTGAAAAACTTTGCAAAAAATCAGAAAAAAATCAGCAAAAAATCAACGAAAACCAGGTCTGTTGGACAGCTCAGAAACAAAAATATTGCTGGTTGTCACCTTGCCCAACAATCTAACTAAATTTCCATGTATGTTTGTTTTTGCCGTCTTTCGCCTTGCTGTTACACCATATTCATACTTTTTGCGAAGCGACAAATGCTGCGGGAGTTTATCAATAGAAAAATGAGAAATCAGATGCTCGGTAACGGCATCAAAAACATCTGGACTTCCTCTAATTTTTCTACTGATATTGCGCGGTAGTTGCCACTTCCGCAAAAAGCACGAATAGGTTTGCTAAACGAAAAACCAGCACTTATGCGACCAAAACCAGCACCAATTAGCTGTTCTAAAAGCCTGTTTAGGCGTCTCTAGTGCAACTTTTTCACTGCTCTCACTTCTGTGATGTTGAAACCTGCATTCTCATGAAGAAAACTCAGCAACTGATTTTATCGCGAACCCTGCTCACCTATTCAGTACTTCGGCACAATAGGGGTTGCATCATAGGGCAAGGATCGAGTGCGGACCTTCGCTGTCGCGCAGCAGCTGCTGCTGACAGCGGTATATGAGCAGATTCTCAACACTTGCTTGGGGTTGAACCCCTCTCGATATCAGTGGCTAATACTGCTGTTAGCTGGGTCAGCGGCAGCTGCTGAAACGAGGATGCAACCCCTACTGTTCTAACGTACTGGCGTACACTGAAATTCACCTGATCAATAGCCAATAAGTAGCCAAGAAAAGCCTGCTTTCTGCGTGATAGCTAGAAAATGGTCGGGAAGTAGCTGGTTGCCGCGTAATAGCCTAGAAATAATCGCCAAAAATGTTCGCCGCGAAAAGGACGTCAAATAATGCTCTCCAAGGGATGAACAGTTCAACTCCGCATTGCCATTCAGTCCGGCAAAATGCACGCTGATTGCGAAAGGTGCTGCGGCGCGGTCGCGAGTATCCTCAGATAGGGATGTGGGATCACATGGGCACCAAAGGCAAAAACCGCCCGGGTGACCCTAAATCCCTGTCTGAGGATACTCGCAACCGCGCCGCAGCACGCTTCCGCTTTCGGGGTGCACTTTGCGGACTGAACGGCAATGCGGAGTTGAACTGCACACGAGGCATTCCTGAGGCATGATTTGGATGTCGACACCGCGGTCGGTTCAACTACTCAAGTTTACGGTACTTGGGCCCCCTCCGAGCTGCAGGAGGCCAAGGCGGCTGCTGGGCGAGCCGGGAAAGAGCGCATCGCTTGTTGGTGTGCCTGTCACGTCTCGGTAACTTCTCGGTTATTGCTCGGCTACTTCCAGGCTATTTCGTGAACAACATTATTTTAGCCGCCTAATAATCGAGAAACAATCAAGAAACATCCGAGAAATAACACATCAAGAACCGCTGTGGAGCCCGGTAGGCGATTTCTCGCCTAAAACTCTCAGAGTGAGTGCCTTCAATGATGATCTACCTTTCATTGACGTGCCATCTCTACTATCAATGTCTTATTAATTAGTTGTCCAGTCTCGTAGATATTGTATTACATGTATAGTAAAGATGTTCAGAATTACATTCTTTTCTCTTGAAAAAAAAATTAAAATGGAATGAGTGTTTTTTTCCGAGAATTTTCTGTTCTCTGTTTTCTAGCCATTTTGGCCTTTCTGTTTTCTGCTGGCTGTTTTCTGACACACTCGATTTTCTGTTTTCTGAAATTTTTTGAAAAATTTCCGCACACCCCTGGTCACCGCTACTGCTCCGCGCTAGTGCCGCCGCGACTACGCAATAGTGCCGCTTCGGTGTCTACAGACACCGGAACGGCACTATCGCGGGGCCGGATAGGCAATTTCTGTTAGAGTTATTCCGAAATAGCAACGCTTAGACTAGAGATTCGCAACCGTGCACAAATGCACGCCACGTTTTTGGCGCGCCGAAATGTGCACGCCATTCGCGCGCTGATATCAGCCCGCGCACTTTCGTGCATGTCGTTTTAGGCCACGTCCATCGAAAGTGCGCACTTTTGGTGTAAAGTGCACGCGCACAACCAATGGTGTATGCCGGCTCAGAACTTCGCTTTCCGCGCCCATCCAGAGCGCGCGACGGACTCGACGCTTTGCGGCGGGAGAACTGCAGTAAACCACAAGGCCCTAGACGAAACGACAGCGACATGCGACGACCCGAATCAACTCGTCGTGTGATGGTTGGTCAACGCAGTAGCGATCGGCATGTATACTGACTATATCAATGCCTGATACTCGAGCAGAGGCATGACCCCCCCCCTTCCAGCAGACGCTTTCCGCGTCGATACAGACAGCTTTTGTAATTATTGTCTCATATTTCAGTCAATTTCAGAGGGTTCAATTGATTATCTAAACCGCTGTTCCATTCTGCACTAGTATTCTTTTAACCTGATTAATTTTAATCCAACACTTGTTCCGGAACAGTTTCATGAGCATAAGGGTGGACTGAATGTTGCAATATGAAGATTCTGAAGGTTAGGGGTACCTCGAAGTCGTTCAGGCACGTTATCGGGCCATATGGCTTTGTTGTAATGATCAAACGAGTAAGCATAAAGGTTCCAGTTCTCCTTCTGTCGAGCCAGAATGCCGTCCACTGCAGCCACATTGAACAGAACATCGGAGAGAAACTAAAATACGTGAAGATCTACATATCTTTCTAACAGCAGTAGAAAGCATCAATACCTCTGTGTATCTGTCAAGATAAAAGTCGTAAGCGTTCTCTTCATCTCTATCGACATAATGAGCAATGATCACTCCGATGATTTCATCGAGTTGTTCTCCATAGAATGCAGTTTGAACCAGGTCCTATTAACAAATGCTTCAATGTAAATTGTTCACAGAAGCTCACAGCTTTGCTCCACGTAGAATTTTCGCTCATTTACTCTCATAAAAAAAACTTCACCTTGATTGTTTGGATCAGTTTTTCCCTACTCCACGTCTGGAAGTCCTCCTGTTTGACGCCAAATTTGTGTATGAACGGCGACAGGTTTTTTACTGCTGGAATCGAAAAAATGGCTGATGAAGGCTGGTCTACTTTTCACCTATTGCCGATTTGGATTATATTCGAAAAACCATAATATGCTGATGGAGTTGAAGCGTTGGATAACAACAATCCGACTAGTTACTCACTAAAAAACGACGCCTCCTTGCTCGAGAGTCCAACCATAACATCTTTTTTTGGGGCGATGGCGGTCATACTATCCGGATGCTGCAGGAACTCCCCGTCGATCACCGGACCCCATTTGGCACAATCAAGGCCGTATTTCGTATAACCATGAAATCGTGAGCTACAACTCGTTTGAAGAATTTCAAAAAATTGTCAAGTACATATTGTTCCAGTGACATCAAAGAAATATCTTACTATTTTCTCAACAGCGTCATAGATCTCATCAACAGACTTCTTCTTCAAGCAGCTCCTAAGCTGGTCGCCGCATCCAAGTTCCTGGAGTTTATTAGTCAGTTCAGTACTGTAAACCATAACGATGTTTTCTTACCTTGGAAAACTCGAGAGAATTGTTGGTCACCGTCGGTCCAAACGCCCATGACACCCACGGAGATCCTGACATCTCAATCGATCGCGCAATGAAATCTGTGAACGTCCCACAATTTACTCACTCAGGCGATTTCGTGACAGTTCGGCTCGTGTTTTCTTAATCTCCTGGCCACTGGTTGCTGTTCGGGCAGCCGCTGTTGCTGTCCGGGCTTCTACAGTTCGCCCGGACGGCAACTGCAGTGGCTCGGATAGCAACAGCAGTGGCTCGGAAAATACGGCAACACGAGCCGAACTGTCAGGCGGCTTGAGGCCGCGAATCGCCCGATGCGGCAATTGTTTTGGTGCGCCAATTTAGGGACACCGCGATGAATTTTTCAATTTCCATTTCAAATGTACCTTTAAAGGCAGGGTTCTCGATAAAACCTCATGAAAAGGTAGATCTGGTCATCACAAAAGTGAAAATAGATAAAAATTTGCAGAAAAAAAAACGCTCATAAACAAGTTATTGCTTGTTGTCCTCCTGCTCCCAATTATCGAGACTCTCATAAATGCCTATTTTGTCAACTTTTATTTTGCTTCTAAAGTAATTTCCCAGCATTTTTGGAGACTGACTTTAACAGCGAATTAAAAGGCGGATAAGCAAGCTTTAATAAAAATCTTGTTAATTAGGGTGGCGACAGACACCGTTATTTAGCCCTTCTACCTTGTTTCCGAAAGTATTCCCCGCAAATTGCCAGGTTTTTTCACTTATTTTTACTTTTGTTATGACCGAAACTAGATTCTCATGAAGAGAGCTCAGAAGTCGTTTTTATCGCGAACCCTGCCTTCAGAACCCCTTTACACTTTTGCGATTGCGGCGAATTTCGCGGATTATCAGCAGAACAATTGAAGAATTAGATGTCTGATACCGCTATCAGACATTTAATTTCTCATTTTATAACGGTAACAGACATCTGTTTCCTCATTTTCTTACTGATAATCACGGCATTTGCCGCTATCGTAAAAGTGTGAATGGGGTGTTAAGATCAATCGCTCCGCAAAGCTCGCAGGTATATATGTAGCACACTTTTCGCAGAATGGTATGCTTGTCGCGCGCGACAAGGATGCCATTTTGCGCGAATCGCGGCAGGGAGAGCATTAGAGCAACGGCACTGGCCGTCAAGGAACGAGTGTCGCGCGTCCGTCGCAGAGACATGTCGCTTAGGGCTGGCATGCTACATATGTGCCGGGACCTGTAGATGCCAGCGTCGCTCGTCGCTGTGCAGCGTACAGCAACACCGACAGGTTTGGTGGGCTGGAGTACTTTGACAGGCAGCCGTGGCCGCTGTGTGCAGCGACAGACCGCATGCTGACAGCTGTAATCGGATCGAATTTAGCTCTTGTAATGGAAAACTATGTGATCCGTGAAAGCGATCAGGAACAGGCACGGATTCATGGCATGTTGGCATCGAACCCAGGCTCCACAGTTCTCTGCTGAGTCGCATTCTGCGACACTGTGGTAGGCATAGGGTCTGGCAGAAATAGCACGTCAGTCCGCTCAGATTTCTTCGAAATTGAACCTAGACTTGCGCTGCCGTAGAACGCCGCAATATGTGTACCACCAAGGCAGCGTGGTGCAAAATCTCTGAGACTAACCCGTATCGCTAAGCTCTTGTGAGGGCAGTTGAAATCGTTCTGACGTTACCTCTCGTAACCGGACTGAGTATGAGCTGTCCGACAGCGGCACCTCCTGCGCTCAGTCCCCATACAGTAAAGCGAGAAGCATCAGCTCCAATGTTTCTGGCGTTTTCGTACACGAACTGGAATTAGCGTTCCTACAAACAAACCTCGAAAAATAACAAAATTCGAATCGCTACCTTAACAGCAGCAGCCATGTCGAATAGACCGAGGTTCCCTGGAATGCGCTCGTCTCCAGAAGAGAAGAAACCTAAGTTGCTTGATCAATTAGCAGAGGTAGAGTTTACTTCAAAGTGGTGAGCAACTCACCGTATATTCCAAGGCGATACTGTATTGTAACTACTATAACATCATGAGGAATATAAATATCGGCAAATCCAGAATACCCGTGAAGGCTTGCCGAGCCTATCTCAAATCCGCCACCATGCACCCATAGAAGAACTGGATAACCACCTTGTAGCGCCTGGATCAATTCAGCATCTATATATCTTTCTGAGGTAGCCAGAGAAGTTCATACGTTAAGAGGCCCACCACCTTCTTCGGTCGAATAACGTTTA
Source organism: Aplectana chamaeleonis (assembly GCA_029168955.1). Lineage (NCBI taxonomy): Eukaryota > Metazoa > Nematoda > Chromadorea > Rhabditida > Cosmocercidae > Aplectana > Aplectana chamaeleonis. The sequence goes on from JAPDOI010000516.1 coordinate 427,942, forward strand.
GTGTGAGACAGTCTTCAGAGGGGTCTGGCTTGAGAGTCGCTAGACGAGTGTGTGGATGGCATGTGGGTCCAAATTCAGTTCCTTCTCGGATTCCATCCCACGGCTCAACCGCTGAAGGCTTCTGAATGCGTGATCATTGGACTAATGATCAATAGTTAGCAAGAATTTGAGAATGCACACATTTGACATAGAGCGGAAGCGGGATTGCCCCCAATAAAGTTCCGTGCCCATTATTAGCGGCGGTAAGTTCGCTGGCACTGAGTTCGTGGCAGTTCACACTCGAAACCGAACTCAGATGATAGGACCATAAAGAAAGGGTTCCGATTTTTTTTCGAGAGAATAAAATTTCTCAGGTGATCAGAGACCGGGTTCATCATTCCACTAACCTGCTTTACTCCATCTAAGTTGGATATAGCGCCAAGCACAGCCGCGTTGATTCTCGAGCTAAACCCAACCCAACTCAGCAGCCCAGGGTTATAGCGATGACGAAGGGATCGGGACCTACTCAGGAGACCCCGAGCCGCCTGACAGTTCGGCTCGTGTTTCCATTCTGCGAGACGGCTTCTGTTGCTATCCGGGCCACTGCTGCTGTTCTCCTTGCCTCTGCTGTTGCTGTACGGGCTGCTCCGGTTCGCCAGAACAGAGCAACAACAGTGGTCCGGAGATTGGAAGAACGAGCCAAACTGTCAGGCGGCTCCAGTTTCTATTCGGTGCGGCTCGGGGCCGAGAATCGCCTGAGTAGTGTATTCACCAGTTTTTCACATTGCCGGCCTGCACCCGGTTCACCAGCAAATCACGCTACTATCACATTCAGTCTTATTGCTGAACATGAAGCTTCTCGTTTCATCACTACCTTTGATTTTTAGAGAGCTGATTATGAACAGATAAACGCTTATCTCGGTGATGCAGATTGGATTGAATTTTTTCAATCATCTTCTAATGTAGAAAATAATAATAATAATAATAATAATAATATTAATAATAATAATAATAATAATAATAATAATAATAATAATAATAATTTATTACGTAGTTTAAGACATACGTCAGATAAGAAGAAACAGAAGAAAAAGGAAATGAGGACTTAAGTAAACCGCAGTGCTATTCAGAAAGAATCTTTGTTCTTGCCAAATGCTCAAACTTTCTAAATAATTGAGGAATAGGCTGTAGCCCATGCCTTAAGTACACGTATGCAGAACTTGCTCGACAAGTAAAGCTGAAGGCTCTAAGATCCAATCTTGGTTTCCTATAGGAAATTTTCACTAAATCTCCACGAGTTCGTGAAGGTAAAAGAGTGTAGAATTGCGAAACATCACCTTTCGTGATCCTTGATATCATCTTGAACACCATACATACATCTCTCACTTTTCGACGCGATTCCAAGCTATTCAGTTTCAAGGAGTTGTTTCTTAAGGGTCTTTCACAGTCTGCCGGACGAAGCCGTCCGGCATGTTATAAGATAGGACTGCGGCGTCAGTGCACCCCGCACTGCGGTGTCGGACGACCGACGTCTCAGTGCGGTGAAATCATTGACACGACGCCGGATCAAGTTATGACGTGTTAGAACGGGTTGTTTTCGCCTTAAATTTTGTACTGAAAAGTCGGAACTGGCGGCTGTTCACCGCAGCTTCCCTCGCACTGCGGCTCACTTTTAATTTGCCGGACGGCGTCATCCGGCAGACTGTGAAAGGGGCTTTACTCGCGCTCGGGGTATCCTCGAATATGTAAATCCAAATGTACGGATGAACAGTTTTCTCGTGTAATTGTTCTGAACTTTCTCAATCAGTGCAATATCCTTCTTTTTGAACGGTCAGAACACCGTTGTTCCAGTTTCGGTCATCGGTCTGACATACGTTTTGTATGCCTTTAACAGAATCTCCTTATCTTTCGTGCAAAGACTTTTGAAAATCTGAAACGTTCTCGCTTGCGTCTTTCTACTTATTATTTTTAAATGTTCAGAAAAGTCCAACTTGTCATTATAATGAAATCCGAGGTCTCTGACATTGTGAACCCTAAGAATACTTTGATCATCGATCATATATTCGGGCGTGATGCCAGAGGATCCCAGCCGCATGAAAACTGTTTTTTCCGGGGCGAGAGGAAGCTCCCATGCAAGCGACCATTAGACAAATCCATCGATAGCCGACTGCAAAACGATTTGATCAGTGGAATCAGTTATTTCGCGGTAGACTTTGATGTCGTCAGCGAACTGCTTCATCATCACACCATTACCCACTGCTTGAGGTAAATCCGAGGTATAAATGATAAACATTAGAGGTGATAGTACACCACCTTGCGGAACACCACTTCTCACATTTCTACAAGGCGAAAACTCTGATCCTACTTTCATTTGGAATGTTATATTATTGAGAAATTATTCAAGCCATTTGCAAATTACTGGATGTACCTTCAGTTGAAAAAGCTTATACAGTAACTTGCTATGGCTAACCTTATCGAATGCTTTTGAAAAGTCAAAATACACCACATCATTGGTCCGCTTGAAGTCAAGACTTCCTGTCCAGTGGTTTAAACACTGAAGCATGTTGGTTTCTATCGACCTACCGGAAACAAATCCGTGCTGGCAGTTAGGAATCAACATGTTACTCTGTAGATATTCGAATAAATGGGTCTTGATGACTTTTTCGAATGTCCTGCATAGGAAAGACGTAATGCTGACTGGACGGTAGTTTCCTACGTCACTTGCAGGGGTTTTCTTGAGCAATGGTGTGATGAAGGAATGCTTCCACCTCAAGGGAATCTCGGAATACATAAGAGATTGATTGTAGATGTAGCATAACGGTGCGACTATCACATGTGCTATGTTTTTCAAAAAGGTTGCAGGAGTTGCAGGAATAAAATCCGTTGTCAGAGAAGAAGAATTTGACCACTTTCTTATATTATAATATCAAAAAGGGCGGATTCGTTGAACCAAGGGAATGTGTTCATTGGTTCAGCAACCATTGGATTGAAAGCTGGTGTACTCCCGTTGTCATCAAGAAAAACTTCGCAAAATTTATCTGCTAAAATAATGGCCTTATCACTATCAGAAGTCACCACATAGCTACCCTTCATTATACTGCCAATCCAACTACTCCCTACTCCAACTACTGAAGTAGATGAAATGTATGAAACATTTATATTCATTCTAAAGCACACCATTCACCAGTTTGTTCCCGTTCGCAAAGTCAACATTTCTCGTACGAATTTACCGTTCTATTTGCTCGCAATTCATGAAGAAAAGGTAAACGCATATAAAAAGGCTGTGGTGACAAATGATGGAAACGCTGTTCAGCTTTACAAAGAAATCTCAGACCGCTTCGAGAAAAAGCTATTAAAATATAAAATTTCGGTAGAAAGAAAAATGATAGAGTTTTAATAATAGATTAGCCTTTTCCAGATTTCTCAATTTTCGTATCAATTGGAAGGAGGGTGTGAGCGTTTTCAGAAAATCTGATGGGTCTGTCGCCGTTCCGGATCTTGGTAAAGCTGAGCTGTTGGCTATGAACTTCGAACGGGCCTTTGCACAAGCAGATACTAACGAACGTTTTTCAATCACTAGTGATTACAGCCCCATAATGCTAAACTCGGTAGTCTTTGATAGCTATCAAATCTTTGATTTGCTCTCCAAATGGCCAAGTTGTACTTCTAAATCGTCAGATGAAGTACCCTTTCCGTTCATCAGAAAAGTAGCTGGTAATATCGCAAGGCCGTTGGAGTATCTTTTCAACCTATTTTTTTCTCGTTCCGTCGTACCGCGGAAATGGCGCCATGCCTATGTCATCCCTTTGAAGAAAAAACCTCCGTACGATTATCCACAAAGCTACAGACCAATAAGTATTACACCGATTTTCTGCAGATTGTTCGAAAAAATTGTCAAAACAAGGCTGGTCAATTATCTGGATTCTAACAACATTTTGTCTGATCAACAGCATGGATTTAAAAAAGGTAAATCTACTGTGACCCTTATGCTTGAATCCCCAACGACTGGACTTCAGAGCTTGATGAGAAGAAAGACGTAAACGTGATATATTTCAATTCCGAAAAAGCCTTTGATAAGGTCATTCACCATAATCTTCTGAACAAGATGCTTCACATTGGTGTTCATCCCACGGTTATCAAATGGATTGAAAGGTTTCTGAGTGATCGTACATTCCAAGTTAATGTGAACGGATCTCTTCCTTCTGTTATAAAGGCTCTAAGCGGAGTTCCGCAGGGTAGCGTCCTGTCTTCGATTCTCTTCAACATTTACTCTTTTGATCTTCTTGTTGCAAATCGAAACTTGGGTGTGAAATGTAAAATGTTCGCCGATGACCTTAAGATTTACGATACGGTGAGGACCACCGATGCCTTGCGTGTTCAGATAGCCATTGATGCCGCAGAAAATTGGTCACGCAACAACATGCTTCAACTCTCTGCCGAGAAAACTAAGGTTCTGCATTTGGGTTCCTCAACTCCTAAGGCAAAGTACAACCTTAGCGGCGCCGACTTGGTTCCTACTGATTCTGTCAAACACCTTGGTTTTATCATAGATACCAAGCTTACGTTTGATGGTCATTTGAAAACAACTGCAGCCAGAGCAGAACACAGACTTTTTCTGCTATTCAGGGCTCTCAGAACCAAAAACCCTATTTTTCTTTTGAAAGCCTACAAAATGTATATTCGTTCAATTTTGGAGTATGAAACCTGCGTCTATTTCCAAAATAAGAAAACCATAATCAATAGGTTGGAAAAAATACAGAACAGCTTCACCAGAAAGTTTTTCATTCCGTCGTTGGGATTCACCTACACGAGTATCCCACGTTGGCTGATAAGAAACAGAATGCTTAATCTGGACTCGCTACACCTTAGGCGCAGGAAAAATTATCTTATCATGGTATATAACATCCTCACTCGAAGAATAGGTCTTAAGAGTAGAGATTTTCTGAGTTAACAATATCCAGAACGAGAGGTGAGCGGTTCGAAATTGTTTTTTGTCAGCCTCGAACTTCGTTAAGGCGCGGCTTTTTCACCTGTCGAGCTGGAGTGGAGTATGTAAAGGTGAGCAGGGCAGCTCAAATTTCGGACAGTCTTACCCGTAGATTTCTCGTTACCTGCACTAGGGTTTATCATCGGTTTTCCGTGGCTATTAAGTTTTTTATTGTTAGTGAATACGGCTTTTAGATTCCTTTGTTAGGATTTTTTGTGTGCTCCCACTTTATTTGCTACTCTCATCTTGCTGTTACTTTTTTACTACCTTTTAGATGTGCACGACATGTAATAAATTTGGACATTGCGCCAGCGCTGGCAGTCTGTGTGCTATGAGCCGGTACGCTGGCTGTTAGCCCGTGTAATCTTGATTACAGGTGATTGAAAGTGTCTCGTAATTGCAATTGTGATTGTTTATTGAAAGCAAGTATACAGTAGTGGACAAAAATCCATGTGTTGACATCGTTTCATTTAAATATCTTTGCTCCCTTGGGGCTATCGATTTCATATGTTGAAACAATATTTTCGGTATATATTCACAGGAGAGGAAGACAGTTTTCAACATTTGCAATTGGCGAATTTTTATCTCTTCTTCAACTTAATCGATTTTCAAGTCGTTTTCGATAGGCTTTCGGTGAATTTTGTATTTTGTGGGATTGATCGTTAAACTGGAAGTGTAAATTCGTCACATGATCGAATATCTATCTTTAAAGGTTCTAAAATGGGTCTATCAAGAGCCGTTCTTGGAAGTCAAGGGGTCGCAATACAAGCCTGACCTCTGATGCCTTGTCCTCATTGAGAGCTAATTGACGGGACGACGTCCGAGGACTTCGCAGCCACAGTGTTGACGTTTCGCAACGTTGAGATACGTGTGAAATTTTTGAATGGATTTTACAGGAAGGTGAAGCCTCGAGATGGACTGCGATTTAATGAAATTCCTGAAATTTTCCTCTGATGTCCTTATAATTAAACCTCACAAAGTCGCGTAACGTACGTGTCATGACACCATCCAGAATTCCTCTTGTCTCACGATGTCTTTGTCAAGCTTCCGGTCTCGATAGGTGCCTAACGCCAACCTTCAGGATTTTTGAAATGACTTGTTCTGCGATTCGGAATTGACTTCCAGGAACGGCTCTTCTGATAGACCCATTCTAGAACGTTTTAGAACCTTAGATGATAGGTCTTCAAGCCCTATGTGACGAACATACACTCCCAGGTGAACGGTCAATCCCACAAAAGACAAAATTCATCAAGAGAATATCGAAAACGACGAAGAAATCGATCAAGTTGAAGAAGGGACAAATTGTTGCAAATTGCCCATGTTGAAACCTGTCTTCCTCTCCTAAGAATATTTGCGCAACAATCTTGTAGTATACTTAATTATATCAACATTATGACCAAGAATATCTTATCAAAAGATGAAATCGATAGCCTCAAGGAGAGCAAAGATATTAAAAAAAGACTAGTGAACTCGGCACTTCGGAACAGACTCCGCAATGGAATTTCGAGTCACACCCCGGAGGATCCCCTAACTTATGGGAATTCGATTTTGACTGCTGACGGGTGGGTCTCTATAGTTGAGGGAAGGAGGTGGCTTTTGCTATGGGGTAGAGCCGCTTTCTGTCTCTCTAAAAGTGACGAAGCGTGGACCCACCCCTGTTCATGAGGGACGCCAAGCGGGTCTCTCTCTAAGAGCCTTAGTAGCGTACCAAAGCCTGTCGCTGGCAGACTAAGGTACGCGGAGCAGGAGCAGCAAAGCTCATTTCAGCAATGGCAGATCCACCTCTTTCGAGCATCGAGAGCTTTGCGGCTCGATGCCTCTTACAGCCGTCGTACGAATCTCTGATTAACAGATCGCCCCAATGAAAATAAAAGTAAAAAAGGTAACTGTGTGTTCATATCAGGTAAAATCGAATAGCACTACCACCTGAGAAAAACACATAATGCACCCTCCGCTTCGGAGCTTCCTTAACTTGTACTTGAGAGACAGACGACAAAAATAGGAGAGGTCGCAGGAAACGCAAAGAGCAGCGAGCAAACTTTTCAACTCGTATTGAGACACGAAAAGCACGCTTCGTCCGAGAGAGGGAGAGAGAGGGTGTGTGCGCATAGTGAGAACCATTTCTAAAAAACATATATTCGCGCTGTCTTACCTCAAATCGGAGGTCACCGACTGGTGGAGTTGCGTATGGAATCGCAAGAAAAACTTCAGCAGTCTGACCGTTCTTGGTGATGTACTCGAAACCACGAACTTGTCCCGGATTCAAATGGAGAATCTGTGCTGCGATGCACGATAGAAAAGTGGACAGCAGCAGTATCTCCCTCATGGTCATCGGACTTCTGAAATGAACTTTTTTATATAACTCTAATCCAGCAGTCTCGGTCAAAGCTATGCAGTCACCCTTAAAGGGGGGGGGGTTCGCCCACTTTTCTAAGCCGTTTTGCGGCCCCTGGATAGCTTTCCGTCCCGTTTTTTCGACGCTGTTCTGCTTCTGAGAGCCACGAGAAGCGTTTGTCATGAAAAATTTGAGGATGAAGTTTATCGCGAACAGTGCCTTTAAAGCCAATGTTGTCATTTTGTTGACCGTGCTCTAAATAAAGGTCCAATCATAATTGCGCACTGTTTCACGCACCAGGGCTCTATCGTTTTTGCCGCAATTACGCATGATTTCAGAGCGAAGGAGGAGTCCTTGAAATAATATGATAATAATAATAATAATAATAATAATAATAATAATAATACACAATAATAATAATAATAATAATAATAATAATAATAGAAATAATAATAATAATAATAATAATAATAATAATAATAATAATAATAATAATAATAGAAATAATAATAATAATAATAATAATAATAATAATAATAATAATAATAATAATAATAATAATAATAATAATAGAAATAATAATAATAATAATAATAATAATAATAATAATAATAACAATAACAACAACTCAGTACGACCATAAAAGGAAGTCGTGCGAAAGGAAAAAACCAAAAAAACAACACAAACACACATATAATCAAGAAACAACACTTAATCCAACAAGACTTTCTTAGCAAACTTCTTGAATGATCTAAAATTGTTGAGAGAAGGAATGATGGGACTTTCAATGCTTTATACATTTCTTTATGTTACATACACTTTTCAATGCTACATACGTACATATTTCGAACCAGCCCTGATAGTGGAAGAATGAGCTCTCGTATTGGATTTTGGTCTCGCATAAAATATTTTGAAATGATTTCCTCTTGTTCTTCAGGGAACGAGTTTATAGAACTCTGAAGTGTTGATTTTGATTTTACCGGACAATATTCTGAAAACAAATCGAACACCTGTTACTGCTCTTCGTGACGTCAAAGAACTCACACTAAGAAATCTGCTCTTTTAAACCCTGGTAGGACGGCATAAAGAAACCATTGAACCGCAAAAGGAGCTTCCTAGTACAATTATTTAACACTATGTAGACTACAAATACTTAGTTTATAGCAGAACTATGTAGCAACTTCTTGAAAAGTGAGGCGTTTTGTCAAAACCAGTAGTTTGTCGAGCCACCTAAGCTCCTGATCTGATTAATCATCCAGTCTGTCATGCTTCTGACGAAGTTGTGATATTCGAAACCTTGCCGATTCGACGCAAGGCGTCCAAAAACGAGGTCTCCTTCTCTTGGACAAAGCTAAATCGTTTTTCGCTTAAGTGTTTTTTGCGCATGAGACTTCTGCATGAGTTCTCGACAGGTTTTTAGTCGGAGGAATACGTCGAGGTCCTATGCCCAATCCAGTGCGCTTGGAGTCAACCAGCTACGATATCGAGACGTCGATTGCGACTTCGCCTTGCCGTGATCAGCGCATTTGACGCTCCCTACATCTTTTGGATGGTGTAAAATCGTGATTAAGCAGGGTTATGTATTCTTGACTTTGTAACCAAGTTCACGGCGTTTTTCAAGTTTCCTTTTGTAGCAAATGCTGCCCAGATCTTTGTGATACCACCAGCCGAATCCTTCTTGGAATGTGTACATGATTTACTGCACAAGCCACACCAGTAGCGTGACGATCTGGGCAGCACTTGATACAGGAGGGAAAAAATCCTTGAACTAGTTTTGCAAAGATTGTCAAAAATACCGTAAATTGCTTAATCTCGATTTTCAGCTGTCACGAGATGTAAGGAACACCTAATAGAGAAGCCACAGTCTACGGCTTCATATCATAGCTGGTCGGCTCCAAACATACATGATCAGGCTCATGACTTGCCCTGACCTACTACCCCAAATAAAAAAAACTGGAAAGCTCATGCGGACATCTCATGCGTCAAATTCGCTTGGAAAACAAACGTTTTAAATTCAATAATGAGGTAAAGACCTTATTTTTGGACGCCTGGCTTCACAATAAAAAAGAATTTAGTATTTAAGTCAAGTCTTTACATAGTTTCGTTGGAATTTAAGTATTCCAAAAACTCAACAGAGCATTCGCGTGAAAAAAAAACGAATGTCTTTTTGTGAACAACGCGAGAAATCGGTTGGTCTTCACTTTTCAGGGCACGATCAAGCAAAGTCAAAGCAAAGTCATCCGCTTTTAGATTCCTTACTTAGCTTTGATGCGTACTGTTTAAGTTTTTGTTTATGTATGAGGACTGTAGATCGGAAAACGATTAAGGTTATAACAAATTTTAAAACTCATTTATCAGCAATGCTGTGGTTGAATAGCAATAGGCAAATAAATGAAGTTGATTTGAGATGCGACTTACTGAATGTAGCCAACAGTCTCGGGGTCAAACACAACAAGTGAGCGCCTGATAAGCCTCTTATCATTGCAACTCGAAAGTCAAACCGGTTTTGACGCCCTGAGAGCCGTACGCGTGCTTGAGAAGTGTGGCAGCACCTCTTCAAAGATCTATTAAGGATTCGAGATACTTGCAACTTGTCCTTGCAATGGTACAGGACGATGTACATACATGAATCCCACGAGGCCGCAAAGGTATTCTGACTCCTGAGACAGCAAGGCAAATTTCTGAAGACCGGGCTGTTCGAAGCTTCGTGGTAATGGTCGATTTATTTCTATATCAAGGCCGACCACCACTGGGATTCTAGCCGATTTTTTAGCTTCAACTACAATAAGCACGGTCTGGAGTAGCAGCCGAGAGAAGAACAAGATTCCTCATTATCGTTCCGCTCTTGATCCACACTCTATTAACCCACCCGCAGAAGCTCAAATTCTGGGGCCGGATTCATCAATGTGTGTTGTTTGGTAAGAGTAAAGGCGTTGGCACGATGATTAACCCATTCGCGACCACGCCTAATTTTGGGTGGCTGCACGTTCGGACCGCGTGCAATATTGCGTCACCGTATACAGTGTCCCACCGGTGGACCACTTTTGCTGGAATGGCAAGCCACCAAAAAATCGATTTTCGTTTTTTTTTTGTTCAACGTATGACTGTCGACGTCAAAATCATGATGCCGAAGTTTGAGCTTGCATAACTCTTTCCTTTCAAAGAAATGGCCTCTTAAAATTTTGACTGTGTAGATAAGACCATCCACAAAATCACGTTAGTTCGTTGAATTCTAGCGCTTCGAAGCATTTATTATCGTAGATTACTCTGATAGGCATTCTTCTGTCCTTCAATTTACAGGAAGTGTTCGAAGAAATGATACTTTTCAGATTTGCACTAATTTTTGCGTTAGCTACCCCTCGCTCTTGCATTCTATCGCGCTCCGACAGGCGTTTTTTTGTCTCGAACATTTTTACCATTCCTTTCGGCATTTAGACGTTGAAAAAGCTCTTCAATTCATATATTGAGTGGGAATGCTGATGGAAATGACTTTTTTTGGATCTTCGCTCATTTTTTTTTCTCGGCCACCCCTCACCTCTCCGGTTCGGCGCCTTCTAGAGTTAAGCCTAGTTTTGACTGCAGGTGGTCGCTGCGGCCATGCGAGGGACAACTGTTCCTTTTTCATCGCGCGTAATGGAAAGCCGCTCCAATTGTGATCGCTTCGTGGCAAACGTCCTGCATCGCTGGGTCGCGGCGGCGAAATCCTATGTTTTACTGCTTCGCTGCTGGGGGAGCGATTCTCGATAGTCGCTGATCATCGCTCCATCGCTGCCATTATGGCAGCGATGGAGCGATTGCCAGCGAATGACACGTTTCGTCCAGTGAACGTTGACCCTTTCACATGACAATATCAGTGTTTTCGAGTCGAGACGCGCTATTTATGAACACCAGCCATTAATTTCACTGATTGATTGAATTTCTGCTATCATCCGTGGGCCTATGCACTATGAACAGAATCGCTGCCGCTGCTAAATCGCTGCAGCAGCGGGTGTGAAATCGCTGCGATGAAAAACAGCAGCGATGCAGTCAAAACTAGGCTTTAGGCTGTTTAAAAAACCTTCTTGAGCATTCGTTTCTTTTACAATTAGACGTAGAAAATACTTTTATCACTACATATTGACTAGGAATTATAAGTTTACTGACCGTTTTTTACATTTTCACTCGTTTTCTGCTCTGACGCGTCCCCAATTTCTCGTCCGCTCCTCTCCATCGTAGTGTTCACCGAAGTTGGAGCCCTGGCGTACGATAGTACACCAACCATAACCAAGCAGGACTTCAAAAAAAGGACCAAATGGTCCCTATATTGGTGATCCTAGCATGAAATAATTACTGTGAAGAAAAAGGCAAAAGAAAAGCCGATTTTCAACATGGGAATGGTGCGCAGTATTAGTGATCCTATTTCTGTGGTATAGATATTAAATAGTGCTATACGACCTGACCACTCTCAGAAGCAAGGATTATTTCTCGAGTAATGGGAAAAAGAAAAAATTCGCCATTAATTGCGTTTAAAAATGCCATCTGTACTCAAGTTTGCGGTTTTCGACCTCGCCGCATTCGAAGGGTCAGATATATTGTGGTGGTGAAGCTGCCAACGGACCACGAAGTTCATAGTCGAGTATAGAATAGGTTAATACATTGACCATAAATAGGTTTGGAAATTCCTTCATGTGGTGGAGAAATTGATTTTCGAAAAGAGTGTACCACCGGTGGGACACGCGGTCCAAGGTGCCCCACCGGTGGGACACGCGTTCGTGAATGGGTTAACCCAGGAGAGCCTATGGTATCCTACCAGAGCAGTGTTTCAGCAGCCCCAGCCTATTAGCTGGGTAGGCCAAGGGCATTGTCGGTTAGCCATCTTCCGCTTTCGCAGGGTAATCATCGAACGTGCCGAATCCTTTACCCAGCACTGCCGCATTGATGCACCCGGCCCCAGTAGAGTTTTATCGCTGGAAGGTGTCTTAGGGTATCTTTCCGGTCTGTGTCCTGCTGTTGAGCACACGACGTACCTTCGAAAATTGCGAGTGAATAGTTTTAAACGAGAAGCAACTCCCTCTGTCCATCTTAGAGCATTTTGAATATGAATCGAGCTGTTCATACAAACTTCTCCTGTAAGCTAAGGCTCCCCGCTTGTCGTAAAATTTCATCAGAACACTAAATCCGCGTTGAAAATGCTCTAATGTAGACCGAGGAAGTAGCATCCGTTTGAAATAAATCACCTGCAATTATTTTTAGTGTGCCGCACTCAAACTTTTTCGGGTGGGTCAGTAGGATCAGGTCGAGTACGGCGGTATATTATCTTATTCTTCTGTCGGCTGCCACTCCAGGCCGTGCTCCTTGCAGTTGAACCGAAAAATTGGCTGGAATTACACTGGTCGTTGGAATCGAAATGGAAACAAGTTGGCCAGTACCAGGGCCGCTTGCATGATTGGATGGTGAAGTGAATCGCTTCGCGTTGCGTCGCGTGCGAGAGTGAGCGTCGAGCGCACCCTTATCGGCTCTGCCGTATACAGTGCGAACGACACTAGTTGATCGTCCATTTGACGACGAGCCCCGGTCCCTAAAGCCATCATGTAACACAGGTTCCAAAAGTTCAAAGTCCAACTTTTCATGGGTGCTGGCATAACCTGGCGAAAATCCAAGCGGGTCAGTGATATGTTACACAACGAAGAAATCATCTGTCAAATGATGGACGTTCACCACTCAGCTGTTGAACACACGACATACCTTCGAACTTCTGCTACATCAAGTCTGTTATCGGGTTGTTGAACTTTCTTCATGTATTGATTTTCACATAATAACAATTCGGAAGTTCTGTTTGACCATCTCTTCGTTTATGATCTTACAATACCGCCCGTATCTTTTGGTCATTGGGCGCGCTAGAGCGCCGGAGCGCGCCGTTTGGCGTCGTTTTTGAATAACTCGCTTCAAAGTGGTCCAATCGCAAAATGGAGCCAAATTCGGAATCAGCATCAAAAATGCGATCTACTGAATGTATAAAAATTGAAAATGGAACTCAGTAGAAGATTTTGGGTTACGGTAGCCATCCAATGTCCCTCGTGTCCAAATGGAGCTGGCGTTTAAGTGTTGTTATAAGTGGATTTCCTGACGTTTTCTCGTATTTAACACATTCATATGCCGTTTGGTTTCCTCTGTGTTTCTTCTGAAACATTTTGACAGCAAAAAAATTAATAAAAGTTCCAAAAAAAGTCATTTTTCCTAACAATTTATGGGTTTTAATGTGGTAAAATCACGAAGTTCTTCTATAATAGTGACTTATTCTGTGATAAATTGCAAAACTTTGAGAAGAAATCAGACATTAGAAGTTAAACGGAAATCGCGCCCCCTAAAATCAGGTTAATTATTTGATTTCACATTCAAAAAAGGTAGGTATCAGAGCGCATTTCAACAACCATGTAAGGAATTCGCTTTGCAATCTTTGTTTTTTCTCTTCACACGAAGGAATCATGTCCAGAATCAGCCAGTGTACGGAAATGCACCAAAACGAACAGTTCAAAAAATTTCATTCAAAAATTACAATTTTTATAAAGTGACCAATTTCAATTTTCATGCTGAAATACTCCTCGAGTTCTATATTCTTCGTGTATAGCGCATGAGTTTGTTCCGAAATTGTTCCAAAAATATAGAATTCCTAACCTTTTCCAATTATTTTTCAAAAAAAAAAAATTATCGAAATTGAATTTTACTGAGACCACAAATTTTGAATTTCTTTCCGAAATTCTCTTTGTATTTCTAGCTTAATCATATGAATTTATTTCGAGAAATGTTAGGAATCGTGAAAATCTTCAATTTTTTCCCGAAAAAAAAACAGATGAAAAATTTATGAAATTCAATTTTCTCTCAATTTCCATTTTCAGTGTGAAAACATTCTAGGAATGTTTCACTGTTCATAAAACCTGCATAAATTTCGTCAGCATTCATTTTTAAAAATGCTGAATTAAAAAAAATCAATTCTTCCACATAAAAATTAAGAAAGCTTCAAAGTTGAGTTTTCATTATTAGGAACAATTTTTTTAAATTATGATACCAGAACCTTCTTTGAATCCCATAAATATCTCGTCACAGGAGATTGTTTTAGGAGAGAATACGATAATCTAGGAAATTTTCCATTTTCTCCAAAAAAAGTAAAAACTGAATTTTCAATAGAGATTACCAGTTTTGAATTTCTTTCTTGAACACTTCTGGATTTTCTTACTATTGGAGTTGAGTCGCGAGAAAAGGTTTTCTAGCATGGAATCCATGAGAGAACTTTGGGTAAGTTTTACAAAAAAGGAAAAAAATCAGAAGTCTAATTTTTCATTAAAGACCCACTAATTCTTGAATTTCTTTCCAGATTTCTATTCGAATTCAAATGTATTTTTTCTGCTCCACTACACGGACATTGTCCCAAAAATGTGAAATCGTTTGAATTTCAGGTTTCCCCTCCCACAAAAATCAAAAATTTAAAAAGATTGAATTTCTGGTGAAAACACCGGCTTCAGAACTCATCCAACTCACTGACCCTTCTAGAAGAACTTCATAATATCTCGAATTCACTGATTATATTGAATAAATATAATTTTAGAGAGTGGTGTATGAGCACCCCGTCGTTCGACCCTCCACCTCTCATGCCATGTGCAATTCCGTACGCATAAGTCAGCTCTCACCAACCCACCAACCCACCCAGGCCGATTATCGATCACATTTTGTCAGGGCTGGAACCTAACCAGTATGTAAACACTCCATAAAATTCAGTATCATATTCAGTAAAAGCATGACTCTTTAAAAATATTTCTACATTCGTACAGTAATGAAACATGTTAAATTCTTCGCATAATTAGGGGTCCAGAACCAATTATAATGTAGATTTGGTCCGAGAAGCCAGGAAATGCAAAAAATGGTGCATCTTAGAAAGAGGAGAAATTCATTGGTGTTTTCCCAGTAGTAGTAGAATAATGTCGCGAAACACATTGAGAGACTGTCATCAAGCCAAAAGGTGTACCAGTACTGGTACGCTCTGCCATATCATTCACTCTCACAAACTGGCCTGCTTTCGCTCTGAAAGAGCCTACAGGAGTCATTTTGAGGAGTGCCGAAGATGGGCCTCAGAGGCGTATGTTGCAGCGTCCTCGGTTCTGAAATGACCATATCAGTGACTTCAACGGAGAACTCTTTGTCATGCAACGTTCCCAACCATTTGTTTATCTTTAATGGGATGGGTTAGAGGCTATTCCTCACATTCTCTATAAATCATATTAATTTTAAGAATTTTCCCGGAAAATGCATCAATCCCTAAATTTGTATTGTTGGCATTCCAATCATAATCAGTGAATTCGAGATATTATGAATTCTAGAAAGGGCTCTGGGATGAGTTCTGAAGTCAGTGTTTTCAACAGAAATTTCAATTTTAAATTTTCATTTTGTGGAGGAAACCTGAGAAATTCAAACGATTTCCACATTTTTGGGACAATTCCGTGTAGTGGAGCGGAAAATACATTGAATTCGAATAGAAATCTGGAAAAGAAATTCAGAATTAGTGGTAGTGTAATGAAAAATTAGACTTTGATTTTTTCCTTTTTTTGTAGAAACTTACCCAAAAAGTTCTGTGGATTCCATGTTTCCAAAACAATTCTGAAGATGTTTTGGGAAAGTAACGCACTGACTGAATGTGATGCTGAATTTTATGAGGTTTCATACTGGTTAGGGTTCCAGCCTGAAAATGTGATCGATAATCAGCCTGGGTGGGTTGTGGGTTGGTAGAGCGACTTGGCGTGCGGAATTGCCTGGCATGCGAGGGGTGGAGGGCCGAACGACGGGTGCTCTTGCACCAATTCCTAAAAGTATATTTATTCAATATAATCAATGAATTCGAGATATTATGAAGTTCTAGAAGGGCTCTGGGATGAGTTCTGAAGCCGGTGTTTTCACCAGAAATTCAATTTGAAATTTTCATTTTTTGTAGGAAAAATTCAAAGTTTTCAAAATTACCACAATGCAGGCGCGATTCCACGTAGTGAAGCTAGAAAACCTTTTCTCGCATGACCTGGAACTCCAATAGTAAGAAAATCCAGAAGTGTTCAAGAAAGAAATTCAAAACTGGTAATTCTATTGAAAATTCAGTTTTTACTTTTTGGAGAAAAAATGGAAAATTTCCCAGATTATCGCATTCTTAAAACAATCTCCTGTGACGAGTTATAGGATTCAAAGAAGGTTCTGGTATCAAATTAAAAATTGTTCTAATAATGAAAATTCAACTTTGAAATTTTTGGGAAGAATTGATTTTTAATTCAGCGTTTTAAAATGAATGCTGACGAAATTTATGCGCTCTTATGAACAGTGAAACATTCCTAGAAAGTTTTCACACTGAAAATGGAAATTGAGAGAAAATTCAGATTTCAAATTTCATCTGTTTTTCGGGAAAAATTGAAGATTTTCACGATTCCCACATTTTCGAAATAAATTCATATGATTAAGCTAGAAATACAAAGAGAATTTCGGAAAGAAATTCAAAATTTGTGGTCTCAGTAAAAATTCAATTTCGATAATTTTTTGAAAAATAATTGGAAAAGGTTAGGAATTCTATATTTTTGGAACAATTTCAGAACAAACTCATGCGCTATACAGAAGAATATAGAACTCGAGGTGTATTTCAGCATGAAAGTGAAATTGGTCACTTTATAAAATTGTAATTTTTGAATGAAATTTTTGAACTGTTCGTTTGGTGCATTTCCGTACATCTGGCTGATTCTGGACATGATTCCTTCGTGTGAAGAGAAAAAACAAAGATTGCAAAGCGAATTCCTTACATGGTTGTTGAAATGCGCTCTGATACCTACCTTTTTGAATGTGAAATCAAATAATTAACCTGATTTAGGGCGATTTCCGTTTAACTTCTAATGTCTGATTTCTTCTCAAGTTTTGCAATTTATCACAGAATAAGTCACTATTATAGAAGAACTTCGTGATTTTACCACATTAAAACCCATAAATTGTTAGGAAAAATGACTTTTTTGGAACTTTTATTAATTTTTGCTGTCAAAATGTTTCAGAAGAAACACAGAAACCAAACGGCATATGAATGTGCTAAATACGAGAAAACGTCAGGAAATCCACTTATAACAACACTTAAACGCCAGCTCCATTTGGACACGAGGGACATTGGATGGCTACCGTGATTAAAATCTTCCACTGGGTTCCATTTTCAATTTTTATACATTCAGTAGATCGCATTTTGATGCTGATTCGGGTGGCTCCCATTTTCCGATTGGACCACTTTGAAGCGAGTTATTCAAAAACGACGCCAAACGGCGCGCTCCGGCGCTCTAGCGCGCCCAATGACCAAAAGATACGGGCGGTATTTATTTCGCCAGAAAAGATATAGCGGATCTTCATCTCTAACCCCTTCCAACCTCATAACCCTACTTTTTGACGCATCGAAGTTTACCGGTGCGGCCTATGGTGCTGACTCATGAAACTGAGCCTGGAAAATGGAAAGTGGATTCCAGCGCGAACTATGCCCTAAAGAGACCGCGTGTCCACTCTGCTCGCCCAAGCCATGAAGCAGATTTTTCGTCGTTTCTTCAGAAACAAGATTCTTTTTTTATTGAAGCTGGAAGATCCGTATTAAAAAGAACTTATATTACTGGTGGGCAGACATCAGCTACAGTGCGGTCGGCTGCCAAGGGACAAAAGGCGGCGGCGGGCGGGGGGCGCCGCCGTTTTTGTGCGGCGCCCGATTCAGTAGTAGTTTTACACTGAAAACAGCTTCCTTTTTCGTTTATATTCTCAGATCCTCCTTTAGACGAACATACAATCCCACTGAAGAATTCTGGAGAAATTTCGATTAGTTTGAATTTTTTTTCCGAAAATTGAGATCAGAGAACTATGATTTTTCGTGAGCTCATAAGTGTTTTATTTCAAGTAGGAAGCCACAATGCTGCCCGGCTGAGAACTCCGCGATCAAAAAAAAAGAAGAGGAGATGGCTATCGATCGAATTATTTCGCGCCCCTGGCTTCGTAGTTGTATAACAAAAATGAAAAGGATTTCTCCAAAATTTGGCAACGCCCTTCTTCATGTTTTAGAAGGATGCTATTAGCTGCGTTATATTTTCTATTCCTAATCTCTGTGTCGATTTCCTTGGATAATGGTCTAGCAAGGTAAGGACGCCATACATGTAAATGAATGGGTTTCTTGAATTCATTTAAACCACATTCCAGAACACCGCCAATGGGTTGGATGTCGTGGGCAGCGTTCTACTGTCAGACTGACTGCAAATCATATCCAGATAGCTGTATAAATGAGAAACTCTATCGTGTTATGGCTGACCGACTTGGTGAGAACCCCCTGTGCTTTCAAGAACAGTAACCTTAAAATTATGGTTTTTCCCTTCCAGCGTGCGCACGGTGAGTGGGGAAACAGTTAATAAGGAGCTGCTAGCCTACTCACGACTCCTCAGACAACGCCCACTCTGATCCGCCCTTTCTCCCAGAGACGCGTGATAGGCATGCGCTCGCCCACCTGACATGAGGGCATGCCTATCGCGGGGCTAAGGGCGGGATGGTGCCTATCACGGGCGAAGCATGCCCCTAAAAGAGGCTGGACGCCCAAGACTCAAGTTCCGAGGAGAACATACGAAGCGCTTCTGAGCCGGGACTCAGACGACTGCAGTGCCGCTGGTTCAGTCACTCAAGTTCTAGGTACTTGACCCCGCCTGACCGTTGCAAGCCTCGCTCAACCTCTGGCGGCCCCAGTTGGTGCTCGTCGCACTGGCCGCGTTGCGTGTTGGTGTGCCGACCGCGTCGCGTGTTGGTGTGGCAGTCGCGTTGCGCACCGGTGCTTGCGTATATTTTCGGAAAAATAAGTAAATTCAGAGGGGCTTGTCGCCCGGGCGCGAAGCAGCTGCTCGCTCTCTACAGTCACTGCCGCGCCCGCGGCGGCCACTGTCGCAAGCGACAAAACTTTGGATTATGAGATCCACGGGCACTATCCCGCTGCCGACGCCGGCTTTTCAGAGGGGCGTGGAGCGGGTTTTTGTCTGAGCACGTGTCCCACCGATGGGACACCTCACAAAAACCGATTCCTGAAAGATCGCAAGGACGAGTTTTCAAACTTTTCTTTTCTCAATGTATTGACCTTTCTTGGAATTGTCTATGGAAGTCCATGAGCAGCTCCATTACAATACAGTATTTGAACCTTTCTATAAATGACTCGTACTCTCATGGAAGAATGGGCTGCAAAAACAATTTTTCAAGCACTTGACAGATTCCTTTTTTTTCTATTGCTATTTACAGAATCCTGAGAGCAGATCATCTTTAAATTCTTGTTCCATTTAGCTTGAAACACTCGCAGCTAACCGTCACGGCGGCTGCGGGGTGTAACTCGTTCATGTGTGCGGGGTTTCGATGAATTCCGGGGAAAGGTATTGAAACCTCCGAGAGGGAGAAGCTAGCATGTGCGTGTGGGAGCCTTCACTGACTTACTTGACTTAATCGGTTGGCTTTCGCCGGACGCGGTCATTCCGCATCTTCACCGAGGTGTGCCGTCCTAGTAGTCAGCCGTGTCTATTTTTTACGGTCTTCAGCCACAATTTGAACACATTCCATCCAGCTGTCACTATTCCATTTCCTGCGAAACGAAACATCGCAGCCTGAACTGTCTTTTTGATGCCGAGTGACTTTAAATCCTCTTTAACCACATCCTTCCAGAGACTTTCGCCTACGCCCAGGTGGCCGTTTCCAGACAAGCGGATTTGGAAGCATTCTTAGAGCGTGTTGTACGAGACGATCCGGCGTTCTTCTTAGTATATGCCCGAGCAGTCCAAGTCGACTTTCCATCGCTGCTTGAGATGGCCTTTAGGAGACTGCTGGCAACCTCCCTCGTGTCAAGCGGGTTGATGTACTGCGTCGATTTCCTTTATGTAAAATTCTTCGTTATGGCATACACGCGGCCAGAAATATCCAAGCAAACGCCTAAAAAAGCTTCCTCTCCGTGCAATCCAACACTTTCCATCTGCGTCTTCGGTGCTTGCCATGTCTCCGCTAATCCGTACATCATGATAGGGCGAATAGCGGATAAGTAGACGCGCGCAACTTGTCTTCCTTCGCGATGGTGGTGAGACCACCAAAAACCACTTGGATTTGAAAGGAATTAAAATGCCGGGACGTAGCTTTCGCGCACACGTTTTTCGTTGTCGGATAACTCCGCTGCACGCCAACTACCATCGTTCTTCAGCATTAACAGCCCGAAATAACAGAAAGAAATCGTCCACCAGTTCGATACGTTGCGTCCACACAAACTTCCGTGTGGAGGCCTGCTGAGAGACCCGTACATCCTGCTTGCATTTGTCGGAACGAAAGGACGAAGTCCATAGGCTGCGGTATACTTCGAAACGAGGATCACAATCCTTTGCAGCTTTGCGTTGTTTTCAGCAGAATAACGCAATGTCGTCGGCGTACTCCAGGTCAGACAAAGGGAGCGTCACTGATGGTGTTAGGATCAACATCTCGCAGGAAACTGTTCTCTGCAACTCTACGCTTATGATGTCATCAACGGCGAAGTTGAAAAGAAAAGGTCCTGCAACGGCTCGCTTTGTCTTACTCCTGTGTTTTTCAACTCAAAAGCTGACGTAAATCCGACAGGTGTATGAACTGCTGCTGTTGTTCCTTTGTTCATGTCCTCGGAGTTAACCAGAACATACTTTTCCGGGACTCCATCTGCTCGCAGAGCATTGAGCAATCGATCACGATGAGGAGAGTCTGAACGCGGCTTCAAAGTCCGAGAAAAAGCAAGCTGTAATGGCTTCGAAAACCGTCTGCAGCACGATTCAATTACTCTTCTCACGACGAACACTTGCCAGTCGATGGTCGATCTTCCAGGCTCGAAAACCGACTTGGTTTCATCTCTGATCGTTCCTTCACGATGATTTGATAAGTCGCTCGAGCATGATAAGTACGTACACTAAAACCTTGTACACATGACACGAAGTAGAGAGATTCCTCTGTAGTTCTTAGGATCCGTGACGGATATCGCTTCTTGTGAAGAGAGTTACGATGATCGCATTTCTCCACGAATCGGGTATCCTTTCCGGCTCATCCATATGGCACGGACGGTGTTGGTCATATTCACGGATCCCAGACGCAGGGAAGAGCTTTCCAGCATTTCAGCAGTGATGTTTGGTCATCTCCACCTGCCTTTCCACTCTTCATTTTCCGGACACAATCCAAAACTTCAGACTCAGTCGAAAGCGGTTCCTCCCACTGACATCATGTGTGCTCTCTGAACATGCGGGAGCTTAGGTAACACTGATGGCGCTGGACGATCTCAGTAGTGAACTGAAGTAATCCCCTTCCATAATGGCAGCGTCGCATCACCAACTGCAACTCCATTGGTAGTGTTCAAGAACAGGAGAACATCTCTTCGATTCTTTCCCGCTATACTGTCGCAGCCACGTGTAGACTTTGCTTCGGATTCTTCTCCTCCTCCCAAGTCTTCTCGAACTCCTTAGCTCTTCACGTCCATCTATCGTTTGCGGTTACTTTGAAGCTAAACCGACGCAACTCTCTCCTCAGACGCTCCTCCTCCACAAAGTTTCCTGCAGTTTTGGAGAGCACATACTCTGTTGTATGGTAGATGTTGTTTACGACAACTTCTGAGACGTAGGCAAACTTCTATTCTTGAGGGCTGTTCAACCTTAGAGAGTGCCTCTTTCAGCGAAGCGTCCTGGATGCACTTGACATAAGAATCCGCGTCGCAAAGTTTCTTCTTAGTTCGTGCTCCGATGTTGAACAAGAAACGCGTTGTCGAAGATTCCTTCTGCACTGCTTCATCTCTCTGAGACTTGTCATGTCAATCCTCTGGAGAGGCCTGAGCCCCTCAAGCTTCCTCTGCATGCCTGAATCCTCTGCAGTGAAGTTCAACAAGAACTAGGACGGTGATCCAAATCCCGAATGCGATATCCCACAGCAGCTATAAATCTTCGAATGTCCGATACTAGAATATTCATCGTCAGGACATAGATCAAGCTGTAGTTTTAAAGATTGCCATCTTCCGCTTCCGCTGCTCTTCCTGGAGATAGGGTGGGTTGGTCCCTGCCACGTAAGCTGATGACGGCGATGATTCCTCATGAATGTCGATGCAATATTCAGACCACTGCGTTCACAAAAAGTCGACAAGGCAGGTAGCCATTGTCCAAATGTTTGCTCCACTGGGTAGAACCATTTACCGAGTACTTCGGATTCCTGATCCAAGTCCCATCTTCAGGATTTGCGTCAATCCAAATACACGACAACAGCATGTTGACAAAGGTATCCTGGCCAGCAACGTATTGAGTTCCTCCATAAAACGCATCCTTCGAAATTGTCTTCGGCGGTTTCAACGGTGGGCGCATGAGCATTCACTATCCACAGATTGAATCCTCTGTGATCCCGCAGTCGTACGAATGCATTCCCGGCAGCACGACGTTGAGCCGAACTCCTTGACCATACCGCATGTGCGAAATGCTTCCTTACAGCTATTGCACAGCCTTACCCACTCTCCTATCGTCAGCGTTACCGCAGTAGATGGTGCCACTCTCCGACGCTGATGACGGGTCTATCCTTGAGGCGGGTTTTCTGCAAAGCATGAGCAAACGGTGCATGGAAATAGCTCAGAAGTCTGAGATAAGCGCAGTTTTTTGGACGATATCACTCGACGGCGATCTCGACAGTTCAGGGTGGCGAGAATTGTGGCTTGTGGCCAAAGAGCTCCACTGACTCCTTAGGTACGGATCCTATGGTGTTTATGGACCAGAGACTATAGTGTGTGCCGGACGGCGACACGCTTTATGCAATGTATGGGATACTTTCGCGATATAGTTGTGCACGCTATATCGCTCGAACGTTCCCTGTGTACACTCAAACGTCTGCTGGGTTCAGTGAAAGCAGGGGCACCAATGAGCAGGTACCAACAGACTTGTATACACACCCCCGGGAGCCTTCACTATTTTATAAAAAAAGGGAATCCCAATCTTGGCTACATACCCGTGCTGTAAAATGGACACGGTGAACGACTTGTTCGTCACCTTCTAAAAACACAACCTTAACCGCTTTCCTTGAGAAAGGACCCGTCAGGTCCCTGTTTTCAGGAAGGCGAGGCTG